>CM055403.1:161043050-161075091 GCA_029228625.1 Pseudolycoriella hygida | reverse complement strand
TTGTGTGACACGTCCATGAAAGTTCAGAACATACGACTGTGTATCATCATTCCAAACAGGCGTTTTATTATGAAGTTCAACTATTTTGTCCATGTTCTAGGAGAGAAAAACATTTTTTTTTTTTTAAACGAATCAAAGATTTCACAAAATGTTGTCTCAATACTTTTGCTTTCCAACATTCCAATAAGCCCTGGTCAGCGTCGTCGGCTGAAGAAATCTTAACGCGTTGATCTTCCTCTGTCATGCCTGGTAGTAGAACTGTCATATTTCTTGGGCCTTTGAAGCCCAATATATTCGTATCCTGAAAATCGGTGTCAATTAATTCGATAATTAAGAAAGCATTTCGAGAGATGTTTGAGTCTGGACCGAGGGGGAAACAGCCCTAGAAGGTCGTGGTTCACCGGAGGAAAAATTACATTAAAAGTCACAAGATTATCCGGAAGATCACAAAGTCATCCGAAAAGTCACTAAGTGACCCGGAAAGAAACAAAGTGACCCGGAAAGTCAGAAAGTCGCGAAAAGTAATGATTCGTTGATTGCCTTGAATCGTTAACACTAACTAAACGATAATTACATCATTCTAGCACTCGAGCTATAATTACTACAGCCAGTTCATTCCTTTTTTACCTAGTTTTTAGAAATAGATGACACTTTAAAATTAAACAATTTTTACTGTTCCCAGCAAATAAAGTTCTATCCAAATAGGCAAAATTTCGGGTAGCTGCGGGAAAGGTAAAATTCACATAAAAAAATTTGATTTTACCTGTAACCATGATAATAGGACGAAAGTTAGTATTTTTTGAATTGATTCAAAAGTTGTTGTAAATCTTTGCTTAGTCGGGAAATTTCAAAATAAGAGATTTTGCAATACTACAGACAATTAGTGTTATGAAATTATAGTTTTTTTAGTCAAAAACAATTCTGAAAGGTACACAATTTTTAATGAAATTTTTAATGAAATTTCAATATTTCTCATTACATTAATACCAACTTTTTACCTCAAAAAATTTTCCCAGCTTTACTTGTGAGATTGAAATTTAAAGCATAGCTTTCAGTAAAAAAGAAGGCTTCCGAAAATCGGTGCAAATTCACATGTGATTTTCACATTTTTTCTAATTTCACATGATGAATTGCATTCTATTGTCTTCTATCTTTTAGATGACATGGAAAAAGAGTGTCTATGACTGCTTTCATAGACCTCGTTGAAAAACCATAAAAACGTTACAATACGATAAATTAAGCGTATCTGCACAAATGTCCAAATCAAAAAGTAAAAAATCAAAAAACGTCAAAAAGCGACATAGATAAGAAAAATCAAATTCAGTCAAAAATCCGTCAAAAGTGAAAAAGCAAATTCAACTAAAGCGTATCGTCAAAAATCGTATGTCGTCATAAATCGTATCAAATAAATCAGTCGTCAAAGAATACGTCGTCGTGTTATCATCGAAATGGAGCTAGAATGTAGTAACGGCCAGCCAATTACAGAAACTTCGGCGAAAAGTAAACTGTGTAATCAGAAATAGTATTTTATTGCCATTTGAGGGGAACAATCGAGGCTTGCCGAGACTTCCCCTCAAATGGCAATATGACGCTTTATTGCATGAGCGAAAAAGAGAAAACAAACGTAGGAGAACGACAAATGTCATTGTCAGCGATTAATAATTTCTCGTTTATACTACTAGATTAATAATTTTTAAGGGGAAACACCGCGCGAATGCAATAAATAAATTTAATTATTAGAAAAACATCAGATAAATGAAAAAAGTTAATCACCGGGTAAAGGGCTCATTATATTGGACGCGATACGAATCGCTTCGCGTAAGGTCTGTGTGAAAGCTGAACTTGACAGAACAAACATTTTTTTTTGTCAAGTTGAGTTTTCACACAAACTTGACGAGAAGCGATTCGCATCGCGTCCAATATAATGAGTCCTTAAGTGCTTTCGGTTTTAAATGATATTTGTGAAAAGAAAGCACCAAAACAAACACATCATCCATCAAGGCCGAAGGTACCGAACACCGAGTCATCAAGCTTGTGGACTTCTCTTCTGAATTCACGTGACAGAAGGGTCGGATCGATGTGGTTGGCAGCAATATTGGATAGTGGTCATGCAAAGTTTAGTGGTGAGAATTGTGAATACTCGTGAGCACTACCAGTGATTCTAATCAATGAAGATCTACGCAGCATTCGCGTGCCATCGTTCAATACGATTTTATCACGGATAAACTGACAGTTTAGTTTCCCTATGAGAACATCATGAATGAAAAATATCGCTGCATCGGTCCGACGTCTCAAAAGTAAAACGAGCTGAAGTTCTTCACATCTTTTAGCATATGGACGAATACGATATGGATTAGCGTCGCCTTCAACTCGACGATCACAGTTTGCATATGAAACGAACTGTCTTTGGACACTTTCGACAAATCGTACTGGCAAATTTTAGATGCGAACGGACTATGGCTGAATATAGCATCTTGGCTGTATCGACGTAGCATTGGCGTTTCACAACCGAAAGCACTGACATGGCTTTCTTGACTGCCAATTCAAGGTGTCCATTGAAAGTATAGTCGTCGTCATACGTTACACCGATGTCTTTCGTACAGTTAACACGTTCAATCACATCGCCATTTATATGATAGTTCGCCAGGACTGGAGAACGTTTTCGGTGGATGGTGATAACTTTACATTTGCTGGCATTGAGCTCAAGATCGTTGTCGGAGCACCATTTTATAAAGTTGTTTATGGCTTTTTGCATTGAGTGAGTATCGTCGATCGTTGATATGCTGTTGTGAACTATTTTCTTGTCGTCAGCAAAGTTGATGTCTCTAGTAGGACCAGGTGAACAATCCGAATCATCAAAAAAGATAACGAACAATAGAGCTGCCAGAACAGATCCTTGACCAATCCCAGAGAGTACGTCGATCGCATCGGATTTACAAGAATTTATCTTCACCTTTTGTTTTCTGCCTGACAGGAAGGAACAGAATCACAGAAGAATCGAATTGCATAGCTGGTATTTGACGATTGACATCTTCTTCACTAATCGGACTGAACAAATAACGTCGAATGCCTTGCGTATGTCAGCAAGGAAGATATCGGTTTGTTTGTTGTTGTCAAAGGATTGGTGAACCAATATCGATAGCTCCATCAGGTTAGATTCAACTCTTCGACCTGGGAAGAATCCATGCTGAGTCGGTGTTGAATGCGGGAAAACGTTGTACTTCAAACGTTCCACAATCACAATTTCAAACACATTGGCACAGTTAGGAGCGAGGCATACACCGCGGTAATTAGTGGCATCACTCTTCTTGCCTGACTTAAATACTGGAGTTAAGTGACCCATTTTCCAGCGATCAGGGTAGTGACATTCCATTAATGACTTCGAGTAAATCATCGCTAGTGGATGGGACAATTCATCTGCACATTCACGGAGGAACAGGGAAGCCATCTTATCTGGGCTAACACCTTTGCTTAAGTCCATACTCAAAAGGATTTTCTTCACGATATCGTGGGTGATCGTGATGTTTGTGAACCAAATATCGTCTCTACTGTTTATGAACGAGATCAGTTCCACCATCTCTTTGTCATCATCGGGGTATCGCTTGTATACGGAAGCAAAATATTTGGCGAACAGATTTGCTTTTTCAGTGTCATTCGTTGCAACTTCATCACCAAGTGACATAATTTCACATTTCCTCATCTTGGTCTACCTATCAACTTTTGTCGATGGTTGGACATCAATTATCTCTTTTTATGATGGAATGTGCACACCGAAATGAACGGTTTGTGAGTAAATGCGCCGTTCACATGATTTCCACAGATGTGAAACAAATGTGAAAAAATGTGAAACACAAAATTTTTAAACGGCACATTTCGCCCTTCTACAAAACTTTTTGAACGGGTGAGTGCACATCTCAAAACTTTAGGTATAAATATGCCGAGATGTGGTCAATACCACTGAATAAACCTGCTTTCTATAGGCGAATGTGCCAATCACATCTGCGCAAATGTGACTTTTTCCTTCAAATTCGCTGGGATCAGGATCATTGTAAAACTTTCCTGGCATGAGCTTTTCATGACAAATTTTGAAATTTTCCTCAGTATTGCTATTCGTTGTGTGAATATTACCATTTAAAGATATGTGAAAAAAATAATATGTAAAAATTGTTAAGAAGAGGAAAAACAAGAAAAAATTTCAAAACTAACATTTTATGTAAATTTGTACCGATTTTCGGAAGCTTTATTTCTTACTTAAAGCAGTGCTTTAAATTTCAACCTCACATCTAAAGAACCTGCAATTTTTTTTGGGAAAATTTTTTTGAGGTAAAAGGTCAGTTATATTGATCGAAAAATATTAAAATTTCATTAAGAATTGTGTACTAAATTATCTTTTAGAATTGTTTTTGATTAAAAAACAGCTTTAAATTCATAACATTAATTGTCTGTAGTATTGCAAAATCACTTATTTTGAGATCCACAATAACCTTTGAATCAATTAAATAAAATACCAACTTTCATCCTATTATCGTGGTTTCTGGTAAAATCAAATTTTTCTATGCAATGTTCACGTTTCCCTCAACTCCCGGCGAAAAATTTGACATTTCTATCGCGCATTCAAATTTAGCGCAAAAAACCTATGATTTAAGAATAACTTAATTTGCTGGGTACGCTTGAAAATGAAGCTGTCATCTATTTCTTCAAAACTAGGTAAAAAAGGAATGAACCGGCTGTATGATTGAGAGAGACGAGGGATGAGTGACACGGACTCTCAGTTTATATGGATGATCCGTGGGTCCGTAGGTCGCTGGTGAATAAGAGGTATAGGATCGGTCCCAATACACTGCCTTGAGGTACCCCAGCCTTTATATCCTTGAAGTCTGAGTAATCTGCTCCATGATTTACACGAAACATTCTGCCAGTTAAGTACGATTTTAGCAAGTTAACGTATTGAACTGGTAATTTCCTGTATTGTTGTGTTGCAGGTTGAGAAGCGATAAATTAACTCGTTGTTGTGTTGCTTGAATCTAAACCAATTTTAAAAACGCTTCGTCTATGACTTAGATACGTTTATTACTCTCCCTTGCATTCGATCATTTTACTGATCATAATCATGGCTACAAGCAATAAATTATTAAGTATAGACCTAAGCATTGTTTTTGAAAACATTTTAAACTAACTTACGATTAATATCACAAAGATTAATAATTAAAAATATTTTATAAATCTCTTTCTTGGCCGCAGATTATATCTCGGTTCGGGATTGTGATTATTATTTATGTTGTTGACACTTTCAGTGTCGTTTGCTGTCAAAACACTTGTTGCTATTGGGAGGGAGTATGAAGTTGGTTTGGGTGGGTTTATATTCGGAGGTTTTGCGTTGTTATTAATAATGTTGTAAAAAACAGGTGAAATATGTGCGGCATCCGATTTAAAATTTACAGTTTCGTTTCCATGGAGAATAATTTGGTTTGCTTCATGTGTTTTTAGGACGCCTTTTTTCCTAACTTTTTTCAAAATTTCCTTCCCATCAAAATCAAACTCGTGGTGGTCCGGTCCAGTGTCCCAAACATGTTTCACCAACGCAGTTTTCTTGGGATTTTTGGCCATGTTTTTTACGTCTGAGTTGTGTGTTTTAATCCTATCACACAAGCACCAAGTTGTTTCTCCAATATAGAATTTTCCACAAACCTTGCACCTAACTATTATATGTTCACTTCATTACTGCGCCATCTATTGTATTTTGGGCTTAGAGTTCATCATTATGTTCATGATTTGTTCATCAGCTCATGCTACCATGCTACACACGTTGTTTTATTTAAGACATTATAAAATGATGATGATGATGATGATGATAAAATGGCGACGAATAAATCGGAATTTAATTTTAAATAAATTGAAATAATTGAAAATTGAAAATAATATTTTCAAAGTCGAATCAATTTGTTTTTTTTAAATCGTTGAAGTCGAATTTATTGGAATAAATATTTCAACATGACCGACGATCCACTAACATCGCAATCGCAATCGAGTACAAGTTTACAAAAAGCCACGCTGTACCAAACAGCTAACATTACGGAATTTTCGCCAGATATAGAATCTTTTGCAATTTGGAAGGAGAAATTGGAAGTATATTTCACTGAAATTCAGTGCACAGATGATAATTCAAAGAAATCGATATTATTGAGAACAATTGGATCGGAATCGTACACGTTATTGCATAGCATATGCAGTCCAACGGTACCGTACAATAAAGCATACAAGGAATTATGCGAAATATTGGATCGACACTTCACTCCACCAACAATTGTGTTCAGGGAACGGAAAAATTTCCATACCGCAACACGTGCCAGTGATGAAACATGTGCTCAATGGTTTGCTCGGGTTAAACGCTTAGCATTGTTCTGTAAATTTGGAAACAACCTAGATGCGTTTGTGTTGGATAAATTTGTCACGGAACTTCCACACAAAATTTTTGGAAAAATATGTGAAGAAAAAGAAAATCACACATTGGCCGATGCACTGAACATAGCACTGCGAGCTGAAACAAAATTTGCGCTAAAACCAGATGAAACCACTGTCAATTATGTAAAAAAACGTGGAGAAGAAAAAACCATGCGGCGCTCGAACAATAACAACAACAACAAAGGAAGAGATAGACACATGGAAGGCAACTCTAATGGTGAACGAGAGAAGTCCAAATGTTCACATTGTGGTTGGAGCAATCATGACTCCAGAAATTGCCGATATAAAGACAATTCGTGCCATACCTGTGGAAAAAAAGGGCACCTGGCCAGCGTTTGCAGAAATAAATCAGGAAAGTTTGTTAATTTTATCTCAGATGAATCAGATTGTAGCATTGAGTCTAATATTTGTAATTTTTCGGTTTACAGTGTCAAAGGGCAATCATCATCGGATGTCTATACACTACCAGTGGAAATTGATGGCATTTATTTGGCCGATGCTGACTGTGATACCGGTTCTCCATGTACACTGATTCCTCAGTCATTCTTCAATCAATTGCACACCAGCGAGCAGTTGAAAAAGTGTCGTATTCCATACACTGACTACGGAGGTCAAAGGATTGATTTGTTGGGTGAGTATTGTGCAAGAATTTCTCATCGAGGCCATACAAAATCGATTAATGTAGTAGTGTCAAACTCAAATAATCCACCTTTGTTAGGACGTAACTTTTTGAGAGCATTTGATTATGATTGAACTCAAGTCAATTCCATTAACGTCGACGCAAATCATTCAATAATTATTGATCAAATTAAGAGAGAGTATTCTGAAGTTTTCGATGGTCAGTTAGGAGCATCCAACAAACATAAAATTACACTTCACTTAAATCCCAATGCCAAACCTATTTTTCATAAATTTCGCCCAGTTCCATTCGCTTGGAAAGAAAAATTAGAAAAACAATTGAGAGATTTAATTGACAAAGGAATTTTAGAACAAGTTGATAACTCTGAATGGGGCACACCCCTTGTTCCCATACTCAAACCTGACAACTCGCTTCGCATATGTGGTGACTATAAGGTCACATTGAACAAATTTCTTACAGACTTTAAATACCCATTGCCTCGCATAGATGAAATTTTCATGTCACTAGAAGGTGGTCAGCTTTTCACCAAACTTGATATGTCCAACGCGTATAACCTATTGATATTAGATGAGCAATCACAAATGCTTTGTACTTGGAGCACACACATAGGCCTTCTCAAAATGAAAAGATTACCTTTTGGCATTAAAACGGCGGCAGCAATTTTTCAAAAGACAATGGAAGAATTGCTCGTAAATATTCCAAATGTGGTTGTTTACCAGGATGACATAACAGTGACAGGCAATGATTTTAAAGAACATTTATCCACATTGAAATCAGTATTAGATAGATTAAAGTCGACAGGTTTAAAGCTTAACTTGAATAAATGTGCTTTCTTTCAACCAAAAATATCCTATTTAGGGTATGATATAGATAAAAACGGTCTCAGTAAAAACAAAGACAATATTCAAAGCATCATTGATGCACCTATTCCAAATAATGTATCAGAAGTTAGAGCATTCATTGGAATGATAAATTATCATTCAAAATTTATCCCAAAATTAGCGGAAAGAATGACTCCATTGTACAATTTGTTTCAAAAAAATGTCAAATTCGTGTGGTCAAAACAATGCCAAGAAGCATACGATTTTATTAAGCAACTTTGTTCTGATCGTGTACTCACACACTTTGACGCAAAACTTCCAATTTATTTAGCAACTGATGCATGTTATTCAGCAGTAGCTGGAGTTTTATTTCATAAAATTGAGGGATTTAATAAACCCATTGCTTATGTGTCTCGAGCATTGTCAAAAGCTGAAAAGAATTACAGCACTATTCAAAAGGAAGCACTTGCAATCATATTATGTGTAACTAAATTGCGTCAGTATTTGCTTGGCAATAAGTTCACACTCCAAACCGATCATAAACCCCTACTCACAATTTTCGGTGAAAATAAGGGTTTACCATTAATGGCAGCGGCTCGCATTCAAAGGTGGGCATTTATTCTGTCTGGTTTTGATTACAAAATTGAATACGTTAAGGGTGCATTCAATGAGGCTGACAAATTGTCACGTATTCCACACAAAGGAAGCTTGAGTTCCGGTTCAGATAAGAACTATGTTAATTACATTCAGTCAGATAATCAATTGTTATTGAGTTTCAAGGATATTGCTAGGGAGACACGACGTGATATAATTTTGGCAAAATTAAGTGAAGCTATTCAGACAGGCACAGTTCAGAATTTGATAGGTGACGAATTTTTACCTTACAAAAACAAAGAAAATGAGCTCAATGTAGAGTACGATTGCATTTTGTGGGGTTACCGCACCATTATTCCAAATAAATTGCGTGGTAAAATTCTCAATCAACTCCATTTGTCACATTTAGGCATCGTGAAGACCAAACATTTAGCACGTCAATATGTTTGGTGGCCGAAAATGGATGACGCAATCGAAAAGTTAATTCATGGTTGTAAACAGTGTCAGGAATTGCAATCTAGTCCAGAAAAGAGTCCACTGATTCCATGGACGCCAGAAAAAAATTCTTGGAGTCGTATCCACATAGATTTTGCAGGTCCGATCAAAAATTTTCATTTGTTAGTTGTCATTGACTCATACACAAAATGGGTAGAAGTGTTCAAAACTTAGCAAATTACTTCGGCATTTACGATCAATAAGTTGCGAGATTTATTTTGTAGATACGGGATTGTAAATACACTCGTTAGTGACAACGGAAGTCAATTTACCTCAAAGGAGTTTAAAAAATTCATAGAAAAAAATCACATAAATCATGTATTAACTGCACCTGGTCATTCAGCCACAAATGGACAGGCAGAAAATTTCATTAAAACACTCAAGACATCTATACATGCAAATTTGAAATCAGAAAATCCCGATGACCTTGATACTATTATCAACCGCTTTCTTTTTGACTATAGAAACACGAAACATTGTACCACCAATGAATCTCCGGCAAAATTGTTCTTAGGTAGAACATTGAAAACAAGATTTAGCTTACTAAAGCCACCAATTGTTAGAGATGTTATAATTGATGCTCAAAAGAAAACGGTACAAAATTTCAAAGGTCTGAGAAACATTGAATTTCGAGTAGGTCAAAAAGTTTACATCAGAGATTATCGCAATCCAAACAAAGAAAGTTGGATGTCAGCGATTGTTAAAAATAAAAATGGTCCTCGTATGTATTCTTGTATGATCTCACATGATAATTCAATCATTAAGAGACATGTCGATCAAATGCGATGTGACAACTCTGAGTCAAATATGGAAAACAATGACATGGATTCAGTTGTTGTTGATGATGATCGAGAGAATGCTTAGACAAACAGTGCAAACAATGAAAGATCTAGTACCATTGCATCATCGACCAATGCTTCATTCAGTACCGCTAGTGAGAGTGAGACAGAAGCTGATGATTTGATTCCAGAAAACACACGCATTCTGAGAGAAAGAAAGCCAATTTCATACAAAGAATAGTACAATTAATTGATAACGTAAATTCAATTTTGATATTCAAAATTTTCATTTCATTTAACAATGATAATATCATTTTTTTTTTTTTCATAAATTTCATAAAATAAAAATTCGAATGATAAACAAGCTCAATGGAGAGCGTATTATATGTTCACTTCATTACTGCGCCATCTATTGTATTTTGGGCTTAGAGTTCATCATTATGTTCATGATTTGTTCATCATATACAGCTCATGCTACCTAGAGTTTAGTTGTAAAATAAAGCATTCATTCTGAGCTTGGCATTCAATTTAAACACACGTTGTTTTATTTAAGACATTATACTAACCCTGTAAACTACGAGCGATTGTTAGTCCGCCGTCAGCCTTTGTTTCATGTCCGTGAAAATTTCGGAGAAATTTTCAGGTGTGGAACTATTCGATTGATAGATTTGGTCAACTTTTCCGATAGTCCTGCTACAAACGTCATTCCAACAAATTGTTTCCGCTCGGGTAGCGTTGTTGAGTTTGCGTTGGGTACCATCTGGGATACTTGATTTTCCGTTGGATCATTGTTATCGAAAAGTGTGGTGTACTTGAGTTGACAATTGTTGTTCGTCAATGAACGGGTAGCTTACCATATTTCCGGACTCATTTCGTTACGAGGAACTATGGATTTTTGCGATCAAACCTTCAATTGTAGATTCTGGGAAATTGTTCTTCTTCAGCACCTTTTTAATCGTTTCCTTGTTCTCATTCTGAAAAGACTTGTGGCTGATGGTGAAAACTCGCTTGACAAAAGCTGTTGCGGTGTTTAGGATCATGTTCATTGGATGTTTAGAATGAAAATTCAATAACCTGTTCGATGCTATTGGCTTGTGGAACCATTTTGTTTTAATTTTGCCCTCGCAGTTGTACACCGTTGTGTCCAAGAATTCGATTGAATTGTCACTCACTTTTTTGTACCTCCACCGTAAATTGTACTTATGGGTGAAAAGAGTTCAGTTTATCTTGAACAACTTGGATCATTTCATTTTCATAATGAACTGGTAAGAATTGTTTAAGCTTGTAGAGTAGCCCTTCGTGCCAAACTTTATCAAATGCTTGTGATACGTCCAGAAAGATTATTGAGCACACTTCTTCACCTTCTAGTGGACTTGTTCTATAGTTGAATGTTTCTGTCGAAATCCAAATTGATGATTTGGTAGTAGATTCTTTTCTTCTATGATTGGTTTTAATCTTTTCAGGAATAGTTTCTCGAACAATTTTGACGTGATGGGGAGCAGTGAAATCGGCTTATAGGATTTCGTTTCCGTTGCTTTTTTCCCCGGTTTCAGTATCATAATCATTTCAGCTACTTTCCAGTGCGCAGGTATATGCATGAGTCTAAATGCTGCATTGACCAGGAGGAGTAACATCTGCAGTCCTTTGGTTGGTAGTTTTTTAAGTACTTGTCCAGTAATGAGATCATATCCTGGAGATTTTTTCGCATTGAGGTTATATTTCAATTCTCGTTTGAGTTCTTCCAGTGTAACTTTTTTAATTGCTTTACTCAAATTGTTTCAATCTTCGGAAGGTCTGAGTCTGTTCTCTAGATGATGAGCAAAAGCGTCAGCTTTTTCCTGGTCAGTTTTAGCATATTCATTGTCTGTTTTCAAAAGTGGAGGCTGATGAGGAATTTTTTTCCTTAATTTTTAAGCTGTTCTCCAAAGGGAATAGTTTGTAGTTCTTTCACATGAAAGTTTCTCTAGGAAAGAGTTTGCAGAGTTTGTAATTTAACATTTTAAGTTTATAGCCCATATCAGTATTGTAACTGATCCAGACCAGTACTGATCCAAAAATGATTCGGATTAGTAGTTTTGAAACCGATCAGTACTGATCCGAATCAGTTTTAAAACTGAGCATTACCTATCCGGATCAGTTCTAAAAGTGATCAGTACTTATTCACATCAGTTTGCATACTAATCAGTACTGATCCGGATCAGTTTTAAAACTGGTTAGTACTGATCCA
Organism: Pseudolycoriella hygida; assembly: GCA_029228625.1. NCBI lineage: Eukaryota > Metazoa > Arthropoda > Insecta > Diptera > Sciaridae > Pseudolycoriella > Pseudolycoriella hygida. Next base: position 161,063,073 of record CM055403.1, on the reverse strand, counting down.
TATCAGTTTTCAGACTGATCAGTACTAATTCATATCAGTTTTCATACTGATCAGTACTGATCCATATCAGTTTTCAGACTGATTAGTACTGATCCGGATCAGTTTTAAAACTGATCAGTACTGATACAGATAAGTTTGAAATTGATTCGGATCAGTTTAAAACTGTTCAGTACTGATTTGGATCAGTTACAATACTGATCTGGGCTATAAACTTATAACTTGTACCGTAAATTTGTAACTTATAAATTATAACTCATAACTCGTAACGTAAACTTATAACTTATTACGTAAACTTGTAACTTATAACATAAACATATAACTCATTACTTATAGCTTTATGTTATAAATTTGGCCATAAGTCGCTTTGTCCAAACTCTCTAATACGTGCACGGCGTTCGTAATACGTGCACGGTGGATAAAATACGTCGGCGGCGTATATTATAAACATAATTCTCACGTCACAGATATTTTCCTCAGTGTAGAACGATTCCGTAATGCGTAATGCGCGTAATAGTGTGTGAGTACATACTGTAAATTATGAATGTGTAAGGAGAAAGTGTATGTAAATTATTTTGTTTTGCTTCAGTGATTTTGTTATGAGTTGCCGGTTTATCTTAATTAAAACGTCATTGGCAGCTATAAAATAGATAGATAGACGGCTGGTTGACGGTTAAAAGAGTGGGTGGGAAAGTATATCGTAAACAGAAGAAAACGGTGGAAAAATATTGATTGAACATAACTTACGTATATTACAACTGCCATATCTTGTCGAGCTTGTTCCACATTAGTCTTGCTACCGTTATCATACACGAAAAATGTTGTACCGAAAACATTCGAACGTAATTTACCAACGAAACCATCCGCTTGTCTCGATAAGTCCGTAGGGTCACAGCTGATGATATAATTTGATGTTTTACTTTTCTTTCGCTTTCGTCCTAAAATCATATTTTCAGTTTTGTGCTTCATAAATTCCATTCATTTTCCATTTTATTTACCAGCCAAAAGAAACACTTTTTTCCCATAGTCTCGTTCCAAATGTAAATAATACAACGGAAAGAGTCCACGGTCCATGCCCTTTCTATCACGTGTTATTCTACATTTGTATAAACAACCCTGAGTAGCCGGTTGAACGACCCACTGAAAATGAAATTGGAATTTACTTTTCAGATGGAATGTTCATCAACTGTCCAACCTGTTCAACTTGTCCGATTACGTCACCCTCTAATTCATTCGTACTTTGCAATGAATTCTTATTTTTATCAGCTGGTGCGACTGGAATCGATTTTGAGGAATTATTTAACGTTGAATTTGGAATGTCATTTCGATTCGGTGACGGCAATAAATCCTCCACAACTGGAACACTTTCGTCATCTTCATCATAATTCGTTGCGCTTATTGTCTCGATTATATCTGTGTCGATTAATAACAAAAGTTCATAATTATCGAGTGTGCGAAATGACACGTAGGTGTTAAGGTAATGGATTGTAATAATTGATTTCACATTGCCAGGTCGACTGATGTAACATACCTTCATTGCTTGGTGAAGACGGTATTTGATCTGGATTCGATGGTGACATCATAAATTGCATAGGTCCGTCGTAAGCATGAATTTCTCTACTCGCACTACGTACACCGGACATAGGACGCATTTGTAAATCACTTGCTTGTACCATGCCTGGCGCAGCTCTTTTCTGTCTAATGTATGCTTCCATTAGCTGTCGCTGTAAAATGTTTCAAAGAATACTTTATTGATAATGTGTGTATTTTTGGGTCAGAAATTAAAATTAGACGTACAAAGGTAACCAAAGCGTAGACTTGACAACAATTCAATGCTTGACGACTACAATCAATTGTACGAACGTGACCTTGGGCTACTAACTTTTATTTATAATTTTCGAATAGAAATTATTCGGAATATATTTAGACCTACCCACTTCACACAAGTGGAACAGAATTTTTTAGTTACGCTACATATGTGGTTTCAACTTCTGTTATGGTGTTTCACTATACAATTCGAAAAAAAACTTTAAAATTCCGTTTTCGTTCATTAATACATAGAGTTTTCGAAGCATTGAGGCGTATAATTATCCAATTACATTCCAGAAAGTAGGGACATCAAGAAAATAATATAGTCGAGTGCCATACAAAGTGAGAGGAAGGTGATCTGGAAAATGCAGAGAAACGATGATTTGGGACCACTGTAAAGAAGTGGCATGTTGAATGAGACTTGCGTTATATGGGCGAAATAATTGCATGTATTTATTCTCCCACATAACCCAACAACACGCCGCCTCTATCTGGTGCAGTAATGTCATCTCTTATCATTGCTATTGGAAAATATTATTAATCAAATACATTGAAGTTTACGAACTCGAGTGTTTCCAAGAGTGTCAGTGCGCTACTTTATCGCACAAGTCATAGCGTCATAGAGAATCATTTTTATTTTTCTTTTATCTTTGCCGATGACCAAGCCGTAATAGGAAAAGATATGGAAAGTGCCACGCGAACCGTCGAGGCAGTGACAAACCTTTTACTAACGATCGGCTTGCGTATTAACCCGAATAAGAGTCAGGCTATCGCCATAACCAACGGCAAACTAGTCGGAGAAGCCCTCAGCCTATCTATCGGCGACGAAATTAAAAACCTGGGCTGCTCATTTAACTCCGGGCTCATATTCGTATCGTATCGTATTGTATCGAGCGTTTAAACACAGATTTGGCAAGCCTGTCAGTGTCATCTCTGCTGAAACCCGACCAAAAGCTCAACATAATAAACCAGTATGTATTCCCAACGCTCACATACCCACTACAAACAGCACCTCTGAACAAAGTACCGCAATACGTCACCAATGGATTAGACGTGATGATTCGTAGGACTGTTAAAGCGATTATTGGACTGCCTATGCATACGAACAACAATCTGTTTTATGCGCCGCGCCGCCTAAGAGGTCTAGGTCTAGTCTGCTCATCGTGGGAAATTCATCTGCAACACTTCGCCATCTCAAAACGACTTTCGTCTATTGACGATCAATTTTTCCAAAGCATCGCTGACTACCATGAGGAAATGGATTCCTGCGTCCAAACACTGAACGTACAGGGTGACAGCACAAAACTCTTCGAAGAGCTCTTCGTCAACGAAGTTATGACGACTGGTGTGCAATGAAATACCAAGGATCTGGCGTACGACATTTTCAAACTCATCAAAAGCAACGACTTTGTATATAATAAGAATTCCCTAGCATCGTCTGAGTGGACCGCTGCAATAAAACTTAACAGTAATTATGCAAACCTGTTCGGTGTTCCTGAAGTGGAAAGCGCTTCCAACCTCTGCCGCAAGTGTGGCAGAGAGATCGAAACTATACCTCATGCAACTGGGAGCTGCTCCTCTAACAACCAGCAAATCATCTCCAGGCATCATAACGTAAAGAACTCCATTACCAAACTGCTACGTGAAAAAGTTTTTCATTGCTTTGAAGAAGTCTATGCGATTGACAAAGAAGGTAGATCTCGTTTTAGTGACATTATTGCCTTCGAATCATCATCTAAGGACGGCTTCATCGTCGATCCCACCATTCGTTACGAGACCAATGACGTCGAACAGGACTCCAAAATTGTGACAGAAAAAGCAAAGATATACGGAAATTTCCTCCCGTTTTATGAGGAAAAATACTCACCATCGTTCGGAAAAAGGGAATGGAAAGTGCGAGGTCTTTGGTTCGGAAGCAGGGGAACAATCGGACAAAGCGTAATTTTTTTTTTTAAAGAGACAAAGATAGACATAAATAAAATTAGTGAAATTACCGAGGGGTGACGCACTTCTGCGGTTTATGGAATAAATGGGAATAAATAGAATAAATGGAATAAATGGGAATAAATGGAATAAATATTGGAATAAATGGAATAAATGATCATTTTTTCAAATTCGTCAAAACCTCAAATAGACTTGAATTTGATGGCAACGCACACAACAAACCATACTAATGTGTCAAAAAGTGAAAAAAGAATTTTCGTTGAAAAATGGAATAAATAAATTTATTCCATTTATTCCCAAAAAAATAAAATTTAATCTCAAAATGGTTTAAATGCTTTATAATTTGTGCAAACCTTTTTATGAACTTATTTGTCTAACTTGTGATGTGTTTGGTTCAGATATTTCGCAAAAACAACAAAAAAAATTTTGGGAAGTGCGCCACCCCTCGGAAATTACAGTCCGAATCGGCCGCTAGCTTTTTTCAGCCACACTCAATATCACCCCGACTTTTTTAAAATCTTGTCTACGAAGGCTCATTTGCCTCAAAAACTTTGCCTTTAATCATCCCATTTTCTATTGAAGAACTTGTCTGCGAAGGGCCACTCGCCCCAAAAAAATTCGCTTGCAGCGCTATAATCATCTCATTTTCTATCGAACATCTTGTTTACAAATGGCCATTCGCCTCAAAAATTTCACCTGCGCTGCGGCGCTAATAGCATTATTTATTAAGTGTCTAACAAATTCTATGTAAAACGACGTTGTAGCACTTAAGATTTGATCCCCCCACTGTTTCAGTCCTATCAGATAGAAAAATGGCAAAAGACCAGAGCATTGCCCGATGGGCCGTTTGGTAGGACTGGCCCTCGAACGAGTCAAAACGAAAAGTTGCAAAATTTTATTCATATTTAACTGTCAAAATTATTGTCTCTCACAACAAAAAATGAGAAAGAGAGAGAGAAACAAAAAATACTCTGCCTCACATGGTAATGCAGCGGTGCACAATAAGAATGTCGTTGATATTTTGTCTTGTTTTCTGAATCCACATTATCTGAACCATTTTACTATCGACATTGGCTGCGTACCATGTAGCTTGACAACTTTTTTGTTTTGACTGATTGTTCAAGGAGTTCAAAAATGCGGTAGGTCGCTTCGGTTAAGATTCACGGGTGTGACGACACTCTTATTGTTAACTTATTATCTAAAATCACACTGCCGTACCTTAACATCCTGAATAACGAAACGAAAAAATAATATTTAAATGACTGGAGCATGATATCAAAATGCAATGAAGTTTTTTTAAACAAAATAGCGAATTTACCCAATTTATGGCTGAGTTCTTTTTTTTAATTTATTTTATTTTTATTTTATTTGTTTATCATCATGTACAAGTTTTAAGTTTATTACTAAATTCAAAAAAAAATAAAAAAGCTTCATTGTGCATTGCACCGCGAAGAAGCTTATCAATTTGCAATACAATTATAGTTTAATTCATTTATTTATATCAAGGCAAAAGTTAAGGTTATTTTTTCTTTTTAAATTTTTTGTTTAAATTTTTATGATTTATAATTTTTTATAATTTTTATTCACAAGAGGAATCACTAATTGTCACAATTAGTGAGACAATCATTAAGAAACCGATGAAACCAATCCTGTCTAACAAAACAACAAATTGGGAAGATTTCAAAGTCCAGCTGGACAACAAAATTGAACTCGACATTGATCTATCGAAAAATGACCTTCTAGACGAGGCGGTGGTTCTCTTCACCGCCCAAATCCAGAACGCAGTATATGATAACACTAAAACTGTCACACACAAAACCCTCGGTTTCAACTTCCGAATGGAAATCAGAAATTTGGTGAAAAATAAACGAAAACTTAGACGTGACTGCAAACAGCCAGAGATCCCAGACTCAAAACAAAATTGAATTCTGAATCCCAAAAGATAAAAAGAATTATACAACATTTGAAAGAGAATTCAGCAAATTCATTTCTGGAAAGTCTCTCAGCAGAAAAGACTTCAAATTACTCGCTTTGGAAAACGGCCAAAATATTGAGAAGGAAGATCAGCCATCAACCCCCTATACTGAAGGATGACAATGAATATGTTAAAACTGACCAGGAAAAAGCAGACACTTTTGCTAATCACCTAGAGAATACTTTCATGCCTAATCAAGCAGCAACTGATGATTCTGATACCGCGCTTCCACAAGTGATAAAGAACTGGAGCAAAAATATTAAAAAAGTATATGGATATGACCTTATCACTGGAATGGTGCCCAAGAAACTACCAACAAAAGGACTTCAGATGCTCCTGCTTCTGATCAACGCAACATTCAGACTTATGCATGTACAAGCCTACAGGAAAGTAGCCGAGATGATCATGATCCTAAAACCAGGGAAAAAGGCAACGAAAACGGAATCTTACAGACCAATCTCATTGCTACCCATCATATCAAAACTCTTCGAAAAACTGTTCCTGAAAGACTGAAACCAATCATTGAAGATAAAAATCTACTGCCAAATCACCAATTTTGATTCCGCCAGAGACACTCAACAATAGAACAAGTACACCGACTCATCGACATCATAGAAAAAGCGCTGGAAGGAGAAGAGGTATGTTCAATCATCTTTCTGGACGTATCGCAGGCATTCGACAAAGTGTGGCACGAAGGCTTGCTCTACAAACTCAACCAGCTTTTACCTGTACAATACGTCAATTTGCTCAAGTCATATATAACCGATCGAATGTTCCGCCTTAACCATGGAACTGGCTACTCACATTTTAAGGACATCAAGGCTGGAGTACCACAGGGCAGCGTACTAAGCCCTATTCTGTATCTTCTATTCACCAGCGATCTTCCGCAAACACCGAATGTTATGTCGGCAACTTTTGCATACGATACAGCTAACGCAGCCACAGTCAAAACGGACGCTCAATCAACGGCAATTCTTCAAAGATCTAATGAGGCTGTTGAAAACTGGACGAAGAAATGGAGAATCAAAATGAACGACCAAAAAGCAGTTCATGTCAACTTCACCAACAAAAAGATCCCGCATGACAAACGACTGACGATGAATGGGAATCTCATTCCACATAAAAACTCGGCGAAATACCTTTGGATGAACAATGATAATAAAGCAAAATGGATCGAACACATCAATACTAAAATAACAGAGCGGAACATCCGGTTCAGGGAAATGTACTGGATATTAAACCGAAAATCGAGAACATCAATCAACAACAAATTGCTAATTTACAATGAAATCCTCAAACCTATCTGGATGTATGGCATCCAATTGTGGGGATGTGCGAGCAAAAGTCAAATCAAGACAATACAAACATTTCAAAATAAAGTGCTACGAACCATCGTTAACGCCCCCTGGTACCTCAGAAACAGCGATATTCTTCGTGACCTCAAAGTTCCTACGGTATCTGAGGTCATTAAAAAGATTGCAACAAAACACGAAAACAGACTTATTCAACATGAAAATCCTGAAGCCCTTTGCTTAATGGACTTCGCACAGAACACAAGACGACTCAAACGCATCAAGCCGCATGAACTCGTGAACCGTCAGGAGTAGTTACGTAAAATCAACTCAACAAAATCTTAACTAAAGACCAAGTGCAAAGACTATCATTGGATACTTTGTGAAACCTTAAACAAAAACGAGCCCAGATGCAAAATAATGGTTGGTTTTTTAATAGCTCATGAATCAAATCATGAAAATTTTTTAAAAAACTTGCAAAATCTTTGAGAAAAAAATCGCGGAAAAATTCAAGAAAATCACGAGAATTTTCTAGAAGATAGGCAGTGCCAAAAACCAATCAAAAGTCCCTAGCTCGGCGGTCCTTGCCTTCACAGTGCCCAAATTTAATCGCATAAAAGATTTTTCGGTTACCTTTAAGGGAAAAAACTTTTTCAAAATCGGTTGTTAGGGGCCATCCACATATTACGTACGCAAAAAAATATGATTTTTAGACCCCCCTTCCCCTGTACGCATCCGCACATTTCGATACTCCCCTTTCCCACTTCGTACGTACGCAAAACCTAAAAAAAAGTTAAAGAAAAATAAGGGATTTTTAAGCTATTATCCAACGCTTCAACCTAAAGATTTTGCAAAATGCTTGATTTTGACCTGCTACTAAAGATGAGTATATCAAAAACGATTAACTATAATGAAAATGTGATGAAACCCATATAGCAAAATTTTTCAGAACCTTTCACAACTTTCTAGAACTTAAGAAAACTTTCTACAACATTCTAGAACTTCTTCGATCTTACTAAAACTTTCCATAACTTCATAGAAATTTCTAGACCTGTTGGGAACTGTCGAGGAATTCTTAGGACTCTGGATATCTTTCTATAACGCCTCCCTTTACAGCCTCTTCCCCCTCCAGCATTTCTGCAATTCTGGAGTCAAATTGCTACATAAAGACGCAAGTTTAGCTCTCTAGATGGTCTAGGATATTAAGATATTAAAATGCTGATACAAAGTTGGACTCCACATCACAGAAGGAACGGCAGTTGTAGATGATAACTTTCTACGAGTGCAAGAGTACTAAAACATTTTTTATACTTTGTTTATAGTACAAATGTGAGTAAGTGAAAGATTTTAGACAGACATCAGATATCAGACATGCCCTGTTACAAGACCATCCTCACCTCTTGAGCACGTAATATGTGGATGGCCCCTTATCGTGTTGACAGACAGACGGAAGGATATTTTTTTTTTTCGATTCGTCATTTAGGGACCATAAAAGACCCTCCCCCTACTCCCGGGTTGCAATTCGGGTATTACAACGTCGTAGTAAACACTTTCTTTACCTAAAGTCTTTTGTTATGTCCACTATTTCCATGTGAGAATCATTGCCTCGTTTTCTTTGTTCTATTTACACATAAAGTTAATGTTTTCTTCCCGGTAACAAAGCATAACATTTCTTGTTAATTGAAAATTTCTCACCGTCTTGCCGGTTTCGAAATGTTACGTGTTCTCAGTGCTCAATAATTATCGATTTTGAACATTTCCATTTATATCAACATTAAATGGTAAAATTGAACTAAATATAGTTCTGTTGTGTTAAAAGATGAAATGCCCTGAATTCTATTTCAACTTCTTATGTAAGTGAAGGATGTTTTGTTTACTTTGCTATGTTTATCAAAATCACAACGTCATACTATCAAAATATTGGACTCGAGGGGTTAACAGCTAGCTCAAATATTGTGCAATTCAAATTAAAATCGAAAAAATTGTCAATTTCTCAGCGAAATGAGAATGGGTGAAATGGGAAAATGCGTGACAGGTGGGAGGGGGTTCCAAAAATTTACAAAAGGGACGGGTTTTATGGATGGTCACTTAGGAGTTTGTTTCTTTTGAAAAAAGTAAAGATTATCTTCATCCCAACTTTCTTGAAGATATCTTCCTTATGAAAAACTGAACCTTCTCATCTCTACATCATCTAAAAATCCGGTTGAAGCTCTCAAAATCGGCAAAAGATAGTTATTTCTTAACTTCCGATGAGTTAAATGACTTTTCACACCCACAAGTGAATCACATATTTTTGTTTGTTATTCATCAGACAGACGTTCCTTTATCAAGGTTTCTAACATACTTCTCGACACTTTGCATGCAAGGAAATTTAGTTTGAAGTTCGAACCTTGGCTATGAAAAGTTTTATGGAAAACTAAATAATTTGAAAACTTTGTGGGTTTTAAACTTTTCAAACAATTAAATTATCTTATTTATAATAGCTGTAACTCCTCGTTTGAGAGTCAGAAAATTCTAGGAATTTAGGTAAATTAAGTTAATTAATTGTATACATGCAAGTGAACAGATAGTTTGTTTATTGGAGCACGGTATTTTTCCGACTTTCAATTTTTCGGACATTTTTTACAAGAAAATCTACCTTAACGTCAAGTAAAACATAAAAAGTTAAAGCTGAAAAGAAACGAAACTTTTAAATTGTCGATCCCAGCAATTCTCATTCTGAAGAGCTTACTTTAGTACAATTCTCATCTCGCTTTACTGTAAGAAAATCATAAACGTCGCGTCGAATACCGGTATAGAAATTGCTGGAATCAATACAAAAGTCTCGTTTGTTTTCAGCTGAAGCACAGGCAGGGAATATGGCAATGATTCCTGATTATTTCATGCGCTCGTCCGAAATTTAACAACTAACAAAATGTATGGAATTTGTCGTATTTTGGTAGTACCATTGGTACTGCTGTAAGTGAATATTCCCGCGAATTTGCTTAATGTAGAACTTAAGATCCATTCAAAAACATAAGCAAAGACTCGTATGTATCAGAATAGATGTGTCAAAAAGACTCGAACGTATCTATAAAATTTCAAAGATCCATAAAAATTACCCTAGTAATGTCAAAGGCCCACCGAAGTGCGTCTGAGACCATTAATTTTGATGGCCTAAATGTTCTCCCTTGCACTATATCAAAAATAGGACCAACGTAGTTTCTTCAAGAAATGTTGAAACCTTTTCTCAAAAATGTAATTCTCACCAACTTTGCCTTAAGAAGCAAACTTCAAACTGTCGTAATTTTATTGATATATGTTATACCTCACAATTCCAGAAGTTCCTTTACCCCGGGATTCGATAATTTTTCTCTAAAGCCCTGAAACACTTTTTCTCTACAACTTCGTCTTTGGAAGCAGCCTTCTAACTTTCATAGTTTTTTTAGACCCGTACGAAGTACTGGTCTTATGCGTTTACCGCGACGTTTGTAACACGTCGAATTTCGACCCGGGAGTTGATGGGTTTTTCGTTTTGGTGTATAAATAGAAGAAATATGCAAAAAAAAAAAACGTTGTCCGTCTGTCGCCAAGTTATCTCGAGTAAGGCTTGACCAGCTTGACCGATTTTCAAAATCTTTTTTTTCCTGATTTCAATAAATGTTATTTTAATCGACAGGTCTATGAAAACCCAACAATTTATGGAAGAAAATTTTTTTAGTTTGCGACCTTGGGCTTAGTTCGATCTCTAAAACTGAGTCTCTACAAGGGCTCTACGAATTTTTTCTACATAACTCGAGTAAAACTCTTCAGATTTTCAAAAAATTTTTGTTATTCTATAAGTCTATGAAAGTCCAACAATTTATGCAAAAATTTTTTTGAGGTCGGGCTATTGGACTGAACCAGGCCAAATGGATAGGGCCAAATGTCTTTTTACTATAAAAGCCGAGTAAATTCCTTCCGATTTTTTTTATTCTTTTTCTATTTCAGAGGTAATAGAAGGCCTAACAGTCGTCAAGAAAAAATTTGAGGCCTGTAATAAGAACCCTCTGCCGGACCTAAAGGTCGGCCTCAGCACAAAAAATTTTTTCATCTATCTAGAACGATAATCTCGAACTTATCCCTCTAGAGCAAATTTACTTATCTCGATATATCTGTTCTCGATAGATAAAATAGCATATGCACCTCTTGCCAAAATTGTTATTCTGACATGTGGTTTTATGACCCACGCCTTCGGCTAGGTCCACAATGCCCCACAGGTCAAAATAACAATTTCGGCAAGAGGTGCCTAATCTGCTATTTTGCTATGTTGTAGCAAATAGAGTGGAATATGTTTGTCCAAGGCCTCTTCTTAAGGCCCTAGGTCGGTCCTAAAGGTCTGCCCTGGCCAAACAAATTTTTTTTTGCTATGTTGTAGAGAAAATTGAGTGGAACGTTTTTGTGCATGGAAATATGGGTCAGAGGATTCTCAAATATGGGTCCGAGGCAGGCCCAAAACGAATTTTCTACAATGCTTCTTCGTACGGATGAATATGCATAATCAATAATTTAATACAACGGGAATACATGCAACGGGAATCCTTGCAACGGGATTCGTTCGGGGCCGCAAAGCTTATGTTTTATTATTTGTTTACAGGCCTAGGCCCAATAACAAATCAGTCTATAATACAGATCATACATTACAAACATATTAAAATTATTAAACTTGTCCTTTTTTTTGTAATATTACAAAAATCGAAAAATTCTTAGATATTGCTTCTTTTCCTCATAATCACCATATGAACAAATTCCTCATACCAGTTTATTGAACGGTTTCACATTTGAGTTAAATAAATTTAAATCTCGAAAGAACAGGTCATGATGCAGTTGGATTCTATAAATTGGTGAATTTTTCTGGTAATTCGTAGTCATTTTAGGCAGGTAGAAAATCTCAGTTTGTCTAGTGGTCCTTGTTGTCTGCTTCCGAAAAATTTTATTGCATAATGATGAGTCAACATGCTTGTGGATCAACTTATGAAGCATAATTTCATCAATCTCCATACGCCGAGTTTCCAAGGATCTAATTTTTAAATGTTGAAACCGTTTATAATAAGAGGGACGTGGCTGAGCAATACGGAAGTTAAAATACAGCATTCTAGTAAATTTATTTTGGACCCTTTTTGATCAATGCCATTCTACCTCTACACAAGAAAGGTGATAAAACTGAATGCGAAAACTACCGTGGAATTACCTTGCTGAGCACGGCTTACAAAGTTTTTGGTCGAGTACTATTCGAAAGACTAAATCCGCTAGCTAGAAGTGTCATTGGGGATTATCAAAGCGAATTCAGACGAGATCGCTCAACAACTGACCAAATATTCACATTTCGTCTGATTCTGAAAGGGCAAAGAACTTCAAGTCCGGACGCACCATCTTTTCATCGACTTCAAACAAGCTTACGACAGGACCAAGCGTATGGAATTGTATGAGGCGATGAACGAGCTGGGCTTTGAAACAAAGTATATTCGTCTTGTGAAAGCGACATTGGATGGCACCAGGTGGCGTGTCAAGGTGCAAAACGACATGTCAAATGTGTTTGCTGTTAAAGAAGAGTTGAAGCTTACTCTTTAAGTTGGCTTTGAAAATCGCAACGTGCTCAGAGCCTAAAGTAAGCAATTTCCACTGGGGAGGACTTTCACAGAAAGGGCGTAATTTTCTAGACAAAAAGGCACAAATTTTAAAAGTTTATTTAAACATAAGATTCTGTTTATTTCTTACTCTTGTTATGATTCTAACTTTTTTTTTTAACAAAACCGCATTCCTTACGTAAGTCTAAATTAGTATAGCGGAATCCTTCTTTTTATAAAATGCAACAACAGCGGGCGGTGGGTAAAAAGCGCGTGTGCAAATAATGTTTTCTTCCCAGTATTCAAAATCAATTTCCCTAAATTTCCCAGCATTCGACAAATTTGAGTGAGGTTTCCGGTAGCGAGCGAAAATTTTTGTATATTCCTGAAAGAAGCAGTGAGCGAAGCGAGAATTTGAACTCAAACACAGTGTAAAGAAGTAATAAAGCGCGATCGTAGCGAGCGAAAAATTTGTGAAAGAAAGTTTTTGCAGTGTTAAAAATCTGCGCAGAAGTACAAAATTCTATTTGATGCAAAAATATATTTCCGTAAGTGTAGCTAAATTTTTTGAGATTTCGAACTCAAACACAGTGTGGAGAAGGTGGACATGTGGACAAGCATCTTCGCATTTTATAGACATTTCCCATTCCTAAATCAATTCCCGTTTCCAGATCATTTCCCGTTGTTCAGCCATTTCCCGTTTACTAGCAAAATTTCTACTTCCTTGTCTTCCCCTCTTTGTTGAATTTACCTGAACCGAATTTAACCAGAAACGATTTTACCAGAGACAAGGATTTTACAAGAAACAACAAATGATTTCACCAGAACTTTACGCGAATTTAACCGAAAATTCGAAAGTTGACCAGGCAATTCACAATGGACACGCAAAACGGAACAACTATCACCTAAATGAACAAGAAATTAATTAGTTTGCACGTTGACGACATGACATTTCTCAGTGGATCAGTTAAGGACGATTACACAAATACTATCATGGCAACGACTTGGTTAATGGATAATTAATTTGGTTGTTGAAGTTGTAACGCGCGATTTTGAAATTTCAAGAAGTTTGATTTGAGGAGGTGCAAAGTTTGTTGTGCAAGGAGTTTGGATTGAGGAGGTGTGTTGAATGTGCAATCCAAATGTGCCTTGACTTCAAAATATAGTTTTAGTGTGCTGTGAGGAAAAAGGATTTTGTATAACTAGTTTGTCGTAATGGCATTCGCAATTAGAAGTTCTTTCAATAAAGACATAATCTTTCTCATTCATAACGAGGCTGGGGAGGGCGAGAAGGGCGTTGGAGGACGTCAGTGGGCGTCCGGTGCACTTTTCCTCCCTCAATATTAGTTATTTGTGTACCTGTTTTGCACGATGGATTTTAGGCAGTTTCGCGAGTTGTTCACTTCGTTCGGTCTACAAGCGAAAGTGCCTAAAAACAATCGTCCAAAACAGGTACACATACAACTTTACATGCAAAGGGACGAAATCCCAAAAAAATTCAAAAAATGCCCTCATTTTCGGCCCCGTCGCATGTAAATGTTTTAGGCTCTGGACGTGCTGGTATCCAAGCCAACAAAACACTGGTGAATGGAACAGTTCAGGTTCTGGGCTTTGCAAATGACTTGAATCTCGCCAGTCGTACACATGCAGTAGCAATTAAATTGAAACTTTCACAAATCTGAATATCCAAGCCGAGAGATTGGGTTTGATGATAAACGAACCTAAAACCAAGTACATGAAGACCGAGCCAAATCCGGTAGCCAATCAACAGGGAGACAACCTCGAGGTAGTTGATGAGTTCATTTATCTTGGAGCACTGATAAGGTCAGATGGTGACAACACACCTGAAATTCACAGACGTATCATGGCGGCAAGCAGATGCTATTTTGGTCTAATCAAACAGTTGCGATCAAAGTTGATATCAAAGAAAACGAAGTGCCATACAAAACGCTTATTCGTCCAGTATTGATCTATGGATGCGAATCTCGGACGATGAAGAAAAGTGATAAACAATTACTCCTAACGTTCGAGCGCAAGGAACTTCGCACCATACTTGGAGCGATGTGCGAGGGCGAAAGGTAGCGACTGCGATATAACTTTGAATTGGAACGTGATTTTGGCGAGCCGGATATAGTGGCAGTGCTGAAAGTCCAAAGGTTGAGGTGGGCGGGGCATTTAGCACGCATGGATGAAAACAGGCACCTCAAAGTTATTCCGTAACGATCCAGAAGGGCGAAGAGGAGTCACCTGAAAATCAGATGGATCGATGGTGTCGACCAAGATCTTCGGACGCTCGGAGTAAGGAATTGGCAAAAGACGGCAAGGAACAAACGCAATTGGATCAGAACCCTCCAGCAGGCCAGGGCCCACAAGCCGAAAAAGTAGAGTAAGCAACTAGGAAAGAATGATTAGGCAAGTAATTACTTGATCAACGAACAAATTAGCAATTTCTAATTATCAAAACGGGCCAAGTCCACTCAAATGAGGGTGCTTTTGTTTTTCTTGAATATCTTCGAAAATGTCAGAGTAACAAAAAAATTCCAATAAGAATAAAATTTGCTACAAATAAGATTCTTGTCGATTTTCCTCTATTTCTCATATTTTTCGAAATATTTGTGAAAACGTTAGAAAGTTGACTTGGCCCGTTTTGAGAAACAATTGTTTCGCTTCAAATATTTCCAATAAAATTTTTTTATATTAAAATCTTAACTTAATGTAGAATTAACATCGTGAGAGTGAGTTTTACTGAAATATTCACTTGACGATGATTAAAGTTTGATACGATGGAGAACATGCCTGACGTGCTGTCGTTGCAAAAATGCAAAAATGTTTTTAATTTTTCAGAACTCACTACAGGACTTCTCAAGAGATAGTTTCCCTCCTGTAACATTTTCCAATTTTCCTACAAAATCCTATTGGATTTACCCCTTCGATAAAAACATGACATCGCATCATTTTCAGTAATTCCTACAAATAAACTCATTTTCCACATCATGTTCATACCATTCCATCGAAAATTCTTTTTCCTAGACTACACAAATAGGCCGATTATATGAAAATGTTGAATGCAATATTTATGATAATGATAATAACACCATGGTCGTTCATGCTTATAGGCAGGAAATTGGAATAAACATGTTAAAGAAACATAGTGATGGTCCTATAGCAACTTCGTAGTCTATGTCTATAGCGAACTACACAAATATTGCATTGGGAAAAAACGTGTCTCTTATACATAAACATAAACATATTTTGTTACTTCACCAATCTACTGGTAGAACAGAACCTAAAATGTATAAAGCAATTTTCATTGATTATACAGTTCTTGATTGCAGACACTATGTTCTCACATTGAAGGTGAAATATTGAATAAACATTTGGATGTTTGTTTCACAACAGTAGATTAGAATGTGAAGATAGGGGTAGCTTCCGTTTTTTTTTAAATAAAATAATTAGAAATTTTCGTTTACACTTCCAACTGAATTATTTCAAAGTCGCAAAGAGTGAATGGCGAACGGAATTTCTAATAATCGTATCGCTATAATACTTTGATCTTTATAAACTTGTTAACTAACTCGGCACGCAACTTCAAAGGTTATTAACGTATAACAGTCAAAACATTGAAAATGTTTCTTTCAAAAGAATTTTCATTAATCGATTATTCAACTGTAGTATACAAACGACGAAAAAGACCAATTTTTGTGCAGACGCCGCAGAACGAAAAGGAAATTTCAGATAATAACAAACATAACGGAAAGTATCTAGTACGAACCACAAAATGATTAAACTTTAATCGGAATTCGAACAGAAATATGGGTCAAGTAGAATAATTTATTAGAATTCCATTCTATTGCAGTGTTTTTAAATCAACCCTTCCGTTAATAAAAGCGTTACAACTTACCTGCTGCTCCAATTTTTGATGTCGACTATTTACAGCTGCCATTGTCTTATTGGATAATTGTCTATTTGTTATTTGCACGAGTTTTATTTATTTTAGTAAAAAATAACTTAAATTACTCGAGCTTTGTTGTTACACTACACGCTCATAACATTTTATTTTGTTTCTACGATTGGAATGAAGTTCGTTTCGTTCGATCGGAACCAATACTGAAAAAGTGGTAGAAGAGTATAAGGGAAATCAAAGCCGTATTAGAATGAAAGTCCTTGCCACAGGTATGACAGTTCACAATTCACAACTCCAAACACCTTTTCGAATTTTGGGTTGATACTATGAGTTTTTAGACCCGTACCAAGTACGTAGGTCTGATGCGTTTACTACCACGTTTGTTACATTGCGAATTCGAACCCGGGAGTAAGGGGGAAACTTTTTTTGTTGCCTCCAGATGACAAATCAGCGAAAAAAACAATGTCCGTCTGTCGGTCTGTCTGTCCGTCAACACGATAACTTGAGTAAAAATACTTTATGGGATTGAATCTGGGCACTGTCGGCCCAAGGGCCGCCGAGCTAGGGCCGTTTTCCGTTTAAGTGGTTTTTGGTCTTGTGCACATAACTCGTGTAAATCGTTTCTGATTTTCATAAAGTTTTTCTTGTTTGAAAGATCTGTGCATGGCCGACAATTTATGGAAGAAACTTTTTTTAATTTGAGTCTTTGGCACTAGGGCACTAAAAACGAGTGTCTGTTAGGGTCCAACGTATTTTTTGTACATAACTCGAGTAAATCTCTTCCGATTTTCAAAAACTTTTTTTGTTTGAAAGATCTCGGCACGGTTGACAATTTATTGAAGAATTTTTGCCTGTGCTTAGGGCTAAAGTGGGCCTCATGTCGGTCCTAAGGTCGGCCCTAACATAAAAAAATGTTTTTTGCTATGTTACAGAGCAAATTGAGGGAAACATTTTTGTCTATGGAAGTATGTATCCGAGGCCTCTATTTAAGGTCCTAGGTCAGTACTAAAGTCGGCCCTAGCCCAAAAAATAGTTTTTTTTTCTATGTTGTAGACAAATTGAGGAGAACATTTTTCTCTATTTCGAGGTCAATTTTGTGCGTTCGGAGAATTTTTTTACACCGTTACTTCGTACGGGTTTTTCAAAATTGCCCTACGGGCAATTTCCAGTCTAATGTGAACGCAATATTTACTTAAATACGTTCCAGTCTTTTCGTAACATACTCTCTGTTTGCCGCATCTATTCTGATACGTACGGGTCCCTTCTATGTTTTTTTTACCGAATTAGCTAAAAATTCCCTAAGACTATTTCCAACAAAAGTTGAGAAGAAGGTTCTTTTGAAAAAGTCATATTTTCCGAGTTATGTTCCCGAAATTCTATTTTTTCCCTATTTTTTAGACTCCATGCGAAATGTTTCGTGTATGAAACACTTGAGAAGAATTGCATGACTTCATTCGTGCTAGGAGGGGCGAAACTATTTACAAATAGGACCGACATTTGTATAGGCGAAAGGTCCAGAAATTGTGCTGTTCTAGCAACCGAGTACCAATAGATTGAACCTTTTACTTTTCCCTCTTCGTTTTTTTTTTTTGAGTAAACGTAAATTTAGAGCACTTCCCGTCGAGGCCTAATTTTGGCAATTTAATTCGTAAAAATTCCATAAAATTCTTAAAAAATTCCTAATAATTACTAAAAATTCCTGAAATCTTAACTTTGAGAATTTAGGAATTTTTTTTAAGAATTTTATTGAATTTTTAGGAATTAAATTCCCAAAAATTGACCCCGATGGGAACTGCTCTAAATTTACATTTTTCTAAAGAAAAAAATTACGTCACACTAAGTGCTCAATTTGGTGCCGGACTTATCTTCAGCTCTCATGGGGTCCGAACAGATCTAAAACAATTTTTTTTTTTTAAAGCAAAAAGAGAACGAGAAAACTCGACTTAAAAATAAAGAATAATAATAAATTGTGAAATAGTGACATCATGGCAGTTCCAGAGAAACAGCGAACAGGAACCTCATGAAAAACGAGACGTGTGGTAAAGAATATTGATGATCAAATTTAAAATGACGACAAGCTACTCGTCCAAGGTAAAGACGAAAACAAAAACAAACTTATCAGTTATCTAGCGTTTTACGAATTCTCTAACGGTGACCGTGTCAGGCCAGAGCTTTTTGTTGACCACATCGTTAAACAGTTCTGATCTAACGGTGACCTTAAACGATACAAAGGTAACCGTGTCCAAATCTTGGGTGAAACCAGTTTCTTGCATGACACATCTTCAATTGACGATATTACATTATTGCGCAGTAGATAATTGGTAACTTCTTCTTCGGTAACTGACGGATGCAAGTTGGATACATAAGCAATCTTATGTGTTTCGATTGGCGATACAAAGTTTCGTGGAATAGAATGTTTTCGCGGTTTAATAGGCGAATTATTGACTCTAGCGGACACTTGCTCGGCAATTAACGTTCAAGTTAGCACCTCGTCGAAGGAACTGGAAGCTGTGGGATTTACCGATGGTTCAGTGGGATTTTCTAAAGAATCTGCGGTATTATGCTTCAATTCAGGCCGAGAAACATCAGATTGTTCGGTTACAGATATGGTCATCATCAGGTGCGATTCATTTGTATGTACTTGATGAATTACGCAACTGATTGTCGGGCATCTTTACATTTTTTGGGGAATTTTTCAAATTATTGGCATTTTTGATGTCACTCGGAGACTTAGTTGTCATAAACACAGAACATGAAGTCGGTTTTACACTAAGAATCGGTTTACGGTTACGGTTTGCAGCAGAAGTGAACGTTGGACATAAAATTGCGATGACGTTGGAACAACTACAGTGTCACGGTGGGTTTTAACCGATTTAAATGAAAAGTGCTTGCACATTGGGTTTCTCTCTTGATTGTCTTTCTGGGATACCGTGGTAAACAGAAACAATAAAAAGTAAAATTTTTCACTGGAGAAATTTTGAAAAAAGTGATGAAAATGAGATTTCTTCGGGTTTTTTCATACATTTTCTTGATAAGTCTGAAAATGAAAAAACTGAAAGTCATTTTTCATGGGTTATTTGAATGCCAAATCATTTTATAACACCATACGAACATTTTTTTGTATGGGGACACAAATCGTCGTGCGGACGGATTTTGAAGAATTTCGAGTTGTTTATTGCATTTTACGCGAATTCGTCAACGAAAATGGTCAATTTCTTCGAAATTCGTTTGCCGAGCACTTGTGTCCCCATACAAAAAAATGTTCGTATGGTGTCATAAAATGATTTTGCAATCACATTCTCCATTAAAAATTACTTTTAATGTTTTCATTTTCAGACTTACCTGAAAAATGTATGAAAAAACCCGAAAAAATCTCATTTTCATCACTTTTTTCAAAATTTCTCCAGTGAAAAATTTTACTTTTTATTGTTTCTGTTTACCACGGTATCCCAGAAAGACAATCAAGAGAGAAACCAAATGTGCAAGCACTTTTCATTTAAATCTGTTAAAGCCCACC
>CM055403.1:160993737-161042550 GCA_029228625.1 Pseudolycoriella hygida | reverse complement strand
AACGTGCACGTACAAACCAAGTATCTCAATGTAAAAGAAATGTGATTTGAAGTTAATGACATGTAAAACTCTAACAAACCTAAAACTGTTTAAATCCAAATTTGCCTCTCTGTAACAAACATACTCCTATCTTTATCTCTTATCATCAATATGTTTCGTCAAAGTTGAATTAAGGAAACAAATAAATAATTAAGTGATCAAACTAATTATTCATTCTGAAATAGAAACTTCGTCTAAAAAAGGAAAGGCATTATGTTCATACATTCAACCTATCTCTTAGGCGTCGTAAAGCCAAATGACTCAGCAGTTCTCTCTAACACGTTTCATACCACTCACAGTCGTAGAATGATTCATTTGCGCTCGAATTGGGCGTGTCTTCTGTCAGGTCAATGACATTCTCATGTACTCTTCTCTTCAATACGAATAGTTCAAGTAGAGGAGATTTAATGTAACCGTCATCGGCTTGTGCTTGTGAATGTGTATTGCCTCATAGTATTCAACTTTCTACATTGACTTTACTGGTTGGATAAGTATAAGGTTGCAAATGTTGATTTTGTGTCTGGCGCTAAAAATGTGTTTTCCAACCGCGGTTTTTTGCTGCAACTTTTCTGACTTAATATGCTCGTTGAAACGGATGAACACTTTGCGGATGCTCATTCCAAAATAACAGCGGCCGCAAGTCTCACATTGTATTCTGTAGATACCTGATTTGTGTAAGTCTAATGGGTTGTCCTTTATCGTTCTTAGTAAGTCTTTTAAGGCCCCTTCATTACGATGTATGTACCATTGCGATGCTGAAAATCTTCTAGATTGATTTCAATGGTTTCGTAACTCTGGGGTAGTATCTGATGCTGATACTTTTCGGTGTTTCTGGGGGTTCGTTGAAAAAGGTTGATATCTCACTTAGTTGTTTCTTCTTTGGGTTTCCCGTTTGCACCCCATGTGAGCTAAAGATAAGTACGGCACCATTCACAAGCACCAATCAGAAGAAAACCCCATATGCAATGACCATTCAATAAAAAGTGGTTAAAGCTCACTGTGATCATTGTTTGCATTTGAGGAACTTATATGGTCTGGCACAAGATGGCGCCACAAAATTCTTTTTACGTGAATCCGTCTTTTGCGTATACTGATCGTATGGAAACGCACCTAATCAACCACAAGACAACTTCAAAGTAAAAGCGCAATGATAGCGTCGATGAATGGATGAATACACTTGGTATACTTTGACTGTGATTACTTTTTCGTTACTCTCGTTTAAAGAGCGCCGAAAATTTGATGAATAACGCCTATTGAGGATATTGGTATCAGGGTAACGAAGATAACGAATTAAGTTCCAAATTGAAAGTGGACGTTTCCGTCAAAAAAACGATGAGCTGACATCACTGTCACTTGAGAAAATCAGGAAAATAACGTGAAAATCAAAAAAATATTTTCTCGTCTGTAGACGCTAAAGTCTAAATGTATAAGGAAGTTATGAGCAGTTGTTAATTGTTCGACAAATTGTGTTGATTTTTTGAACAGTTTAACAGCTGAGGAGACAATGATCTGGTATAGGCCATTCTAAACAAAAAGTACGACATCTATCATATAGAGCTCGGGCTGTTCCAAATTTCGTGTCAAAAATCGTTTTCACCTCGCTTTCACCACAGCTACGCATACGATGTTTAATGTGGGGATGATCGGATCATCACCTTAACGTCAATATCATGAACTAAAGATAGTCTGCTATAAATGTCAAAATTCTCATATAAGTTAGTCTGCTTCAAGTGTATAGAAAGTGCTGCCATCTAATTTCGTTGAGAACGGCCAATGGGCAGAGCCTAAAGTAAGCAATTTCCACTGGGAAGAACTTTCACAGAAAGGGCGTAATTTTCAAGACCAAAAAGCGCAAATTTATTAAAATATAGACTCTCTTCACTTCATACACTTATACAAGACCAAATCCTTTGTATAAATGTAGCATCAGCTGGCCTTGAGTCAATTTCCTAAAGTTTACTGCTACAAAATCAAGCGAAATTTCCCGGTAAATATTTAAAAATTACCCTATGTGTCGGAATAGACATAAAAAATGATAAAAAATGCGTTATATTTTGTGCATTACTAGTAGTAGGTATATTTTTTCTCTTACTTACTGAACATGTGTGTGAATATGAGATTTTGAAGAGAATCACTGATGATTCACCGTGCAATCGCAAATAATTCACAATGTAATCACCGATAATTCACCGTGCAATCACAAATAATTCACAATGGAATCACCGATGATTAACAGTGGAATAACCGATTATTCATAGTGGAATCACCGATGATTCACAGTGGAATCACCGATGATTCACAGTGGAATCACCGATGATTCACAGTGGAATCACCGATGATTCACAGCGGAATCACAGATGATTCACAGTGGAATCACCGATGGTTCACAGTGGAATCATCGGTGATTACTCGGTGAATCATCGGTGATTCCACTGTGAATCATCTGTGATTTCACGGTGAATCATCGATGCTTCCCTATTGAATTATCCGTGATTTCCTGGTGAATCATCGGTGATTGCCGGGTGAAGGATGCACAGGCGGACGGATAAGAAGGGTGAAAACATTAAGTAGCTATCGCTACCTAGTAACTAATCGTCGCGGTATAGTTTTCAGGTTACTTGTTCTACGACTCTATTGATGTCGCTACTAAGGAAGCACCAAAAAGTGTTCGATCATTCTCCACATTCATAGGTTTTTTGTGCGAATTTTATCTGCGTAGAATTTATAAAAAGAGGCTGGGGAGAACGGAAAGGGCGTTGGAGGACTTCGACCGGTGCGCTTTTCCTCCTCGAATATATGTTATTTTAGGCTCTGCCTATGGACCGAATGGGGAATGTTTTTTATGAAGTTGGATTAACGAATTCTAACTGAAACGGTACTTGACTCCATCTGACGTCAAAATTCTAAAGTTAATTCTGTCTCAAACATTGAAAGGCAGATGTCATAACTGTATCTAAACCGCCATTATTGTTATGATGAAAACTGCCGTTTTGTTTTTACAATGTTTGGCTTTGTATTTTTGTGGAACTCATTTAAAAGCATTGATCATGTGCTTGCTAAAAGGACATCAGAATGGTTTTTATTTATGCGTATGGTTTATGGTTTATGGTAGAAGATATCGTTTCTTACAACTACAATTACATTTCTTTGTTATAGGCTATCTTAATTCTACATTATTCGATCCGTGGTGTACAATACTCGATACTTTTTGAAAATTGCCAGGAGGATAGTAGTACTAACAGGTTCGGCAGTCATGGTGATGATATTCTACGTTTTTCTTGTGCGAGCCATCGTTCACACTCGTTTGTTGTTCATATTTGAATATTGGTGCGGTTTTTCCAGTACATACAAGCGCCATCTATGAAGGACAGGTAGGAATCTTGCATGTCAACTGTTTCCCATCAATTTATTTCCTTCTTTATCCAACAGGTGGAGCCAAAGTGTTGACAAGTTGTACTCAGAATGCGTATGTTGCATATGAGTGACGTCATATGAACATTATTCTGAGTACTTTTCGTTGGACCGCTGCAACTGCCCAATTTTAAAGCGTGGGTAAGCTTAGGGATGTTCCTTTATACCAGTACATTACAGAAAAATTCCATACGTCCCGTGAATCGAGTCCATGTTTTCTGCGTGGAAGACAAGCGCGTTCACAACTTGCCATCCCATCCAATCAGAATGATAGGGTTTTCGTTATTCGCGATTTTCACACTAAACAGATGACACTACTTTCTATCTAGAAAATCGGACATAAGTATGTTGAAATAGCGCTCACTACTCATTCATGTCGCCACTTTCTACGTGTAAAGTCGGACATAAGTATGTTCGATTTTTTTCCGACACGTGTCGCACCGGTCGCACCCTTCGCTGCAAATCGCCAATACAGTAAACTAAAATCACAGTGAAAACTTTCGTATTGGGTAATTCCACCTAACTTGTGACATTTCGATACAAACATTTTTGTTCGTGCGTTAATTACGTTACATTATCATTCTACTTTGTGTAGTCGTAACAACTGAACGACTTATCCGATTTCGCCAAATTTATTTTTGTTTTCTTCATTGAACTTTCATCTTTCAAGAAAAAGAAAATTTGTTGAGATCGGTTTTAAATGTCCTAATATATCGGCAGTCCACGTAACCCTAACAAGCGTTACATTTTGTCATTTTTTGTAACACCGTAGACATGTACTCCATCGTTCGCAAGATATAGGCGATTACATCGATTTCAACAAACTTTTTTTTCTTGAAAGACGAAAGTTTTCTTCATTGAACATTGAAATAAAAATTTGGTGAAATCGGTTAAGTCGTTTAGTACTTACGACCAGCTAAATTTGAAAAAATTGTAACAATGTAACATAATTAACGGTGGAATTATCCATTTAACATTCTTTGTTGTTAGCGAAGTTAAGAAACACTATACGATTTTTACGGCATTGCAACGAGTGACGGCTTCCGTTATCGACAGCTTCGTTCAATCAAGTGAGTTGTCATTATTGTCATCAAAAAAAGATAAACAACGTTTTTTCTGATAATAAAATGATTTAAATTTAGTTGTTTGAATTCATTGACTGTCGAATCGATATTGGAATTAGATTCACTTCAGTCTCTAGCAATGGTAAGAGTGAAATGATTTAGCTAAGCAAACTTAAAAATATGCATTTTCTGTCATCGGTTGTCATTGTTCTGCGTTTGAAATGAAAATTTTTCGTTGCATTGATAAATGAATTCCATAGGCTCGGCAACGAAAGACCGCAGCTGGAACACCAAACAGTAGCGACAAATCCAAATCGACGGCATCAACATCATCAAGAAATGAGAACAGTAGCAGCAGTTCCGCTAGAAATAAATCTACTAGTCCGAAACCACAGCCTAAGTCATCGTACAATCGGCTATTTGTAATGACGCAATGGAGACTCCTCTTCGGCTGTTGTTGTCTCATAATTGCTTCATATTTTGGGTACGTCGGTTACTTGGAAACACGCGTTAATACACCGTACGATGATAACAAGGTTTGCGTTTTTATGAGATTGTGAGTTCGCGTACTAAAATTGTTTATTTTTAGATGGTCAGTAAGGCTGGCCTGGATGTGCCAGAACAGTATTGGGGATCCTATAGACCTGGCACTTATTTCGGACTGAAAACTCGCGACCCTAATTCTATGGTGGTTGGATTAATGTGGTTTTCAGCGCTACGATTACGGCCTGGTGGAGAAGGAATACGGTAAGAATTAAGTAATAATAGTCGAACAGAGGAGAACCACAGCATTTTCCGGAAGATTCAAAGCTTGAATGCTTAAGGTGCCAGGTTTTGAATCCCGTCGACCGCGTCCGAGGTGCACTGATGAATGTTTATTAGGTCACCGCTAAAACGTCTCAACGTGCAGCCATTGATTATGTGTTGCATTGATTGGATCGATGTATTGTCACAATTGCATGCAGGGGAACCGACGAACTTCCATTTGTACATTTGTTTAGCTCAACATCCGTCGCCAGTTCTTAGACGGTCGAGCGTTTTCCAGTCTTTACGTCGCAATGTCTGCCCCACAACTTGAATAGATGGGTCTTCGACCAGATGTTTGTTTTGGAAGTTATAACTATCGTTCCAGAATTGTCGCCACCGTTCTTTGACCGAGAAGTGTTCATCACGAATTGTCTGATCTAACCAGATAGGTTTCCTCGACACCAAGCGGTGAGGTGGTGGGTGCAGCAAAATCTCTGATCAATGTGTTGTCAAGGCTTGGATTTGTTGTGCACTTAAACCATTCTCTATGAGCCGCACTTTCTCTTCTGACTTGGGGTGGAGCTATGTTCGATAATACATGCAGCCAAGGGACTGCCGTAGACTGGACGGTTCCCGTAATTGATCTCATTGTTTCATTCAGCTGAGTATCTATTTTATGTACATGAGCTTCTGTACCACACTGGTGCCCCAAATTCCGCTGACGAGTATACCAGCGCTAAAGCACTTGTTCGAAGAGTTCGAGCATTTGCAACCCAGTTCGTCCCCAGAAGCTTACGAATAATGTTGTTTCGGGTTTTTAATTTTTGGTCAACTTGATCGTGATGCGGGTTGAAAGTTAGTGGCCGATCCAACGTAAAACCGAGGTACTTGGGCTGAGGGTTGAAAGGTATGGTTTTGTTGTTGAACACAATTTTCAATTTCGCGTTGACCATTTTATTGTTGAGATGAAAAATGCATTCAGTTTTGTCCTCGTTTAAGCAAAGTCGCCAATTTTCATAGTATGTAGCCATATTCGCTAGATCGTAGCTCAAAGTGTGTCTGGATGGCCAGTGCCAGGTCGTCAGCAAAAGGAAACTTTCTTGAGCAGGTTGTTGGCATGTCACTAACGTATACATTGAAATAGCTTGGACTTCCAACTCCACCTTGTGCAAGACCATCGTTGAGTCGTTTGACTTTACTGTTCTTCCCGTCTCTGATCACTCTAAAGAAACGGTTACTCAGCATTCTGTTTACTAGCCTACCTATTTTGCTGCTCGGCACGATCTTCAAAAACTTCGTCATAAAACCCCGTCTCCAGACAGTGTCGTATGCCACAGATAGGTCCACAAAAATTACTGAGGTCTTTACCTCACGTTCGAATCCAGCCTCGATAAAGGATGTAATGGCCAGTGCTTGTTCGGAGCAGCTTCGATTTACTCGGAATCCAGCGTGATCCGGTGGCAATGATTCTTCAATCAAGGGACTTGTTCGACCACAGATGAGCTTTTCGATCAGTTTGTATATGACACTGAGTAAGGCGATTAGTCGGTAAGAATCGGATTTAGTGGTGTCTTTCTTTGGTTTTAGGATAGCAACAACAATCGTTTTGTTTAGTAACGGCGGTACGTTAGATGTCGCGAAGATTTTGTTTATGAATTTCATCAGCCATAGTCGTGCGCGTTTGCCAAGGTGTTTGATGAACTCTGCGTACAGACCGTCAAGACCCGCTGCTTTACCAATTTTCGTAGCATTAATGGCTGAGCTCAAAAGGTTCGTTTAAAGTTGGGTCTTCTATCAAATCTCTCTTCACTCGGCGAAGTTCCGATTTGACTTTTCTTGAAAATTGCGAGTCTCCCTTGCATTTCTTTGAGTTGCTTAGCATCAATGATGCCAATTTGTCTGGGTCCACATCTGGCTTCATTTTCGGAGATTGGTTAGCTTCACCAAGTCTCCTTAGTACAGACCAACTTTTTCGACTCGAGTGAGTAAAATTCATTTCGCTTGTAGTCTTTTCCCATTTCGCTTGTCTAGCAGCCTGTAGAAGTTCAAGCAGTTCATCTGCTACGTCCGGGTCGTTGCCTTGCTCGAATTCTTCGTAGAGCCTTTCCATCCTGGTGTCCATCCTGGAACATATCCTTTACGAAATCCTCTTGGAATGGTTTGCTTGGCGGCTCCTTTTATTACCCCGATGGAGCGGTTGTAGTTTTTAATTTCGCAAGGCAGAAATCTTATTGCAGCATCAACGCGTTGGGTGAAATCCGTCCAGTTGGCCTTTTTTTAGATTTATCAGTTTGGGCCGGTCCATTACTGGTCCTTGAAACACAGATCTGATGATCCTTTGTTTCGTAACCCGTTCATCATGTAAATCTCGAAAACCTCCCAGTCCCTACCAGGAACCTGTCTAGAGCGGCAGGTCCCATTTTCGAGACATTTTCGGGTTGGACTACATGACTTCCTAGTGTCCTGAGCCTTAGTGAGGAGAACTTCGGGCATTCGCATATGACGTGAACGCCCGTCTCCTCACTTAGGCCGCAGGTGCAACTGAGATTCCCATTTTTGTCAGGTGCTTGCTCAATCCGCAGTGCCCGGTGATCACACCCACCACCCTCTTGATGCGTGTCCTGTCCATATTTAGCAGTTCTTTGGCCCACTTCCCATCGGGCACCGGGAAGAAACGCTTTGTGTGCATTCCTCTTTATTGCTTTTACGCATGCCGGGTGTGGGATGAGAGGTTCTGGCCCGCAACCCAATGTAGCCGAGCCTGTCCTCGCCACCTCATCCGCCTTTTCGTTACCCTCCACGCCAGAGTGTCCGGGAACCCAGACCAGCGTCACCTGATTTCTCAGTCCCATCCGGTTCAAGGTTTCCTTTAGCTCTTTTACTAGCTTGGATGTAACGACAGGCGAGATGAGCGCTTTGATCATTGCCTCACTATCAGAACAGGCTGTGACCTTTTTTTCACATGCCTCTGGTGAGATTGCTTCCCGCGCTCCCATCAGTACCGCGAAAATCTCAGCCTAGGTATCACCTTTCCGCCAACGGTTCCGGGGAGAATACTCCGGCTCCCGTACCTTCTGAAGTTTTAGAGATATCAGTGAAACTCACAATTACTTCATCAGATAGGCGGCTTGGCCAACCTTCCAGCAATTCAGACCTATCGGGTATGACAGTCTCAAAACGCCTTACGAAGTTCGTCTCCGGTTTCATTCGGTCCCTAGGCATCTCAAAGACCTTATTAGTGATAGCCTGCTTGATTTTCCCATGGCCCGAAGTGAAATTCGGAGTCCAAAGATCGTTCTGAGACAGTCTATCCGCCGTAGCAAAAGCTTTCGCCTTCAATGCCACGTGGACCGGTGGCAGATTAATTAATATCTCCATAGCCACCGTGGCTGTCGATTTCATAGCTCCGGTAATACAAATGCATACCAGCCTTTGAATCTCGTTCATCTCTTTCCTCGCACTCCTAATGTCGAGCCTCGGCCACCACACAACGCAGCCGTGACTCATCATAGGTCTTATGACAGCTTCATACATCCACCGTATAGCCTTGGACGGCAGGCCCCAGTTTCTTCCAAATGAGTTCCTGCATATCCAGAAGGCTACTAGAGCCTTCTGTGCCTTGTTCTTGACGTGCTCGATCCAGTTCAACTTACGATCGAGAATATCTCCCAGGTATTTCACCCACGCTCCAGGGACGATATCTTTATTGAACAGCCTCAATTTTCCCACCCATTCGAGACCAGACGTCCTTCTACTAAAAAGGACAATGTCAGTCTTGTCCGGACTTACCCTGAGGCCGTTGTTTCGACACCATTCCTCCACTATCTTCAGCGAGTACCTCATTCTGTCGCCCAATGTGCTCTCAAACTTACCTCTGATCAAAATTGTCAGATCCTCCGAGTACCCTTGAGCGAAAATTCCTTCGCCGTTCAGCCTCCTAATTAGGGAGTCCACGACCATGCATCACAGCAGTGGGGATAGTATTCCCCCCTGAGGGCAGCCTCTAGATGCCCAGAAACTTACCTTGTGGCCACATACCGTTGCCTCAAATGGCCTGTTTCTGAGCATACTAGTGATCCACCTCGTTACTACCGGTGCTACTCCTCTACTCTCTAGGGCCTGGCGAGTGATCTCAAAATTGGTGTTGTCAAAAGCGCCTTGAATATCCATAAAGCATCCAAGTGCAATTTCCTCACCTTCAAAAGATCTCTCAACCTTGGCCACTAGATTGTGAAGAGCAGAATCGATAGATTCCCCTACCTGGTATGCGTGCTGATTCGCATGCAGCGAATACCTCGGAAGGATTTCGTCCCTGATATAGAGATCTATCAGCCTTTCTAACGTTTTCTGTACGAAAGATGTGAGACTGATAGGCCTGAAGTCCTTAGCCTCACAATGGGAGGGTTTAACTGGCTTCGGTATAAATGTTACCTTAACGGTTTCCCACGCCATTGGTATGTGACCAAGAGCTAGCGAGCTTTGCAGGGTTCTGCAGAGCAGCGGCTCCAACAGAATCTCTCCGGCTTCTTTTAGAAGACCAGGGAATATTCCGTCGTTTCCCGCCGACTTGAATGGCCAGAATCTCCCGATGGCCCATCTCAACCTGTCCACAGTGACAATCCGGCAAGCCAGGGCCCAGTCCTCCTCTGATGGCGAGTGTGGAGCTGGTTCTCCGAGGTCGCTTTTCTCGTTACTGCAGCCCGGGAAATGGGTCTCCAGAAGATGTACAGCCGTTTCATTCCCGCAACTCGTGAATTCCCCACCCGGCCTAAATAATGAGCCTGGTGTAAGCTTCGAATTCTTTGCAAGGATTTTATGAATTCTGGCATAGTCTGGAACATGATCCATTTCCGCACAGAAGTTTTTCCATGCCTCCCTCGCTTTCCACCGGACCGCCTTACTGAACATTGTCTGTGATGTTCTGTAGGCGTTCCAATCTACATCCCTGGAGGTTCTCCTGGCTTTATTCCAGGCTTTACGAGCTGTTTTCCGAAGCTCTCCGATCGCTCGGCTCCATAGCCTATCTTTCCGTCTTCCACTAGATTTTAGTAGTTCTGGGCACGAGCTCTCGTATGCCACGGTTAACAGCGGCGTAATGCTATTCACGGCTTCTTCCAGCTCTTCAGAGGATCTCGGAATGACCGTGGATAACTTCTTCTCAACATGCTCCTTCAGGAAATATCTGTATTGTTCCCAGTTCGTCCTTCTCGGGTTTCTGTACTTGACCACCTTCGGCACTTGGTCTTTCAGACCAGTTGACCTTACCAAAATTCCAGCGGGGTTTCTGCTTTTAGCTAGTCAGGTGAATTTTTGTACCGATAACGACAGCTACACCGAGTAGACAGAACGATTATTAGAGCTTCTCGTCAACAATATGTCCAAATTTTTTTACCTACGACATCGTCAGATGCGGAGGCAAGTCTTCAGTTTTAAGACCACAAGGTCACACATTGTGAGAATTCCTCAAAGTTCCACTGCCTTATCCCTTTGTGGTTTCTCTTCGAAAAATAATAAATTATTTAAAATTTAAAAGAAAATTTTTGCAGCCACTGGTGCGAAATCGGTGACAATTTAGACCAATATGGATGGAACTACCACGATGGGAAGACATTCGGAATCCAACGAATTGAGGATCATCCCTTCACTATAGAAACATCTTTCGTTAAATTTCCTGGTGGTCGTTATGGTGGCGACTGGACGGCACGAGTAACAGTTACAAATAACATCCGAGATTCAAGCGAATCTTTATCGCTTATTTGGTACACAGCAATGGATGAGAAAACCGGTGGAATATTGACCACAAACACACATTCCAAATTAACTGGAATTCATGGTGAAACGCCTGGATTGGGTGAATTTAAGTTAGAAATTCATCAATCCAACGGAACGATTGTCCACCAGTCATACCTTAGCACTGTAACGCCGAACCTGCAAGTTTTGCGTCAAGTTGTGATGTCACATTTTCGCTTAGCAACGGATAAGCAAAGCAATCAGCGAATCATCACTCTACCTGGAGATGTTTTGACCTCAAGTACCGGGGAAATTCATCAGCCAAATTTTATTGCCTCACTCATCACCGGTCGCCCACCCTTTTCCATTGACATTTCTTATCAGTCAACGTCCGGTTTTTCTGTGTCAGAGCTGGAAACTCGATCTGGACCACCAATAAAAGAAAAGTACACAGAAGTGTTAGAAACAAAGCGATCGCAATTCGTCAAAACATTCGAGGAAAATTTCAAATTAAAGGAAAAGGGTTACTCAGAGTCAGACATTCATTTCGCTCAGTCTGCATTGAGCAATATGTTAGGTGGAATTGGATACTTTTATGGATCGTCGCGCGTACAAAGTATTCATACAAAGGATCCTGTCCCCTATTGGAGAGCACCTCTTTATACAGCCGTCCCGTCGAGAAGTTTCTTTCCGCGAGGATTTCTCTGGGATGAAGGATTTCACGGCTTACTGATATCATCGTGGGATGTTGGCATCGAATTGGATATCATAACGCATTGGTTCGATCTGATGAATGTCGAAGGGTGGATACCACGCGAACAAATTCTCGGAATGGAAGCGCTGGCAAAAGTGCCTGAAGAATTTGTGACACAGCGAAACACAAATGCAAATCCACCGACTTTCTTTCTGACATTGAAAATGATTTTGAACAAACATTCACACGGGTTAATGGCGAAGGGTCGCCTTGGCATATTGGATCGTTTGTATCCCCGACTTCAAGCCTGGTTCACATGGTACAATACAACGCAAAAGGGTTACCTGCCAGGCACATATCGTTGGAGAGGTCGTGAAAATTTCAGTGCCAATGAATTGAATCCGAAAACTTTGACTTCGGGTCTGGACGATTACCCTCGATCGTCTCATCCGACTGACGATGAGCGACATGTTGACTTAAGATGTTGGGTTGCGTTTGCTGCCGGCGTAATGGCTGATTTGGCTCATTTACTCGGACGTGATGACTCGAAATACTTGGAAACGCATTATTATTTGTCGGACAATTCTTTGCTCAATGAAATGCATTTGTCTCCATACACTGACACCTATTCGGATTGGGGACTACACACCGATGCGGTCACCTTGAAACGTTCGCAACAAATAACTCCCATCAGTGCGTCCAATCAGAATATTGAACCGGCGCAAAAAATTCGCGTCACATTGAAACCACCGGAACCGCGTTTCGTCGACTCTACATTCGGTTACGTAAGTTTGTTTCCATTTCTGTTAGAAATCCTAACGCCGGACGCTCAGCCATTAGCGAAAATTCTGAAACAAATACGCGATCCCAAGATTCTCTGGTCAGATTATGGACTTCGTAGTTTGTCAAAATCATCGCCGCTCTACATGAAGAGAAATACCGAACACGATCCGCCATACTGGCGGGGGCAAATTTGGATGAATATCAATTATTTGGCGCTAAAGGCATTGCACCATTATGGCAGCCAACCGGGACCGTACAGTGAAGACGCTAAAAGGATCTACATTGAGCTGCGACATAATCTAGTCAAAAATGTGATTAACCAGTACAAACGGTCTGGATATATTTGGGAACAGTACAATGACAGCACCGGTGAGGGTAGTGGCTGCAAACCGTTCACTGGATGGAGCGCCCTGGTTGTGTTGATGATGGCTGAGCAATATTAGAAATTTAAATTTTCAAAAATTTATGACTGAGAGGCGGCTCTTCTTCACCGTCGATGTGATAAATTTGTAGGTTTATAGTCGAAATTAAAAGAATAAAAAACGAAGTTAAATGCTGCTATTACCTAGAACATGTTGGTAGAAAAGTTTACTTAACGTACTAGCGTGTAGTTGCTGTTTGATATTCTCAACTTTCTCCACCTTGTAGTCATGTTTAGGGCGACAACATTTTCAAGTTTTAATAAACGGGTTATTGATTTTTACTTGCGTAGTTTCATTTACCATTATGCGCAGTGTGACTCCAATTTAAGTTGTTAAGATGCCAAAAAAATTATTTGTTTTATCCTCTCGTCCTTCTACCCTACAGTTTGTGAAAAGAATTCCGCCCGCCTGTAAGTGGGGCTCGCTACCGACATTTTCGTGTACTTAAGAATAATATCGCGAAAACTTCGAACAGGTTCGGAACAAGGTTGTTAAGGTCGTGCAAGGAAGTGCTGGAAATCGTTTTTTTTGCTATATCTCAAACGAAGTTGATTCGAATCAAAAAATTTTTGGACACGATTTTACCTCTGGAGACGACCAAAATTTTGACTTTATACTTGCCAGAGGCTCGTACGCATTTGTGTCACGGGAGCTATGAAGACTACGGCCACAGCAGCCATAGAAGCGCTCATTGCAGTATCGCCCATCCAGACGAACATTAAAGCAAGAGCCTTTGCCTCGGCAGACAGGCTGAAACAAAATGGTCTCTCTCAAAAAGATCCGGAAAGTGATCAACGACAGGATCTTTGATATGCCCAGAGATCGCATGATTCCACAGGTCGACTTTGTGAGGCGATACCAAGTCGTTATACCGGACAGAGCGGATTGGCTAGGAAACTGAGCTTTACGGATGAGACGAAAACTGAGGAAGGACCAGGAGCCGGGATCTATTCGCAGGATCCAGCGAACTGCGACAGTCTCCATTTGGAAAAGCTAGCGAGCGTCCTCCAAGCGGAGACGTTTGCGACGTTGATGGGAGTAATGAATTTAGTTCCAGAAGGAATGACGGGTGGCAGAGCGACCATCTGCTCAGATAGTGAGTCGATTATAAAGGCGCTCGCGTCGCATGTGAAAACGTCAAAACTGGTTAAAGAGCTAAGCCGATTGGGACTGATAAAAATCAGATCACGATCGCCTGGGTCCCTGGGCACGCTGGTGTAGACGGTAATAAGAAAGCAGACGAGCTGGCCAGACATGGTTCGGCATCTGCGATCGAGGGCCCAGAGCCCCACATCCCGGTCCCACACTCTCTGTGTGAAATAGCGGTGTAGCACTGGGTGCGGGCTGAGTCCGCAAAGTGATGGTGCGCGTACGGCGGAGGAAAGCACACGAAGCTCTTCTTCCTGGCGCCTGACAAGAAGTGGGCCAAGGAGCTTCTCAGAATGGACCAGGACGTATTATGTTGAATTAATTCACAAAAATTCACAAAATTCGCAAAAATTCACAAAAATTCGCAAAAATTCTTCTAAATGATTTTTAATGTATTTTCGAATGTTTTGGATGTTTAATTTTTGTGCTAGGCCTTTAAAGAATAGTTTCAAACTGATTTAGGCAAGGCATTTCATTCATAAAAAATTTCACAATGTCACGCGAAAATTGTTTTCTTGAAACTCTCTCTGAGCTTGGATATGTTATGATTGGTAGGTTTCGACACATGATCAAACAACGATCACGCCAAGGGGGGCGTCTCCCGAACGATCTTGTGATGATCATAAAATATTTCACTCTTATCGAGGATGTAGTAACGTAGTCACGCATTTCTCGTTTGACGATTTTAAATTTTTTTTCTACGTTGTAAGTTGTAACAAAATATGTCTTTCGAACCTCACCCCCCCTCTCCCCGCGAAAAAATCCGGATGATACAAAATCCGAATGACTCAAATTCGGATACCTCAAAATACAGATGATTAAACGTTATATTAAATCAATTTTGTCAGAGTAGTTGTACCTGAATTATGGAAAACAAAATATTGTTCGTTGGAAAAGCAGCGCCGCAGGAGTGGCAGCTCCCGCAAAGTGTGGTCAAGAGGGAACATTCGCCTATGCGGGGTCTAAAGTGCAGAATCCCATAGAGTAAGGTCTACTTTATGGCGGAATCAAAGCTCGCGAAGGGGCACATCCATCCATACAAAACACATGACAGATATGTTAATGAAAAATAAATTGCTACGAAATCCGGATGCTCTAAAATCGGAATGCCTCAAAATTCGGACGATGCTTATAATGCGAAGTCATCCGGATTTTGAGGCATCCGGATTTTGTCCGTATTTTAAGTGTCCGGATTTTGTATCTTCCGGATTTATACTCTTTGTATGTAAAAGAAGTATGGGATGATTGTTGCAATCAAATGCTCGATTTTGCAAAAAAAAAATTGCAAAAATTCACAAAAGTTCACAAAAATTCGTAAAATTTCACGAAATTTGCAAAAATTCACAAAATTCGCAAAAATTCACAAAATTCACAAAATTCAAACATAATAGGCCCTGGAATGGACCGTAGTGGCATTAGGAGAGTAGTGGGAGCCATTACGGGTCACCGTGGGTTGAATAAGCACTTGGCCAAAATGACCATTTTGGCTGATCCAAGATGTGACTGCGGATTGGAGCAGGAAACGGGCGTCCACGTAATATGCCAATGCCTGAAGTTCCACCTGCTAAGGAGCATGACATTAGGTAGGTGCTTATGTGATTCGACCCTCAGAAATGGCCCATCCCACCCTGATAAATTTAATTGCCTAGGTAGGAGTTTTGCAAAAGAGAGTTTCAGTGACATGTCTTATTCCGTTAAAAAGCTTCCTATATGTACTACTATGATATGCAAAAACTTCCTTGGAAAAGTTGTATTGCAGCGGACGGTAGCCACTTTAATGAAAGTCTGCCAAAAAATGGGTAATTTTCGTTTCTTTTATATGGCCTTGACAGGATGATGGAATTTTTGGAATTAAAATGGAATTTTTGGAATTTCGATGAAATTTTCGGAGTTTTTGGAATTTCCGGAATTTCTGAAATTCGGAATTTTGATGAAATTTTTGGAATTTCGATGGAATTTTTGGAATTTTTTACGGAATTGAATTTTTGTACAAATTTTTTACCAGTGGATATTTCCTCGCTTTGACCTAGTCAAACTTGTCCGATTTTCAAAATCTTTTTTTCCCTGAAAGTTAATCAAAAAAAAAAAGAGTTCAAGTTTGAAGATTAGCAAAATCGGTCAACAACTTCCGGTATAATAACCGAAAAAGTTGTCGAAAACATGGCTTTTCGGGGGTGGGTGAAACTTTTTAGCATCTAAGTATCTTTGCAGAATTGCTTTCTAAAGCTTCAAGCGGATCGCCGGAAACTAACAATAAAAATTTGATGAAAATTCGTTAAGTGGTTTGGGCTGCATCGTATAGTACGTTATAATCAACGATAATGAATATAATAAATCACCAACTATCGCGTCCGGTCGAGTGGCCCGAGCTATTCCCCCTCCCTCCATGGACTCTGAATATCCGGGTTCAATCCTGGTGGGGATTTTTCTTCAATGTATGGCATGAAAGCAACGTTCCTAGGCACACCCAGGCTTCATAATTTGGGTAGTTGTGAATTTGGTGCCGCAACGAATCGTATATACAGAAGAATGACAAATATGACGTCGCCCATATTCGATGAATTCTTCAATTCAATTCTCTGAGTCTGTCTTTTGGCGGAGATATAATTAGCACCAGAAGAAATCCTAATGGTAAAATGCTAGCTACCGTTAGGCTGGTGGTTCGGAATTCACGTTCAGCTCTACTAGTTTCCGCACCTAGTACATCGTAGATGGCACTAGGTTTGTGGGTAATTTACCACTGACACAGTAAAAAAACATCGGTAGCGAAAGGATCTGTAAGAAGAATCCAGCTGAGCAAAAGCTCATGAAACATTGCGGGACTAGTAAATAAAAAAATGATGTAGCCCCTGACCCGGACGAGTTGTTACGGCGGCGCCGGCGGCGGATTATTATTATTAAGAGCAGATTCCGTCGTTTTTTTCGGAAGGACCATTGGCCTTCTACCATTTCCATCACTCCACCTGTCTCAGCCTCACCCAATGTTTCAGCGATTTCACACATTCTGATCGAGCAATACTCAGGTACTTGGAAAAAACTTTGAATCTTCCTCTTTCATTTGAGTCCAAAGCGAGGGGTGACGCACTTCTGCGGTTTATGGAATAAATGGAATAAATGGGAATAAATGGAATAAATGGGAATAAATGGAATAAATGGAATAAATGGGAATAAATGGAATAAATGGGAATAAATGGAATAAATATTGGAATAAATGGAATAAATGATAATTTTTTCAAATTCGTCAAACCCTCAAATAGACTTGATTTGATGGCAACGCACACAACAAACCATACTAATGTGTCAAAAAGTGAAAACCCCACTTTTGAAACTTAAAAGAATTTTTGTTGAAAATTGGAATAAATGGAATAAATAAATTTATTCCATTTATTCAAAAAAAAAAAATAAAATTTAATCTCAGGATGGTTTAAATGCTTTTTAATTTGTGCAAACCTATTTTTGAACTTATTTGTCTAACTTGTGATGTGTTTGGTTGAGATATTTCGCAAAAACAACAAAAAAGTTTTGGGAATAAATGGAATAAAAGAATAAATGGAATAAATGAAGTGCGTCACCCCTCGGTCCAAAGTCAAATCATCCATCCATCGCCTCTCAGTAAATCGTCAAAGTAACATCTGCACAGACAATTTTAAGGGGGAGGGGGCTGGGGATTGAGAGGGGTGGGGGGGGTAATTCTAAACGTCTCCTAATCGTCATCAAATTCGCGATTTCGTGACTAAGTATACTAAAAACGAAATTTTGTTCTACGGTGAGCCCTACTATGCATGTGCCAGCGATTGTTAATTGAAAAAATTGTTCTATAGTCATCTAGGCGTCGCGTCGCTGAGAGGTTGGAAAGTACCCTGCTGTATTGGTGTCTCGAAAGTCCTGAAAACCATTTGGAAAGATTTTTTTTTGTGGAAATCGGGTCAGTGTCCTGGGCACTGGGTCCAATGGAATGGACGAAATTGAGTTTTTTGACCATAAACGAAAGCAGTGGGTTTTTCGTCTTTATTTTCTTAACTATGCAAAGCAAAGTTGTAGAGAATGAAATTATAGAGAACACGTGTTTCAGTGTTTTAAGGATAAATTACCCAATCCTGGGATATGA
Source organism: Pseudolycoriella hygida (assembly GCA_029228625.1). Lineage (NCBI taxonomy): Eukaryota > Metazoa > Arthropoda > Insecta > Diptera > Sciaridae > Pseudolycoriella > Pseudolycoriella hygida. The sequence continues at coordinate 161,024,403 of CM055403.1, read as the reverse complement.
CCACTTCTACAGCTTGGAGGAATGACTCATATCTCTAGAACTATGTCAGTTATGGCAGGAAGTTAGAAATTTCAAGAACCAACGTCTCCTCACCTCATAAATTCCAAAAATAAACAGCTTCATCGAAAAAAATTATAAAATTCCTAGAATAATCGAATGTTGTCCTGTGAACATGATAAATCCACATATTCCTATAGGAAAGAGTCATTAGATTCCTCAAAAGAAGTAAGTTCTTGTGAAGCTGAAGGATCCAAATTTCCTAAGAACCAACCTCGCAACATCTCAGAAATCCCGGAACTTTCCAGCTTCATAGAAAAAAGTCAGTAAAAGTCCTAAAAATGTTTAATTGTTGGTCTACGAAGATGGTTGCACGATCTTCCAAGGAACGACCTTCACTTTTCCTCAATAGTCTCGAAACGGACCAACTTCATAGAAAAAAGGCTTCTTTTCTGACCACATAGGTACCATTTTTTCAGAAGATGGAAAGTTAGTTAGGGAATTTGAGGAAAGGAGAAAGATGGGTAACGCGGTTGCTAGTCAGTTGGGGGCTCATGTGTTCAACAAGAAGGAATTAAGTAAGCAGACGAAGTTAGCTATGCACGGATCAATCTTTAGGCCAACGATTCTGTATGGTAGCGAAAGTGGGGTAGACTGAGGATATCTAGTGCATGACCTGGAAGTTTCTGACATGAGGATTCTTAGGAGCATAGAAAAGGTTAATCGGAGGGAGGAGTGTGAACGACTACATCAGACGGCATCAGGGAAAAGCTGGGGGTTTCGTCAGTAGAAGAGGCGGCAAGGGTTAGCCGTCTGCGCTGGTATGGGCACGTTAAAATGATGGGCGATAACAGGCTGCCAAAGAGGGATGCACAGGTCCCGGGAGTTCGACCCAGGGGTAGGCCAAGGATGAGGTTTATAGATTCAATCAAGTCAGACTAAGGAGTTAGGGCACTTGCACTGGACGGGCAAACCATCACCTTGGCAGGGCAAAGGAGGACTTGGAGGAGGGTGGTTCATCCATCGTCCTAGGGTTGCGGCTTAAAGACCTTAAGACGATGATGATGATGGATGATTCTGACCACATAACTTTCTTTAGCAACTTCGTCCTACGTGATTTTCTCTCAAACTTTGCCTTCTAGAACGAATCTCTATTCCTTTGTCTGGTGGGAATTATCCATGCATCCACACAATTTTCTCTTTTGACACAAAATTCAAAAATTTGAGAACAATAAATTGCTGGACCCGTGAATGCATGCATAGGTTCCAGAAAATTTTTCACAACAATGGTGTGATCAACTGAGTTGTAATGTAGAGAAATGTAGTGTAGTGAGATGTAGTGTTATTTAACGTCCTTATCCTTAATCGTGGTGCTACAACTCCATTTGTAGATATTGAAGAACTAATGTTTAGCTTCAAACATTCAAGCAAATGAACAGAGCAAACCGTTTGAAAAATTAATTTTGTAAAATTCAAAATCAAAATTTCAAAATTCAAACAAAAAGAATGAAAATCGGACGAACTTCGACAAGAGAAACTATAGGAAAAATTGCATTTCAAAGAGACTTAGAATTAGGAAGAGGGAATGTTAGGACGTTAGTTTGCCGAGGAAGCTTTGAAGAACGAGTTGTTGCCGTGAAAATTGTACCAAAGACAAATCACAAATTCTATCGACGGGAGGTGTCAATTTTACAACAGGTGGATTATCACCCGAATGTTGCGCGTTACTTCTGTAGCGAGGACGATGCGCAATATTACTACATTGCGCTGGAAATGTGCAGCTATACTCTGCATTGCACAATATCTAAGCCTGATGTTTCACGTAGTATGGACTTTCTAAAAATACTACACGACACTTCGCTGGGATTGTCCTTTTTACATAATTTGTCAATAAGTAATTTCCAGCCTATTAAACAAACAACGAAAGGAATAAATTTTAAAATTTTATTAGTACATCGAGATATTAAACCGAAAAACGTTTTGTTGTTTGTTCAGACGTCGTCGTCGGGTAGCTCGATGGATGTGGTGGCAAAGCTTTCAGATTTTGGTTTCGCCAAAGATTGTTCCCACGACAGTCAATCAACGCTGAGTGCAGAATATGTAACTGACGACAGCAATTGGATGGCACCGGAATTATTGTTTCCTCAGAATGCCGTAAGGAATAAAGTTAGAAAGTTTCATTAGAAATATTTTGTAATTTGTCACATTAGAGCGAAGAAACCGATATTTATTCTCTGGGATGCGTGTACTTTTACACCCTCACACATGGCGCATACTTTAAAACAAATAGTGGAGCTCTAAGTTCTCGAAAGGACCATCTATCAATGCTTGCCTGTGCTCTGATAGGAAGAATGACTAAACATGAAGCCGGGAACAGAATATCTTCTCAAGACGTAACCAGGAATCCTTTATTCTGGAATGCAGACAAGGTGCTGAATTTTATTGTTGACGTATCAAACAGATTAGAAAATCGAGAAATGAATGAAGAAATTAGGGAAGAAATTCGCTATATTGAGGCTGACGTTGTTCGTGAAAATTGGTACACGAAATTAGATACACCCGTTGTTGATGCGCTAAAAGCCAGGAGGTCCTACGATGGTAGTTCAATGCAAGACCTTGTTCGAGCTATTCGAAATCTAAGACTTCATTATGACGTGTGCTCCGCCGAATTTCGAAGATTCGTCGGCAAATTACCTGAGGAGTATTTAAACTATTGGTTGAGGCTATTCCCGAACTTAGTTTTGTCGCTTTACATTATAGCAGATCGACATCTTTCACAAGATATAACGTTCCATAACTTGTATCTAAAGTAATAAACTGTGCCGAATTTTGGTTGGTCATTAGTGAAGCATTTTTTAACTGTGTCTCTGCGGTTCAAGTGCACATTTTAGAAAATATTGACAGATGGAAAACGCGCGACTAGAAGTTTGAAGTTCGCGATCTAATAGCGAAAAGGGCAAACTCATGCCATTCACTTCTTGACGGAATCCCACATCCCTCGACACCTCTGTATTATGACAACAATGTCAAATGCTACTGGATGAGTCAACATTAGAATTTTCGTTTCATCGCTAAGCGTTTTGATACAACCACCCAACTCTAAAGTCAATAATTATGACTCGGATCTGGTCCTTTTTAATTTTGGAATATCTTTGAATTCATGATATAATGAGTAGTCTGAAGACAAAAAGTTATCGAAATTTGTCAGTTTAATGTAGAGGTGAGCGGACCGCCCGAAACTCGACTGAAAACCCGACCCTACCTGAGCCCAAATCAACTTGTTGGCTCGGATCGGGTTTATGATTTTTTTTTTTGCCGGGTCGGGTTTTCATTTTCGCTTTTTTTTCGTGTCGGGTTGGGTTTGAAAATTTCAAATAACAAAACCCAACTCGCTTTCCCAGAGGAGTATGAGCGGGTAGTGGCGAGTTTGTGGCCGTATGGCCGTAAGGTCTTTGTACCTCACAAATGTACACTGAGGGTGCCATTTTTGGTTGGAACCTCAATACGCACGAATTTTTCTTAAAGCTAACAACAGTCACCATCGTCATTCGACTTGTGACCGGACTAGCTACTAAATATGAAAATATTTTGTAAGGCGTTTTCAGTGAAAAGGAAAAATACCTATGAGTGCTTCAGTTAATTGTTGAATGGTATCTTACCTGAGACTTTTTGGCGTTTATTATATACTTCGTTTTATAGCTAGTACTATAATTATTTAGTGTACTGGACGTGGAGTACCTTACGTTCTAATGTTCTCGGGAAAACGAGCGGAAATTGTATTTTCTCGGGTGGATTGTGTTCAAAGTCGACTCCCATTTCAAACTACTACTTTTAGATGAAGTACAAAATTTGTTTTTTACGAAGAGTCTGCTAGAGATGAGCGGGTCGACCATTTTTCGAAACCCGACCCGATAAAATTTTTCGAAACCCGAAACCCGAATTGTTTCTAAGCCCGACCCGGACCGAACCCGACCCGATAAAATTTTTCGAAACCCGAAACCCGAACTGTTTCAAAACCCGACCCGGACCGAACCAGACACTCAAGTTTTTCGAAACTCACAACCCAAATTACTTCGAAACAAAAATTATTTCAAGGCCCGACGTCTGCACTCTTCACGGACCTTAGACTAAAACAAAATTCGTGTAATGTAAGATGATGAAATTTAGACGAGTTTTGTTAAATATAAAAACTCAATAATGGAACGGGACCCGATTAAAATGATACAACAACCCGACCCGGACCGAACCCGACCCGATAAAATTTTTCGAAACCCGAAACCCGAAACCCGAACTGTTCCCAAATCCGGCCCGGGCCGAACCCGACCCGATTAAAATTTTCGAAAACCGAAACCCATGAACCCGAAAAAAACAATTCGGGTTCGGGTTCGGGTCGGGTTTTTCGAAGTTTCGGGCAACCCGCTGATCTCTACACGATTCTTAAAGGATGTGTTCACTTATTCCTGATCGGTCAGTACTTGAAAAGTGATCGTGAATACATTTCGTCACAGTCGGGGAAGGAAGGCCTGGATAGCTTTTTAATGACCAGGCCTCTCCTGAACAACGTTTTTTGGTACATATTTCAATGGAGAAAACTTTGTCAAATGTATTAGCTCACAAAAAATAAAATAAAAAATTTTCGGAACCGAACCGGGGACCCCTCACACGTAAAGCGTCGATAAGCCGATGGGTCGTTTTATGCAAAAGCGGAAAATTGAACGTTGGAACGGCTTCAACTGAGTAAACGATGAAAAACTGAGTGAGACTTTCTTTGTAAGTAAAGCATACCCAGGAAACGTTTCTGAGGTTTTGTTCCAACACAAATAAAACTTTTTTTGTGGACTGCGTCTTTCAAAACGTTCTTACTGATCATCCTGCCGTAATGACCCCGATAACGCTAAAGGGGAACTTGTGAGTGAACATTAAATGACACAATATGAAGATTTGGCTGAGTGAGAGATTCGCGTGGAGCCGTTCACTTTTCACGTACTGACTCTCTTACCACCATATTCTCTCACAGGCTAAGTTCACAGCAGTTTATCATTAAATAAATAAAAACAGCCAGAACTACTTATACTTTCACCAATTGTTTTTGGTAGTTTCGTTCGTGATGTCCATACCTTCCTCTGAAAACCTTGAAGAATTATTTCCGTGCTAATTTTTCAAAAACATAAGCGAAACGGTTTCACCGAAAACCTCGTTTCTGACTACTTTTTCGACCGTAGCTCCGAAAGTTCTTGACCAATTTTGCCCAAATTCAGTCCCATAATCGCTTCTTCGACCACCATTCATGTAAAAAGATATAGAGAAAATTTTACTCGAGTTATTGTGTTGACAAACGGACAATCTCATTATTTACTTATTTATTTATTTAGACCCCAAAACGAAAACCTAAACAACTACCTGATCGAAATTCAACTGGTTACAAACGTAGTGTAGATATGAGTGGGCATAGCAAATTTTTGTGCCCACATGCCAACTGTGCCCACATGCCAACTATGCCCACATGCCAACTATGCCCACCGTTTGAGAAAAGAAGCCCAATGCCCGCAAGTAAAATGCCCATGGGCACTGGCCCAGCCCACAATGTCTACAAAAATCGTTGAATTGTAAAGTTTTAAACGTTTAATTTCATTTCATTTTTCCTCGTAAAAATTCATTAGAAAGGTAAGTCTACACTTGTGTGTATGTAGAGAAGGTCTCCTAGAGATAACCCTGTCAATTGTGTCCTTTTTGGACTTCGAATGATTCCAGCGTCTGCAAAGTTCCGTTCATCCGTTGTTTCCGCCGCCGGTATCGCCAAATAAGTTCTCGAAATAATACTCAGTACTGGGAAGTCCTTCATTTCACTCCAGAATTGCAGAATTTGAAATCTTCATACATTTCGATACATTCACAATGGTTAAAATTTGATGAATCGCAATCGCAGTATGAACGGGTTACTTGCCACTCGGCTTACTGAAACCATATTTAAAATAACAAAACATGGCTAGCGACTTAGACATATTTCAAATTAACTTGCACAAAGCCTACGCACTTACAGCGGAGCTAGATGCTTTGGTTAAAGGCACGTCATCGTTCTCATTCAGGAACCTGTGTTCAGGCTGGGTAAAATTATGGGGCTTACAAGGAAGCTAGGTAATATCATACATTCGGGAGGAAACGGAAAGGTTAGAGCAGCAATTTATTGCTCTAAAAACATCACTATACACCCCCTCTACAATCTATGTACGCTGGACCAATCAGTTGCAATACTATCCTTAAAGATAGAGGGCTCTGATAGGAACATTATTGTGTATGAAGCGAATGATAGACCACCGAATTTCGACTTTACCAATGTGGTAGAGTATTGCAAGGCAAATAATTTTCCTCTTTTATCAGGGATAGATGCTAACGCTCATCACTTAACGAGGAATAGCACTGGAATTAACGTACAGGGTGGTAAATTGTTCGGCTTCATCCTATCAACGGATATTACACGTTGGGAGCGAACCTACTTTTAGAAATAAATCACGGGAGGAGGTGATTGACCTAACATTATGTTCTACGCATCTTGCGCCGTCTATCACTGACTGGCGGGTCACTGACCATATTCTCACATCGGATCACAGGTGTATTAACTTTAAAATAAGTTCGGACTCGATTCCCCCCTCTTATTCAGGAACCCGGCCTCTACTAAGTGGGCTTATTTCGCAGAACTTGTTTCGGAAACAACTGATGCGAACTTACATGCTCATTCCACCATATCTGAGGAAAACTTGAATGAGGAGGTGTCTTACTTGGAGAACATTCTTGTAGGATTGTACGAAAAGGCAGGTCCAATACTCAAGCATAAAGCTGGTAAGTCTGTTCCTTACTACACTACCGCAGATAAAAAACAGAGAAGACTAGTTCGTAAACTATTCAACAAATGTAAACTTTCGGGTAGCTGGGACTCCTATTATAAAGGAATTGGGCGTGTATAACAAAAATCTGAGAAATAGAGAGAGAATAGGTTGGAAGAATCAGTGTAGTGCGATAGGTAGCATACACGATGCATCTAAACTTTTCAAGATACTTTCTAAGGACCCTAGTCAAATAGTAGGCTCGCTACTTTTACCTAATGGCGAATATACTAAAAACCAAGAGGAGACTTACAAATATCTGCTGGAATTTCATTTCCCGGGATGTACAGTCACCAGCGTAGATGAGCACAACAAACTAGAATTCACATTCGATGGAATAGCTAATGTTGATCTTATAGGCAGAATAATCACTAAGGACAGGATAAGGTGGGCTGTAGATTCATTCGCTCCACTTAAGTCACCGGGTCTAGACAATATTTTTCCGGCTATGTAACTAGCTACATGCTAATGATGATGTCTTGGAGATCATGTTAAGGATATTCAAAAGGTCGTTGACCATGAAAGCAATACCTAGGAGCTGGAGAAAAATTAAGGTAGTGTTCATACTGAAGTCAGGTAAAACAAATTACTCATTAGCAGAAAACTACAGACCAATAAGCCTATCATCGTTCATGTTGAAAACACTGGAAAAAATAATAGATGGATATCTGAAAGACGAGCCATTACGCAATACTAGAGTCTTAGCAAATCAGAACGCATACCAAAGTGGTAAATCGACAGGAAATGCCCTGCATAATATTGTGCAAAACATAGAACTTTCATTAAGAAATGAGGAGTACGCTCTGGGAGGATTTATAGATATCAATCATCTTACCTACAGAGCTATTGTGAACGTATGCTCCAACCACGGGATTATAGGCTGGATCCTAGCTATGCTACACAGCAGACTGATCTTTGTGTAGTGTTATTCAATGGTTATAGTTGTCACAGTCTCCAAGGGATGTCCTCAAGGTGGAGTTTTGCCCCCTTTAATATGGTGCATGGTCATAATCGAATTATTGTTAATTTTGAATGAAAAGAGATTTCGAACTGAGGGCTTTGCGGATGATCTGGCAATTCTACTGAGAGGAAAATTCGTAAATACTCTATGTGATCAACTGCAGCAGGGCCTAAACATTATTAATTTATGGTGCGAGGAAAATGAACTTTCGGTTAACCCTGCCAAGACAAAAATGTTTCTATTCACCAGAAAACGTAAGGTGGAAGGCATCAGGATCCCACGAATCAAGGGTGTACCTATCTTATTTGTCTATATGGTGAAATACCTTGGAGTCATTCTGGATAGCAAACTACTCTGGGTTGAAAACATTGACGCAAGGCTGCAGAGGGCAACAGTAGCGCTGTGGCAATGCAGGAAGGCCTATGGGAAGTCATGGGGCCTCTCTCCAAAAGAACTATTCTGGATTTACACGACTGTCATTAGACCAATGCTCACATATGCTTGCTTTCTTTGGAACCACAAATGCGATAATCCACAAATAATAAAGAAACTCGAGAAGTTCCAGAGAATGGCGTGCATAACAATTACCGGCTCGTGGAAATCTACACCAACGGCCGCCATGGAAGCTATGCTATATCTCCCACCTTTACATCATTTTGCCAAAACCGAAGCGATTAAGTCACTTCACAGAATTGCGAACCACTCAGACTCTAATTTCAGAATGGTGGACCATTCCAAAATTTGGTTCAAAACCATCAATGACTTTCCTATGCTAGGGATGCCTTCTGATAGGATAATACCAAGGCACATGTTTGGCAGGAATAATTTTGAATAATTTAGCTGGGGTGGGTGTGCATGTGCACTGTGCTTGCTCAGGCGAGGAAGTATCTATTTCTATAGAAGAATTTTTATCAATACTCTTAGCAGAGGTAAGAGCCATTATCGAAGGCTGTCGGCTCTTAAAAAGGACAGCGTTGCAGGCGAGACCCTAACGATTTGTAGTGATAGTCAAGATGCAATTACAGCTTTTTCCTTATTCAAAATTGATTCTGCACTTACATTAGAATGCTGGGAAGCTCTGAATAACGCAGCCCAGGTGAACTCTATGCACCTTATATGGGTTCCAGGACACAGCGGAATTGAAGGCAACGAAAGAGCTGATGCACTAGCCAGGAAGGGCGCCAGGTATAAGCCTATCGGTCCGGAGCCATTCACTGGAGTCCCGCACTCATTAACGAAACAGGTAACTTACAGAAAACGAGATATGGAATTTAAAAATTACTGGGACATCTAGCGAGCTGCCGCCTAGCGAAAAACTGCATTAGTATCAGCAAGAAAAATTCGAAATTCCTATTAAATGTAAGTCGCATTAGGCTAAAAGTCTTCACGGGCGTACTAACAGGACATTACGGCTTTAACAAACATTTAGCTACCATAGGGAAAAGAACGGATCTAAGCTGTGATCTTTGTGGTTTCAACACAGACACGGCTGAACATTATCTCTGCTACTGTCCGGCTTTCATCACCAATAGACGAAGGTACCTGGGCGGCTATACAATCAAGTATGACCTGATCAAACATTTTCAACCAAGCGCTATCTTGAACTACATCGCTAGTACAGGCAGGTTCTAAATAGCGATTATGGTTTAAACAAGCTAGCACAATGGGCCCAACTGAGGCCCCCGTGCGTGTTCCTACTGCGGTAGGAACGGCTACGGCTTTAAAAAAAAATCGCAATCGCTGTAAGTGATACTCGTTGAAAAAGAAAATTCATCAATTTTATTTATGATTTTGTTGAAAATTTTGAATTGAAGGAAGTACGATGAAAAGTCCTAGTGTGGGCGCAAACGTTTTATGAAAGTGCCCATGCCCTGCCTACCGCCCGCGAATTTTGAAGCCCATAACGCCCATTCCCATGGGCATGAGGCATGGGTTGCGGGCAGCTCACTTTTGCGGGCGGCCCACTCATCTCTCACTACGTAAATCCAATAGAAACACTTCATTCTTCCTACTACGGGTCTCAAAAAAAAATTTACTTTAAAAAAGTGTTCCCCTTCAGCTCTGGTAACGGGAATCATTGCCTGGAAAAGAAATTTTTGGAATTATTACCCGGAGAATTATCGCCCAGGCCAAATGGGAATTATTGCCTAGGTATTGCCACAAATTGTACAAATTGAAGGGTAATAATTTCCGGACGATAATACCCCGAGCAATAATTCCAAAGATTTCTGCTCCAGACGATAATTTCCCGGGCAAAAATTCATGCCACCCTTCAGTTAGCTCCCTTCCATCACCACCAGAACCTATTATTTGGGAATTTTTTTTATACTTTTTTGGGAATTTTTGATTTCAGTCCCTCACAACGCTCATAACCGATTGAAAACAGTGCCATTGTATTACATTATCCGATACGAGAAACACTTGTTCTACACCTTTCTTGTTGAGCGCTAGAAGGGCCATTACGAGGGTAGCCCTAGTGCATATCTCAGCCATCACACTTCGCAGAAAATACAAATTAGTGCCAAAATGAAGGTATTGGAGCCTAATGAAGATTGAAATTTAAAAATAAAAATTTTGCTGAGCAGACAATCCAAAATCTCGAATTTTCAACTTGTCTGGAAAGAGATGCCCTTCATCATAAAGTTTACTATTAACTTATTTGGGAAATTTTGGGAATTTTTGGGAAATTTTGGGAGTTTTTGGGAAATTTTGGGAAAGTTTAGTGAATTTTGGAAATTTGTTCCCAAATAATAGGCTCTGATCACCACCGATAATTTTCTTCCTAAAACCCACCTAATCCCAATCATCAGAAACATGAATGAGAACATTCACACCTGTTCTATTCACCGGTTTAACAATGCCAAGGTCTTAGAACTTTAGGCTGTTTTTCAAATGGAAACGCAACAAAGCTAATGAACTTTTGTCGTTTTTTCATTTTAACTCGAATGCAAATAGTTAGAACGTTTTATTCGTATTATTTATCTGCACAAAAAGCCTTCACCTTTTGATAAAAGTTCACTGAAAATTATCAAGTAATAAACAAAGAAAAGCTTCATTTGCAAAACTTCTTATATTTATTGTATTGAAAAATAAACTCAAAATTTCGTTCAGAAATGTCTCACAAAGTCGAACCATGCGAACAAATACTAAATCTTGTTTGGTTGAAATATTTGTTGTCACTTTCACAGAATGTCTTAAAATAACATTAGTTTTCCTACACAGAACTTAAGTATTTCAGTTGATTTTGTCATTATAAATTTATTATTCGGCCCTAGAACTTGTTCAAACTGTAAATTAGACATCCACAAAATTGCATTTGTGGAATGTGGAACTAACACGTTTGAAGAATTTCCACAGGCTTTTCACATTCAATTTTAGCGAATATTAAAAAAAAAAACACAAACTAAGTAATCGTTAAATGGAACGTAACAATATCTTTTCAAAAAAACTTTCAAGTAAAAGATTCTTTACATTGACGTCGGTGACCAAAAGTTCATTTCTCTTAGTTCACTTGGTTTCGCTTGCAGAGGCTTTTGAGCCCTATTTGTTGTTGAAGGAATCTCTAACGCTTCTTCGGCTTCTTCACTTATATTAGACACTACCGATTGTGTGGATACGGCCGAGTCACGCTGAATGCCCAACAAACCGGATAAGAACCAACCCTTCTGGTTGCCTTCACCGGTATTGGCGTTGGTTGCAAATTGACCGGTGAAAAATGGATTTGCGTGAGCTTTTCTCATTGATTTAGGTGATGATGATGGTGATGCTGGCAGCGATTTTGATCCTCTACGTCCAATATATCTGGGATGAGACATTAAGTCAGTTTCGGACAATGTTTCGTTAAAGTTATCTGGTGATTCAGTGTCAGTGTTGAAACTAAAAAAATAAAAACAACAAAACGTTGTATCGTAACGAAAGAATAATTTAAAATGAAAGAATTTTTGTTGTCGGTGTTCAAAATCATATTTGATAAAAAATTGTTCAGACAAAATTGGTTGCTCTCTCTGCTTTCCCTTTCAAATCTTACTCTCTTCGAAAGGATCCACTCCTTTAGTGCGACGTCGCTACCAAAAATCTGTCAAATGTGGCAGCTCCCAGATTAGCGAGTTGAGATGGTCCCACGAAAAGTTCCCCGAAGATCTTACGCCTCAGCTGAAGGTACTTGGGGCATTCACAAATTAAGTGTATGCCCGTTTCCTCCCCCAATCCACAAGAGCATTCGGTGGTTCCCGAAAGCCTCAACTTGTACATGTGCCGATTCAACTCGCAATGTCCAGTGATCGCTCCCACAACCCTCCTAATGCGGCACCGGTCCATCACTAGCAAATCATTAGCCCATTTCTCGTCAGGCCTCGGGAAGAAGCGCTTCGTGTGAGCACCACCGTCATATTCCTCCCATCGCTCCACGTGTCCTCGCCGCACCCAGTTATTCAGCGCTTGTGCACACAGCGACTTGGGTATTGGCAGGTAGGGTTCGGCTCCCAATCGTGGACCCCATTCTTGCAAGTTCATCCGCCCTTTCGTTCCCCTCCACACCAGAGTGCCCAGGTACCCAAACCAGCTTGATCCCATTGCTCGAACCCACATCGTTCAGATACTCATTGCACTCTTTGATCAGCCTGGAGGTCACCAAGGGCGATACGAGTGCCATGATCACTCCTTACTATCCGAAAGGATGAGGACACAGCATTCGGATCGTATGTTCCAGCCCCTCCCCTTCGACTGCCTTGGATCCGTCTGTAAATCTAACTTTTGCCCTTCCACTCAGATAGGCCGGCCATCTGTCCAGCCACTCCTCTCTGCTTGGAAATACCGTTTCGAACCGCCTTGTGAAGTCAATCACCGGCGTCATTCGGTCCCTAGGCATGCTAAAAACTGGGTCCGGAATCATCTCACCGATTTTGCCATGTCCAACCCCGAAACGGGCAGCCCACATACCATTCTGTACCAACCTGTCCGCTGTAGCAAAAGCTCTAGCCTTGATAACCAAGTCCAGAGGTGGTACAGCCAACAGTGCTTCCATGGCAGCGGTCGCCGTGGTCTTCATAGCTCCAGTGATGCAAAGGCATACCAGCCTCTGAATCTCACTCAACTCCTTAATCGCACACTAAACGTTGAGCCTTGGCCACCATACCACAGAGCCATGGCTCATCATTGGCCTGATTACAGCGTCGTACAACCATAGAACAGCCTTAGCCGGTAGACCCCAGTTTCTCCCGAAAGAGTTCCAAAAAGCCGAAAATTCCAAAATGTGATATTTCCCCATTTTTCAAATTTGAAACGCTCGCAGCGCCATTGTTATCGCAAGTTATGCAAAAAAGTATTTTGAATTGTAGGCCTATTTTTTTACCTATCAAACGGCGTCTACAAAAATCATTCTGTAAAATTCGTTTGTTGATCAAATTTAACGGGAAAGGTGTCGTTTGATACGCAGAAAAAAGGCCTCCTATAAAAAAGAGTTATTATATTCCTTCCAATAAAAAATCATTTTCTTCCAATAGAGATTATAAATGTTCAATAAAAATTTAATTTTGGTCCAATATTTTTATTTGACAAAAATTAAATTGAATGACCAATAAAAAATACATTACAAAATAAATTTATTTTTTTATTTGCCATTTATTATTTTAATTGGAGAAAAATTATTTCTTTATTGGACATTTATTATTTTTATTGGAGAAAATCATTTTTTCTATTAGAAGGTTTAATAAACCTATAAAAAATATTTCTTTACATAACATGCAAACGATGGCACTGAGAGCGTTTCAAATTTGCAAAATGCCGGAAAATCACATTTTGAAATTTTCACTAAAAATTTTTTGTGGGTGTTTTGGACTTCTACAACTTTTTGTTGTGGGGTAACGAGATCAGCCTGTGGCTTTTCTTTCTTTTAGCGGAACACCCTAATATGATATTTTTGTCATGACATTTTGTATACTTTGACATAAAATGACGCCGCACTAAAAGCGTGGATGACATTTCGAAAATGTTCACAAATGATGCGATAAAATTCATATTTTCTCATCCATAGAGTTCGATTCTCACCACACTTTCTAAGGATGATAAATAGCTTTCTTCTCCTCAATATTCTTCCAGCGTTTGTGAAGCAAATGAGTTTGACGATATAAGTTATAGAGAGGCAAGAAGATTAGAGTGGTCTCAGACATTATCACTTACTTTGCAACTGTAAAACCGCGATTGAGTGATTTGCCAGATACCATTTGTCGCGCAACTTTTACGATAGAACTTCCACAAGCTGCTCCAGGTCCTTTAAATCCGTCGTCAGTGCCAAATGGTTTGGATGGATTTTTTATGTCCACAAAAGGTTGGGAGGACTCTGAAATAGAAGAATGAGTTTTTTATGAAGTGACAAATACTTTTATTCTCACAAACAAATAATAATCAATCAGTACTTTGCCAGGTGGTTTGTGGAACTAGTGTGGAAACTCTGACAGGTGGGAGGAGGTTCCCAGATGACAATACAACAAGAATTTGGGCGCTGAAGCCAATTCTCGGGTCACTCAGACTCCCCAACTTTCTTTTCTTTTTTAGACAATTCCATGGTAAATTGTTTTTGTCTTCGTTTTAGATTGTTAGTTGGAGATAAAAATAAAACAAGAAATTAGCCGCCGAAAACCATCTTTGAGGCTCAAATCCCGTTAAAATAATATTTTTTAGTGACATACTCGTAGAATTATAATGTTTCTCAATGATGACGTCCGCATTCGGACAACGACTTGAAAAAATTTGTTTTTTAAACAGCAGCCCTCGCAATTTCTACAAAGAAAATGAAGTTCATATAAGACATTTTTGTAGTCGTCTCTAGGCTAAAATATCCCTGGACAAAATAACACCGGACGAAATAACCACAGGGGGTTTTTAGTGTAGATACCGAAGTCATGATGTTGTATAACACTGGGGGACTTTAACACACGTACAGCGACCTACATGTCTTACCTGCATGGCACTCTACCCCAAATTCCACTAGGCGCTTTGCCCCTTAGATCCCGCAAGGAAGATTTACCCCTTGAACCCCTTCTGCGGGGCTGCCGCCCTTCGACCCCGCTTTTTTATTTTTCCATTACATTCCTGCGGCGCTGTCGACCACCATTATTACAATTATAGAACAGTCACCTTCATTCGGCTTATTTTGACAGGTACTATCTTGTCCAGTGGATATTTCTTCCTGTTTTTTTTGGCCAAGGGATATTTTGCCTGGGTTATTTTGATCGGCGTTATTTTGTCCAGGGGTTATATCGTCCGGTTTTTTTTTGACCAGGGAATATTTTGTCCGAACACCAGTATAGTCGCCGATATTTTTGTGCAAGAAAAATCTGTCATGTTGCCGGTATTTTTTATAAGGAACATCAGGAGGAGTCGGGAAATGCCTCTGCGCCACCCATCACACCCACACGAATTAAATTTTTCACAGAAGAATAATTTATTTTGAAGAGATTCGAGCCAAAGGCCTAATTCTTGTTGTATTTTCGTCAGATGGCCACCAACACCACTTTTGGAAAAATATGGGGAGACGGAGCCTCACGGGAAGTGAGCCCACATTCTTGTTTTACTGTCATCGGAGAACCTTCCTACACAAAATTCTCGCCCTGATATGTGCCCGTCAATTTCATGCCCGAATCTGCCCGTTCCACAAATTCTTTCCTAGCACACCTTCAAAAATTGAGTCGAAAATGTGGTACTGTGAAGGTACTCTCATCAATAAATGATGAAGATATTTTTCCTTTGTTCTCTCTTTGTAAAATTGGTATCGCCCGTTAAATTTGTGCCCGTGCCTGCCCTACCTAGGCCTAAAATTTAAAAAAAATTGCCCACCCTGAATCGTGCCCGTTCAATTTGTGCCCCGCCTGGCCCATTCTCTATCGGGCACGGGCATAATTTGAAATTCTCTACAGAAGTAATAGGCAACGAATCTTGGACAAATCATTACTAAGCCTACCTGACCTTACAATAGAAAAATTGAAGGTGCAGGATTTGGCCGTTTTCCTTAAAAGGACAAGAAGGCTTGACTGGTAGTGAACTGGTGCACCACACGGACAGGGATAAACACGGATATAGACAGAACACATATACACCCTGACATGGACAACTTTTTCATTTCTCAAACATTTTGTTTGTGAAATTGTAGAATTTTATTCATTTATGATATCAATAAACGAAGAAAGGAGGGGGCAAGGGAACAAAGGACAAATTGTCTAGGTTCCTGTCAAATTTATTTTGACCCCCCTCTCAAAAAAGAAACAAAAATAACCTAAACATAATTACAACGAAAATGGTCAACAAAAAAAACATGAAAGTAAATGTTTCTTAAGCGTATGAAATTACATCCACATCAAATTGGACTGGAAATTGCCGACGCTAAAAACCTCTCCAAACCCTTAAAATAAGTCCAGAATTTAGAAAAGACCTTGAGCCCTTAGGAGAGGCCTCTGCCTCATACTCCCATGGGCAAAACAGTTAGCTAGAGATGAGCGGGTCGACCATTTTTCGAAAACCGACCCGGACCGAACCCGACCCGATAAAATATTTCGAAACCCGAAACCCGAATTGTTTCAAAACCCGACCCGGACCGAACCAGACACTCAAGTTTTTCGAAACTCACAACCCAAATTACTTCGAAACAAAAATTATTTCAAGTCTGCATTCTTCACGAACCTTAGACTAAAACAAAATTCGTGTAATGTAAGATGATAAAATTTAGAAGAGTTTTGTAAAATATAAAAAGTCAATAAAGGATCGGGACCCGAATAAAAGGATACAACAACCCGACCCGGATCGAGCCCGACCCGATAAAATTTTTCGAAACCCGAAACCCGAACTGTTCCCAAACCCGGCCCGGACCGAACCCGACCCGATTAAATTTTTCGAAACCCGAAACCCATGAACCCGTAAAAAACAATTCGGTTTCGGGTTCGGGTCGGGTTTTTCGAAGTTTCGGGCAACCCGCTCATCCCTACAGTTAGCCTTTTTTCTCTACTACACTGCACAAAAAACCTAATCATTAAAGGAATATTCACGAAAAACCACCAGATATCGTGTAGGGTCGCGTAGCGTTAGTTTTGCCCACAGCAAGGACACTACAGGCTGAACCACTCAACAGATTTCCACTAATTTAACTGCCATTCTACCATTTAACTAGCAAAATGCCTTTCCAAAGGATACGTTGAGACAGGTCTCCTTGCCAAATGTTCATTAGGAGTCATTCCATGTCAAATCACGCAAAACTAAAATCGACCATCTCACATTTCGATGAATTGGTAGAAAATCCCTTCCTCTAAGTCTAAATATGAGCAATCATAACAGACACTTATGAAAATGAGTACATAGAAAAATGACGAAAGTCTGAAAGTGCCAAAAATGAATTTTTCGAAATATTTAGAACCGAAAATGTTTCGTACATTCCAACTGGACTTCAGAAGACATGTGCTGTTGGAAAGCTTGTCCGTGGGGATTGAAAAAAAATGTAAAATGAAATGATTTTAGTGTCGCTATATGAAGTGTCACCTGTTGATCTCGAAGAAAGTATGTCCCGATTTTGTTCAAAATCCGTCTGTAGCATCATTGTTATGGCAGTGTGAAGAGCTACAAGTGGGGAAATGATTTTTTATTTTTGCCTGATTTGATGTGGAATGACTCTTGGTCAATTGAAGCAAAATTATCAGCACAGCTTCGTTAATTGTATTGACCGAGCCCGGGTTCTCGTTGATGGACCACAATGAGTGGTTCCTTGACAAGCTTACCGGCTACTTAATTCACAATTATCGAGATTGAAATTTTCATTTCATGCACCAAAGAAGAGCAGTTCGCATGCAATGGAAAACTGCAGATTAAACAAAGAAATAGGAATGAATTGCGTTCTATTGCATACAGTGCCTTGAAGAAGTAGAGGACAAAGGCCGACAGTTCCGTCACAATTACTAATAAAAGACCAGAAACTTTGCATATAGGAGGTAGAGATGAGCGGGTCGACCATTTTTCGAAACCCGAACCGAACCTGACCCGATAAAATCTTTCGAAACCCGAAACCCGAACTGTTTCCAAACCCGCCCCGGACCGAACCCGACCCGATTAAAATTTTCAAAACCCGAAACCCATTAACCCGAAAAAAAACAATTCGGGTTCGGTTCGGGTTTTTCGAAGTTTCGGGCAACCCGCTCAACTCTAATAGGAGTTAAAAGAACCTAAAGGTAGGGAACAAATGTGAAGATTTTTAACGAAATAATTCACTTATATAAGTTATGAAACATATCTCTAATGAGATAGAAAACAAAACTCCACAAATCTAAAATTATTTTCCAGATTTTAACGGATGTCGTTCATTTTTTCATTACTAATTTTAGCCGAAAGATTCACATTTCTAACGGAAAACAATTTTTAGCCACCAAACTTTGTAAACAAAATGAGGTTTATAAACAAATCAGTGCATTTTAGAGCCATACCGTAGTTGCTTGCGTCGATTACAAATAATTTATGAAAATGCAAACGGTCCATTGTGATATCGAGTGAATATTGTGGACCAAGACGATAAATACAATACACACACAAAAAAACTGCATTACCATATACACTCGGAGATGAAACCTTACAAGTTAAAGTCCCTAGGTCACTGTACAAATATGGAACTAACGGAATTCTCAATGTGAATTGGATTGTTAGATTCCACTTGCTTTTACACACAGTGTCACAGTAGCACGCTTATTGTTAAGCTAGATGTCTTATCAAACAATGCAACGCAACAAAGTCAACTGAATCAAAGAATGGTACAACCACTTTGGAAACGAAAACAAAATCACAAATCTGGCAGCTTACAAAGAAAATATAAATAAAAAATACGCATGTGACACAGTCATATGCCTCTTTTTTACCAAGAAACCAATGAAAATAACAAAATAATTTTTTTTTGCTCGGCTGAGCTCAATGCACTGAATGTGCACATTAGAGGTTTATGTAACCTTGATGGATATATCTGCATATAAATTTAACTTTGCAACTAACCTAATTGAAATTCCGCACGAACAATAAAATTGCTGTAAGAACGTTGTATAAGGCGAAGAAAACTGTTCTTTTTTATTCACTTGGAACATTCAACACTCCTTTTTATAAATTCGAATTTATTGAAAACAATTCCTATTTTCGTTTCGCTTAAGTAAAGTCTCTATAAATGACTCGCCGTGAACGTTGCCGAATTTGAACTACGGTGCTCGATTCGCTACTGGCAATACACAACCACACAACAGGTCAACTGAATGAGTCTTATCTCGTCGCTTTTATTTTTTCAATTCGTCTATACACACATCGATAGAATACAGAAACAGCTGATACAACTGTGCTTAAAGTGTCTGCGATACATGTTTTTACTTTATTGAAAAATATATTAAAATTACCATTTTTCTTGGAAGGAAATTTAATAATTGAATTGAAATGTTGAGAACTTTTCGCAATTCTAAAGTGATGACCATACTAAATTTGAGTTTAGAGAGTGGGAAAACTCTGGCACTAACTTGAGAAGAAAAGTAAAGTAGATTTTCAGCGTAATTTGAGACGATCTTATAAATTGAATAAACGCCTCTTCACAGTACTGACCCACTTGCGTTTTATTTGAGGAGAAAAATATATGCCTTGACACAACTGCTGCTTATCACAAATTTATCTTTTTGTTCGCATTCACCAAATAATTTATATGAACCAACCTAAAGGCAGGGCGTACACTTTCTGATCTAATCGACTCTTATCTTTACAATTTGCCAAATGCTTGGTCAAGCCTCACAATATGGTTGTTGTGTTTAGCGTTCGGCTTACACTCTTTAAATATGTCCCTTCATTCGCAAACCTTTCTGCCAGAGAAATGATAATAGGTGGCGCCACATATTATCATTTATCTGCTTTCAGCAAAGTGACTAACGAATGTAGACCTGAATTTAAGTACATCGACCGCAGAGCCTCGGACACCCCATCCTGTGTACTGCCGAGATACGATATGGCTGTGGTAATCTGTTTCGACAGGAATTTTGAAGCGAAAGTTCCCAGTAGGCAAGAATAACTTAGTGGTTGGCCAGCGAGCCTTCCCGGGAACTGCGTGGTTAGATTTACAGATGGATCGAAATCTCGTGAAGGAGTAGGTGCTGGTGTATACGGCATGGGCTCTGGAGATGGAAATTACTTCTATCTGGGGGCTCTTGCCAGTGTGCTCCAAGTGGAGATCTTCGCGGTGCTGTCAGCAGCTCGTGAGACTCTACCTGTTGGAACGCACGGCAAGAGGATGCTTATCTGTTCGGACAGTAAGGAAATGATCAAGGCGCTGATGTCGCCTAGAGTGACCTCCAAGCTAGTGAAAGAGTGCAGAGATTACTTGAACGAAATGGGTCTGAGGAATTAGATCACTTTAGTTTGGGTACCTGGGCACTCTGACATGGAGGGGAATGAAAAACCTGATGAGCTAGCCAAGGCGGGTGCCGAAGCTCTCGGTCACGGCCCTGAGCCGTTTTTGCCGATTACTCGTCCTGCGCGTGCAGAAGCGCTGGGGAGCTGGGTGATGAGGAGGCATGTGGAGCGCTGGGAAGGATGCTATGGTGGTATCCACACCAAGTGATTTTTCCCGACACCTAATGTGAAATGGGCCAAATGGGGATGGACAGGAATCGCATCAGGAGAGTGGTAGTTGCGATCACTGGACATTGCGGGCTGAATGGGCACATGAAAAAGCTTAGGCTCTCGGCGACCTCTATGTGTGCGTGCAGCTTAGAGGAAGAAACGGGATTTCATGTATTATGTGAATGTCCCAGTTTCTTCCAACTGAGGCGCAGGCTGCTGGGAGGGTATGTTGTGAGACCGTCCGAAGTTGCTAACTTAGAACCAGCTACTTTGAGCAAGTTCTTGGAGGCGACCGGGAGGTTTAACTAACTTGAGTGGGGAAGCTTATTTAAATGATGAACGGGAAAGGAACAAAGGATCGTCAGATTTGTGTTTCAAGATTGGTAAAACGATCGTCCCAAGCTGATAAATCTATAAAAACTGTCTAGAGGTGTGCGGGCACGCCCGATTTTTCGGACCGTTCACAGACCCGCCCGCCTCGTACCGGGCACAGGCGGGCGCGGGCATCTTTATTTCGAGAACGGGCGGGCACGGGCTGCCCGTTTTCAAAGTCTAACGGGCACGGGTGGGCACGGGTCTCTTTATTTCGAAAACTGGCAGGCGCGGGCTGTCCGATTTTAAAATTGAACGGGCACGGGCATCTATTTTCGAAAACGGGCGGGCACGGGCTACTAGTTTTCAAAATCGAACGGGCGTGGGTGGGCACGAGCAGGCGAAAAGTGCTGCTCGCACACCTCTACTAACTAGAAATGAAGTAGAGATGTGCGCGCACGCCCGATTTTTCGGCTCGTTCACAACCCCGCCCGCAACATACCAGGCACGGGCATCTTTTTTTCGAAAACTCGCGGGCACGGGCTGCCTGTTTTGAAAATCGAGCGGGAACGGGTGGGCACGGACATCTTTATTTCTAAAACGGGCAGGCGTAAAGTGATGCCCGCACACCTCTAGCACTGTCATTTTTGGAGTTCCATCAGATTTAGATTAAGAGCATGTCGCAGAAATGTGAACTGTCAAATTTGCGATGTTTTTTTGGAACAGAATAGGACCTATTCTAAGGAATTTAAATTACCGAAATTACTAAAATTTACTAAAGTTTACCAAATAAGTTTTTGGTAATTTTAAGTAATTTTTGGTAAATTTCAGTAATTTTGGTAATTTTAAATTTCTTAAAATATGCCCTGAATAGAACAGAACATATTATTCAAAATTATAGCTCATGTACTGTGGGAGGATGACCCTTACCCAAATAATACATGAATCAAAATTCATAAAGTTTGAGTATGGAGGTAAAAATTTGCTCTGAAATAACATCGCAAAAGAACTTGGAATGCGACGATTTTTCAGAGCAAATTTCGACCTTCATACTCACACTTTTTGAATTCTGATTCATATCTTATTTAGGTAAGGGTCATCCTCTCACAGTACATGAGATATAAATTTGAATAATTTGTTATTTACGCAGGATTCTGTACTGAAAAAACATTGCAAATTTGACAGTTAACATTTTTGCAATGTTTTCTTAAGAGCGTGTCAGATATTTTGACAGTTCTATATTTTGCCATGTTTTTTCATTGCATATTTCTAAGGCAGTGATCATCGCCTATATGATGTTTTTTCAGATCAAATTTTGACACTTAGACTCAATAATTATTTATTCTGATTCAGAGAATCTATACAGAGATGTGTTATGCAAACAGTAGATGTTTCGCAATTTAAAATTGATGATCACTGCCTTAGAAATATGCAATGAAAAAACATCGCAAAATATAGAACTGTCAAAATATCTGACACGCTCTTAAGTATAATTCACCATGACTGATTGCTACAAAGACCTCCACCTAAAATTACTGACCAAACTACTCAGAAATCTATATTATCCAGCCTACACATTTTTCGTGTATTGCAACTGAAAATATCTTAAAACATCGAACGAATGACATAGCATCATAATTTCGTATGAATTTGATCTCGCAACCATTTTTCAAAAATTAATTAGCAGACGAAACTCATATATACTTCCACGAAATCACGTGTTGTGTATGAAGAAGGTGCGTCAGTTTTTAAACCAATCACAATATAATAAACACAACTAACGTCATTTGCTTTACCTATATGCCTTGCTAACATTTAAATGTATTGGGCAAATAACCTTTTGTCATCGACGTTTTTTTTTCACATTTTATTGAATAAAAAAGTGTTATGCGATAGCATTATAAATATATAGCCGCCGAATTTCACTTGTAAGATATCGTTGATGACGAGTCTTTAATTATGTAAATCTAAACAAATTGCGTACATATAAATATGAAAATGTTTATGACAAACATTTTGAAATTAGAATGCCAATTTTGGCTAGATGAGGTCAAAAAGTACGAAGTAGTTAAGAACACATTAGAATGAAAAAAAGACAGAATAAGAAGCAAAATTTAGAGTTTAAAGACATTGGTAATTATCGCAATATAATTATTAATACACTTGTGGTAGTATATGTAGTATATGTGGAGTATATAAATACACTGTGCAATGTTAGTCATTTCCTTTAGCAATTTGAGGAATTTTTTTTAGAACGAAAAAGATAAGTCAATTTGTGAGGTCCAGTTTTTATATTGCGATGTCCTTGATTAACTTTTTATGTGGGGCAAGTAAATGTTAAAACTGGGTTAGTTACAGTACGTACAAAGTATTCCGGTAGTAATTCTATTACGCCACTTCACTTCAACGGACCTCGTTTCAGACTCCCATCCATTGAAAGTAAAATGTTTAGACAAAACCGCCTGAAAAAGCTATCCCCCCAGAAACAAAATGTGTCTATACCTTCTACCAGCTATCCAATTCATATACGATGTGCTGTGCATCTACATACGTTTCGAAGAATTCCTACGTTTACATTTAAACGATGAGTTTTCTTCTGCCGCCCACACTGCTATTTTAATCCCCATAAATCTAGTGAAGCCGAAAGTATTATGTCAACGTTCTCAAAATGTACTGAAACGTCTCTATACTAAAGATTTAAGGAACAAGTTGAGATGTCGTTTTAGTACACACATCACCTCCAAGATAATTTTTTTATGTTTTTCATATGATTTTGTTGGTATCACAAGTCAAAGTATGTAACTGTCAAAATGACGTTTTAAACGTCAAAACTATAAAAAATCGATTTATTTATCATGGATACAGACGAGACATTATAAAACATTTTTTAAAGTGTTTTTTCGTTACTAACGTACTTCCCTTCTAATAAATTAATTTTGATCTTAAATGCGTATCACTAAACTCGACATGAAAACTCTTTTTCAATGTCTCGTCTGTTTTCGGCATCATTTGAATATTTGAAATTTGAAACGTCATTTTGACAGTTGAAATAAGCCGAATTTTGATCCTAAACAAATCCATAAAAGTTCTTAATAGTTTTGTACTAATTGGGTGATCAATGCAACCACATTCATTGACACCATTCACTTTATGTGGTTGCATACTTGATATGGGTGGTACTTCTTCAACCCAACGAATAATATCTATTCTTTTTAAGCTTCATACAGAAACGAACGAACTTTTAAATGCATTATCAGCGTGACATTTATGAGAATTCCCCTGTTAGAACAATGAAACTGAAACACGGTGATACATTTTATATATAATTCCGTTTCTGTACCACTCTTAAAGGGAACAAAATGAACTCTTAACCCTCACCACTTTTACACGGGCATTAGCACCGATTGTGTATATACTTGTGATGTTCGGATGGTACTCCACGTGTCTCTAAGCACAACCCTATTCTTAATAATAATAATAATAATAATATTCGTAATGCTGATTCCACTGTTCAACAGCTGAATAGGCTAGTAAAAATGTTAAAATCGAATTCCGAGGCAAAAAGGTCGTCTGGAACGCTCCTGTTAGATATTGAAAAAGCCTTCGATACGATTTGGCATGATGGGCTCCTACATAAGCTGCTTATCTTTGAATATCCGATGCCGTTAATTAAAATTATCCAATCTTTCCTCGCTGATAGGTTTTTCTACGTACGCGTTTTCGGGGGATGCTCCGAAAAATTTCTTATTCCAGCAGGTCTTCCGCAAGGAAGTGTTTTGAGCCCATCATTGTATAACTTGTACACTGCGGACATGAAAGTTCCACGCGATTCTGATTTAGCACAATTTGCCGACGACACCGGAACCTTGTGCAGCGGGAAAAGACCGGTACGGTAATAAGAACTCTTGAGCCATCCTTCAAAGCGATATCGAAATATTACGTCAAATGGAAAATGAAAATCGATAAGAAGAAAACTGGTGCCATTTTCTTTTCGAAAAGGCGAGCTTCATGGAACCTTCTAATTCTATTAAATATCTAGGCGTTGGGCTTGACCGTAAGCTGACATTTGGAGAACATGCGAGATATGCAAAGCTCTAAAATGCATGAGGGTGCTATACCCATTAATTAATAGGAAATCAAAATTATGTTCCAGGAATAAGATGTTGATTTTTAAGAGCTCGTTTCGCCCGGCCCTTCTGTATGCGTCTCCCGTATGGGGTGGATGTGGACATGTAATAGGGCTGCAAATTGTCCAGAACAAATGCCTGACGTTAGCATCAAATAAGCCATTTTATTACAGTACAAAGAAACTGCACTAATCTGTTCTCAGACCGAAAGATCTTACTCTGGTTGTGCAAACTCCACCAACCCACTCATTTCCAGCCTGCCAAGTTGAGGCTTGTGCCTCATACTGTTGCCTGCTGAATAGATACGATAGAACACCCTTATCTACAATTTCATCTCATTTTAGTTTAATGTAAAACCCCTGCCCCTCTTATGAGAAATTACTTTTCTTACAATAGAACAAGGAAACGAATGGCACATTCATCGGGAAAAAGTAGGACATGTTGTCCCAAAAGTGTACGAAATCGTTCGAAGTTTCCGCAAAATCACTCTTAAGTGAATGAAATTATTGAAAAACCTGACCGAAGCAATGGTGTAAAAAAACCCTTCCAAAAGCACAAAATCGATCCACAAATTGACAAAAATATTCACCTCAATTTTCTCCACAAACATAGTAAAAAAACCATTTTTTGTGCTAGGACCGACCTATGGCCCTCAAGAGAAGCCTCGGACAAATACTTCCATAGACAAAAATGTTCACCTCAATTTTCTTTACAACATCAACATAGCGAAAAAGGATTTTTTGGTTAGGGTCGACCTTAGGACCGACCTAAGCCCCACTTGAGCCCTAAACGCAGACACCGGGCCCAAATTTATTTTTGAATATAATTCAGTACTCGGTTACCTCTCAAATAGAATCAACAAAATCGGTTAGGATTTACCCGATTTATGTAAACAAACATGTTGGGCCCTAGTAGAAACTCAGTTTTAGGGACATGGCTGAGTCCAAGGTCTTCGAGTCAAAAAATTTTCTTCACAGACATTCCTAGACCTGTCGATTAAAAAAGTTTTTGAAAATCGAAAGAGATTTACTCGAGTTATGTGTAAAAACATGTAAGGCCCATGCAGAGACTCGTTTTTAGTGCCCTAGCTAAGTCCAAGGGCTGAAAATCAAAAAAGTTTCTTCAATAAATTGTCGGCCATGTCCAGAACTTTCAAACAAAAAAAATTTAAAATCGGAGTTATCTACAAAAGACCAAAAATTACTTAAACGGCCCTAGCTCGGCAGCCCTTGGGCTGACAGTGCCTCGATTCAATGCCATAAAAGATTTTTCGATTACCTTTCAGGGAACAAAAGTTTTTGAAAATCGGTTGAGTTTTATTCGAGTTATCGTGTTGACGGACAGACGGACTGACATTTTTCTTATCGTTGATTCGTCATCGATGTCCCCCCTCCCTACTCCCGGGTCGAAATTCGATTTGTAACAAAGGTCGTGGTAAATGAAATAGACCTCTCTTCGAAAAACTTCGTTCTTCGTACGAGTCTAAAAATCAATTCAAGTAGACATAACCCAAAATTATATAGTTGTCGCTCACACCTGTTCTTTAAGAGTTTTTCACCGCACATATTCCATGTTTAGTTCTATAACCTAAAGAACACATAAAGTTAATTTATTTTGCTTCTATGTACGTTATTCTTACAGTTCCCCACTTATTTCCTGGTGGATGAGACATCAAAAAACCGGTTAAAACGATGTAAACTAAATTTTATAGTTCTTGCTAGTCGGCGTTGCAAATCAATTATCCCCTCAGACTGAGAATTTACAGCCTTGGATTATGTAGCACACAAAGAACTCTCTTCATAAAAATGCGAAGGTTGTCATAGACATAAGTGTATTAGCTACCTCAGCGTATTTTCCTTTGAACAACAACATTTTTACAAGCAATTACATAACGCCTGAACGTAGTGTAAAGCTTTAATTTTCACTGTGACATTCTTTTGCATTTAATTTTCATTGATTACCTTTGTGAAAGCTTTTTCGGCATCACTAGCACCTCTTTATTAAAAAAACGTTTTAATTGATTATTGTCATGCCTCATAGTTTCACTAATCTTCGTAATTGAGTAAAAGATAGCCTCATGTTTTCAGCAATTTAATTAAAGAATGTGCTTTTGATCACAACCACATTTTATAAATAGAAAGGAGTTTACTTTAAACAATGAAAATGTTGCCAATTCAAAC
Source organism: Pseudolycoriella hygida (assembly GCA_029228625.1). Taxonomy (NCBI): domain Eukaryota; kingdom Metazoa; phylum Arthropoda; class Insecta; order Diptera; family Sciaridae; genus Pseudolycoriella; species Pseudolycoriella hygida. The sequence continues at coordinate 160,997,336 of CM055403.1, read as the reverse complement.
AAAAGCCTGTCGAATCTCACACTGAGACAATTCGATATATTTTTGGTTAAATATTTGTAAGTAATCTCGTTTCATTTGGCAAAGTGTCAAGTTCAAGGAGTGAAAGTATACGAACCGTGTCTGATTTACACTGCGCATGTACATTTTTTTTGGTTCTCATATATCGTTTCATATTCTTATACATAAACAACGTTCGTGCCTTTGGACAATGAACGAGATAACGTAAAATAGATTTCAAATATTGTGTGACCAGAAAATCCCGAACGGTCTGAATGTATCTTTTGCCTGGCAATATAAAGTATATTGAATCTAATATTGAAGAAGTTAACCACGCATAAAGGTCAGACAAGGCCATTTTTGTTACCATGCACATCAGCGAAACTGGCGAAACTGATGAAAAACGTTTATTGAATCAGCTGTTATTCGTTCATATACAAATATTGCTGCATAAAAGTTTACGAATTGTCTTTTTCAATATTTACAACAATTGTGATTTTGAACAGGGGAAATACTTAGTAAATCTTGTAAGACGGGTAGTGTCCACTCGGGTGACTTCAAGTAGCTTTAAAGTGCACTGCCCCTCTAGCCAGTTCCTTGCCCCCTGAGACTTTCGGTTGAACTATTATATAGAATTTTAGAAATACGAAACATATGAAGGGACCCGTACGTATCAGAATAAATGCGGCAAACAGAGTTGATGTTACGAAAAGACTCGAACATATCTAAGTAAATGTTGCCTTAACTCTTAAGTGTATGAAATTGCGTCCACATTAAATTGTATTGGAAATTGCCGAGGGGGCAATATTGAAAAACCAACCCGTCAACGGTGTAAAGGAACCCTCCCGAAAGCGCAAAATTGATCTTCAAACAGACAAAAATGTTCGCCTCAACTTTCACTACAACATAGCAAAAAACAATTTTTTTGTTAAGGGCCTACTTTAGGACCGGCCTAGGGTCATAAGGAAATGCCTCTGACACATACTTCCATAGACAAAAATGCTTCCCTCAATCTGCTCTGCAATATGACAAAAAAATGTTTTTTTGTTAGGGCCGACCTTATCACCAACCAGAGGCCCACTTGTTTAAGAATATAATTCGGTACACGGTTACCTCTCAAATGGAAAAAGAATCAACAAAATCGGTAAGGATTTGCCCGATTTATGTAAACAAAAACACGTTGGGCCTAGTTTCAGGGTCCTGGCTGAGTTCAAGGGCATCTTATAAAAAAACTTTCTTCCATAAAATGTGAGAAATTCCTAGACCTTTCGATTAAAAATTTTTTTTTGAAAATCGGAAGAGATTTACTATTGTGAAGTTAGACCGTCAGAGAATCCGCCTGTGAAAAGTGAACGGGTCCGCAAGACTCTCTCACAATTTCAATACTCATTCAAATTTTTATATTGTCTTATTTGATGTTCACTCACGAGATCTCCTGTAGGGTTATCGTTTTATCGGCGATTCACGTGTGAGAGGTCCCCGGTTCGGTCCGGGATAATTTTTTTTTCTTTTTTCATTAAAATGCTAATAATATACATTTCAATTTTATCTCTAGTTCCGTCCGGAAGTATAAAGATTTCAAGATCTACAAGATTTTAGTATGCGAGCTAACACATTTGACAAAGTTTCTCCATTGAAAAATTTCTTAAAACAAACGTTGTTCAAAGTTGTGTAGTGAGTATATTCATTAGAAAGCTAATGGCCAGGACTATCTCCGATTGAAGTCACAAATGGGTCCAAGCCTTCCTTCTCAGACGGCAGCCGAAGAAAGTTCCCGCCCGTGAAAAGTGTATTCAAAGAGATTTTGTTCTGGGAATGATAGACGTGAGGCCTGGACCCGGTAGGGAGTATATTCATTAGAAAGCTAATGGCCAGGACTATCTCCGATAGAAGTCACCAATGGGTCCTTCTCAGGCGGAGAAACTTTGTCAAATGTGTTAGCCCGCATACTAACATCTTGTAGATCTTGAAATCTTTATACTTCCGGACGGAAGTAGAGATAAAATTGAAATGTAAGTTGTTAACATTTTATTGAAAAAAAAAAATTATCCCGAACCGAACCGGGGACCCCTCACACGTGAATCGCCGATAAAACGATAACCCTACAGGAGATCTCGTGAGTAAACATCAAATAAGACAATTTGAGTGAGTATTGAAATTGTGAGAGTCGTGCGGACCCGTTCACTTTTCACGGGCGGATTCTCTGACGGGATAACTTCGCAGCAGTAGAAATTTATACTCGAGTTATGTACAAAAAAAATGTAGGGCCCTAGCAGCGACTCGTTTCTAGTGTACTAGCTATAAGTTCAAGGGCTCAGAATTAAAAAAGTTTCTTCTACAAATTTTCAGCCACGCCCAGATCTTTCAAACAAAAAAAGTTTGTGACAATCGGAATAGATTTACTCGAGTTATGTACAAAAAACACGTATGGCCCTAGCATAGAATCGTTTTTAGCTAAGTCCAAGGACTCAAATTCAAAAGTTTCTTCCATAATTTGTTGGTCATGCCCAGATCTTTCAAATAAAAACCGACTAAAGAATTGTCAGTAGGAAACCATGCGAAATACACGTAAGTGTCATTCAACGTAGCAGTAACACGTTGGCTGTCTGATAAGGTCCGAACACCTTTGAAGCCGACTGGTCTCCAAACTTGAGGTATTTCTGAGTTAAATTTCTATCGCTGAGAATGCGGACCTTCACTTGTTGCAAGTTTTTCATAAAGACCCCACACCAAACGTACAAAAATTCAATGAAGCTCAGAGAAGGTAAACGAAACAGAGGCGCCGACTTTCATTTATCTCACTGGGGGCTGGTCTAACAGAATTTTTTGGCTTACCGTAAAGTCGGCTAACTTCGTCCGGTTTTCGCTGTTTCTAATGTGTTTTTGCATTTTTAAGACTGCAAAAAAAATGAAATCGTAACGAAATGACGATAACAGACCCGTATCTGAAAGCATGAACCTTTCAAATAAACTTTAAATGTGACATTTTGTATGGAACTTTTTAAAACCTATGAACACACGTGGCCATTCATTTTTAACAAGTGACTCTAACCTGTCGCGCCTTTTTTATAAATGAATGTAAAGCTTCAAGCTTTCATAATCGTTATTTCGTTTCGATTTCAATTTTTCATAGCAGTCTTGAAAATGCAAAAATACACAAAAAAAAACGAAAAAACGGTCAAAGTTAGGGTACCCGGTCAAAATTAGCCGACTTTACGGTAACCCACATGTGGACAACACTTATATGCTCGTATTTCGATTTGTCAGTTTTTTGCCTCTAGATTTGCAAAAAACTAGAGGGGACAGGGAGGAGGTATTACGCATATATCGACTCCTAGAACATCTAGAGTGCTCAACCTTATGACATTCGATAGCTCTCTGACTTTAGATCTGCTAAAGTGCCGGAAAGGGGAACAGACCTACGCAGTTCGATAGTTCTTTATCACGAAATTTGTCGAAATATTTTCGTGGCGATTAGAATGTGTACTCTGTTCCCTATAACGCTCCCCCTCTCGGCATCCCCCGATGGCACCAGCGTCGGCACCCATTTTCGGAACCCCTTGTTGGCACCATTTTCGGGTGTTTAAGAAAATATGAACCTT
>CM055403.1:160922884-160986884 GCA_029228625.1 Pseudolycoriella hygida | reverse complement strand
TCTTGCGAACACGTCGTATATCTTAACCTCCGATTGATTTATCCGCTGATCCTCTGATTTTGTCTGCTGATTTTTGCTTATCCACTACCGGGTGTAACCCCCACATCGGGTGCAGGCCTCACATATGTCATTCGCAGAACAAAGCATCTACGAATACATTTTTCACGGGCGGAAACTTTCTCGGGCTGCCGTCTGGGAAGGAAGGCTTGGACCCATTGAAAGTGAAAGTGTATTTTATTAAAATTTTATTTAAAAAAATCGGAATAAATAGCATGAATCAATTAAAAATATTTCAAATCATAACCAAGGACCTGTACGTATCAGAATAGATGTGGCAGACAGAACAACAATAAAAATGAGCAAACAAATCAATGTTTTAAGTTCTTTTAGAACTATAAGAATTTAAAAGATCCATAGAAATTATCCAAGGTATCCAAGGCCCTACCGAAGTACGTCTTTTGACATCTGAGACCTTTATTTTCCACCAACTACTGTCATAGTTCAAGAGATATGGCTCATCCTTCCAATTCTAGAAGTGGTCATGTCCCGGGATTGGGCCATATTTCCCCAAAACCCTGAAACACGTGTTCCCTAAAATTTTATTCTTTACGTTTATTATATGTGACTTAAAAGGCTGTAAGGCCTTATACATATGATGCTAATAAAACATACATTCATACATAAACTTTGCCTTTGACAGTAAATCTCCATATTGCATAGTTAAGGAAATATAGACGAAAAACTGTTAAGATATGGCCAAGAAACTCAATTTCGTCCATTCCATTGGTCCCAGTGCTTAGACCCCGATTCCCACAAAAACATTTTTCCAGTTTTGTGACACAAAATGCTTTCATTTGCCACCAAAGTAAGGAAATTCCGTGCTACGCTTGCTGAGATATTTGCGAAAAAGTTTCACCGAGATCAAGTATGCGATGTGAAAGTACAAAATTAATGGAAGCCAGCAAAATTTTTCCCAATAGTTCTTGATCTTGTTTCGGCGACTGAGCCGTGAGATAAATGGTTCCACAAATCATTCGTTGTGTAGAAACTGTACGAACCGAACGTATTATCTGTGAACACGCACGAACCCCCAATGTGTTACGGGCTAGTAAAAATATCTTCTGGGTTATATTTATAGCATTTTATTAAATATACAAACGTTACAAATTTCATGTTTGATCTTTAAAATGGAATTACAGCATCTAATTCAAATGTGTACATGTACAACTTATTTGTAAGTTTGAAGATTTGAAAAGTTTTCTGATTTTTTTTTATCTGCGAGTTTAATGCGACATTGGCATCTGTCCGACTACAGTTCCTAGTAAAATTCACAAACGCTCCAGCGTTCGAGTGTGAAATTAGTACACTATACTTAGTCAGAAGCCGACGCCACAATAAACGCATGAGGTAAACATAAAATGTACAATTTGTCCGAAGCACGCAACGTAGTTCGAAACGTTATCACATGGATCGTCGCTCATTTTTCTTCCAGACTCAATTTAAGAGCCATCTCAAGCATTTCTTGTTCACGTATCAATTCTTGTTGACGTTGCGTCTGTTCCTGAGCGGATAATTGTAACGCTATAGCTAGATCGTCATCAACGGTTGGTATTTCGTTGGACGTTGGAAGATAATCATACAGCGACTCATGAAGAACTCTGAAATTGAACGTAAAAGCACAAGGGATGTGGGAATAGCGATAAGTCTAAGCGATACAAGCTTAACTACATGAGATGAATTCAATGGAAATTTATTTTCATTTTAAAAATTTTCGAATCGAATTTTTGCCCATTGCCACCAAACTTGGCTTCGTTGGACTTTTTTTCAGCGAAATGGGACTTTTACTTCTAAAGTGCGTACAAGCGATTCAAGCGAATAAAACTTGAAAACAAAATGAACGATTGAAAAAACGTGCGACACATACCTTTGCATTTGCGCATCTTCATCCGCAAAACTGTTGATTGGCGTGACTGGACGATGAGCCTTCAATGCTTCCCAAATATCGACCTGTTCACTTTCACTACCACTTTCAATTAATGATTGTTGTATCGCATACTGTAGCAAATCGTCTTCATCTTCGAATGTCAACTGACGTCGATAGTCGCCGCCTTTGTTCACATAATTGGCCGGAACATCGAAACATCGATCGTCAATCACACAACTCAAGCGATCGTTTTCTTGTATATTAGTCACGTGTTCAACGGGTGCCTCAATAGCGAACACATTTCCAAACGTTACACAAGCGTTTAGGAAGTTGAACAGAGGTATCTCAATTTTGACGGGAAAACCCGACGGAAGTTGCATCGTAATGAAATCTTTTAGTTTGGACACATGAGGACTAGCCATCGTTGACATCAAATCCAGTATTGGAAGTACTTGCTCTTGCAATTTAATTGGAAATTCTTCACTGAGCCATAGAGTAGCTTTGAACCGTTGAATCTGCAATGGAATTGTCAAATATGATTGCAAATAGTCGAAGTAACCGATCCATACTTTTTCATTCATTTTACGGGGTCGACCAATGTCACGGCCACATAAATCTACGTTGGAAAAATATTCCTCCGCAGTAACCGGTTTTCCAACTACAAAACTGTCAATATTTGTCATGGGTTCCGGGTCAGATGGAGACGCATCTCGCGACGCATCGCCACATTCCTCTTCAGCTATTCCCAGGAAATTTTGAAGTGGCGTCCGTGAATTTCGAAGCTAAAAAACCAAATTTGCATGAAATCTCATTAACTCAAAGATTCTACTTCATATTTACTCTCGCTTGTGATTCATTTAAATGCTCCGTTCTCGTTCGTGTAATGAACTCAACGTTGCTAGCCGCATACACTTTGCACTCGTATCCGTTCACATCCTCCGATTTTTCACTTCTCCATCCCCAGATGCCCGACTTATTTCGCTCGAAGCTTATTTTCTCCATGTCAATGTGGTTGGACGTAACCGGAGCATTCAGTCGAGCTGACACGGATTCGCGGGTGGGAGGTATTCCGGTGATGTCACCATCAACACCTTTCAATTGTTCTATAGATACCTCGCGAGCGTCATGGTTAACTTCAATCATTGTCGCGGAATCGGCTACAGTTAGAAGCAAATGGTTAAAAGAAAGTTGATGGAAAAATTATTTGTGGAATTTGTGCGACCCGTTAAATAGAATTTTTGAGTCGAATGAAAATATTTGAAATCTAAGAAAATTTTTGTCGTGAAAATATAAAAAGATTCTGGTTTTTATGTCTTGCTACGCTGTCCGGTAGCTTAACATGAAAAGCTCTGGTTTGGTTTTTTGTGTCAAAAAGTCGAGGTTTGACCAGAAAATCTTTGGGTAACCAAAGCAAGTCTGCGTACAGAACTTGGCTATTTTCTGAATGAGTTTAAAGACCATTTGGACAAATCGACTTATAGCAAAATTTCTAACTTATAACTATGAGATATAAGTTGAAGGCAATAGGTTATGAGTTGCATATTGCATAAGTAAACTAGAAGTTGTAAGTTATAAGTAATAAGATATAAGTTATAAGATTGATGATGATTGATTGATGATTTATCGATGATAAATATTGCATAAGTAAACCATAAGATGTAGGCTATAAGTCAAAAGATATAAGTTATAATATTGATGATGATTGATTGATGATCAATCATCATCAATCATATTGTATAAGTAAACACTAAGTTGTAAGTTCAATCAATCAAGTATTTATTGTCATTATATGTGTAAGGCCTTTCGGCCTTTTAAATTAAATACAATACCGTTCAAGACAACGCAAGAACAATAGTAATAACGATCACAGTCAGTAATAGAAATGAAATTAAGATCAAAAAATTTGTATCAATAAAAATTGGGATAATAAATGGTCAAACTGAGAATGTTGAGATGCAAATAATGACAGCTTAGGGTAATTTTAAAGCCAGTTAACGTCGGTTTCCTCTTAATCTGAAAATTAATGAATTATAAATCGAGACTCCGCTGACAAAAAACGATCTAGACAAAACATCGGGCCCAACTCTCGGCAGAAGCATATTGAAAGTCCTCCGATTGGAAGCAGGGGTTAAAAGCTCGTACAAGTACTCAGGTTCTTTTGTCAAAACTGTTTTGTGCAACATCACGCTAGATAGGTAGTCAAAATAACTGAAAAGGTCACACCCTAGCAAAACGTCAATATCATCCGACGTGGATTCATAGCGGCCAAGACCGCACATGAATCTACGGCAGGCTTTAAACGATTTCAGCAAAATCTCTTTCGTTGATGATTGAAGCCTGCCCAAGACCTGTGAGCAGTAGTAAAAGTGAGGCAGAAGGAGCGATTTCACCAGCAAAAGCTTAGTGGCCCGAGGAAGGTAACCCACATGCGGCCACAGACAACGCAGGCCAGCGAAAACGTTCGCAGACACATGCTGAGCGTGCCAATTCAACTGATCATCGATCAATATCCCGAGATACCTAACAGCGTCCGAATAACCGATCGCAACACCATGAAACCGCAACTCTGGAAAATCATTCGCCCACCTTGTAGTCGAGAACCTAACCGCCACTGTCTTCTGTGCATTGAGCAGGAGACCATTTGCTCCAGCCCAAAAGGAAATCGAACTAAGGTCTTGAGAAATCCTCTCCATGTCTTCCCGAAAACGGTCCTTTCGAATGCCCATATACAATTGGACATCCGTCTGCGAAAGGATGGATCTGAGAATGCTTCACAACCTGCGGCAGATCATTTGTGAAGACCGAAAACAACAGGGTCCCAGAACCGAACCTTGTGGAATCCCAGCCACAACATTGCGTAAACCCGAATGAGATCCACTAGCTACTACTTTCTGACTTCAACCAGTCAAGTAGCTCCTCATAACCTTAATGGCGGGCGTCGAAAAGCGAAAATGTGATGCTAGCTTACCAAGGAGTAAATTATGCCTAACTGTATCGAAGGCCTTTGAGAAATCAAGCAGCAACAAAACCATACTCAGCCCGATGTGAAAGTTCATCCTAACGTCGTTCGCAATCTTCAACAAGGCCGTTACCGTTCCGTGGTTAGAACGGAAACCTGACTGGAAGCGAAGAAGAAGACGAAACTCTTCGAAAAAGTCCGTCATTTGCCTCTTCATCAGCCTCTCAAGGGCCTTAGACACTACTGGCAACATACTAATCGGCCTATAATCGCTGATCTCCCGGTTTTTGGTATTATCGTGCAGCGGGATAACTTTCGACATCTTCCACTGACCACGCTGCAAATCGCTCCATATACTTCCGAGATTTCGACTGCTCTAAACGAAAATTCTCTTGCGTCCCTGTCATTCGTACGTGAGCAAGGCAACTTGGGAGTACCAGTAAGATTTATGAATACAGGAAAACTCGAGTACACCCCACGGGTAAAGTGTTCACGAAACTCTTCGGCTGTGAATGGCATTGAACCACCGTTAGAACTCGAAGATGAGGCGAGCCCCAGCCCCCGCAAGCATCCCCAGAGGCTAGGAAGCAAACTTACGCGCATAGTGCTGCCGCTTAGCTATGCGGACACATTGGACTGCCCTGTTCCTGAGGACCTTCAAACGCAAGAAATTCACACTTGTACGATGCCGCTTCCATTCTGCATATGCGAGGTCTCTCTCAACCAACGCTTTACTAACTTCCTTATTGAACCAAGGTGATGGGAACTCCCTCGTGGAAATGGCTTGAAGGGGAGTATGGAAGTTCAACAGGCGAGTAACCTATGTATTGAAACATTCAACCTTATCCTCAACATCTACTCTACGCGAGATGTCGTCCCAGTCGACTGACATGTTTGCATGTCCCTGTCCCTGTTCACCCCCTGCACATCGCGCCTCCAGGTGAGCCCATTACCCATGAACGACATATCGCATTCATAAGACATGAAGATTAGGTCGTGCTTAGGTGCTTAGATATTCCACTGAGGTTAATCTGCGAGAAACGAGTAACTTTATTGATCTTGTTCACAAGGAAGTTGTCAATGCAAGTGGACGCTGAGGCGGAAAAATGAGTAGGCTGAGTTGACACGAAATGGAGAGAAAATGCACTCACTACGTTGATCAATCTCACCGCCTTAGATGACCTCGCGATCGGGTCTTCGTTGAAGTCCCCGGCCACAATCACTTCTGCATATTCCGAACCGATACTTTGCATTATGTCATCAAAAACATCAATATCGTCCACCCCAGGCGGCTTATACATGACCACAAATAACATTTTCTGCGACGCAACGCACATGTCTACACAGATGTACTCGAGCTTCCCGATCCGACTGACCGATTTCAAAACAGTTTTGGATGCAATTCCCTTCTTGACATAAAGGGCTACTCCACCGTAGCGCCTAAGTCCTCTGTCATTTCGGTGAAGCACGAAACCACTAAGTTCAACAGATTTGTCGGTCATATATGACTTATAATGCGTTTCAGAGATTGTTAAACAATGTACATTGACTTCCTTGACCATATTTCTAAATTCATCTAACTTAGGACGTAGCCCGTCTGGGTTATAAGTCAATAGATATAAGTTTTAAGATTGATGATGATTGATTGATGATTTATCGATGATCAATCATCATCAATCATATTGCATAAGTAAACTATAAGTTGCAAGTTATAAGTCAAAATATATAAGTTATTAGATTGATGATGATTGATTGATGATGTATCGATGATCAATTATCATCAATCGTATTGTATAAGTAAACAATAAATTGTAAGTTATAAGTCAAAAGATATAAGTTATAAGACTGATGATGATTGATTGATGATTTATCGATGATCAATCATCATCAGTCATATTTACGCAATGTGTTGTAAGTTATAAGTCAAAAGATATAAATTATAAGATTGATGATGATTCATGGATGATTTATCAGTGATCAATTATCATCACTTATATTTTATATATAAACTATAAGTTGTAAGTTATAAGATGGATGATAATTGATTGATGATTTATCGATGATCAATTATCAATCAATCGTCATCAAACATAGTCAATCAATCATCATTAATCTTTTTTTTAATTTGAATGATTTTCTCAGTTAACGGTCACTGAATGAATTTTAGAATCTAAATTTGAATGTAATTGTGATAGAAATAACATCTTGAAACCAAATCTGAAATGAAAAATTTGCCACGACTGGGTGCTGAACCTGAATAGTTTACTTATAATATTCTTATAACTTACTTATCTTACTGTCTGAAGTATGAGTTAGAAATTTTATTATAAGTCGATTAGCCTAATCTCTCTAATCAAAATAAAAATGTTGTGCGAAGAACGAAACAAATTATTTGGTTTGTCACACGACATTAGTCACTTAGTATAAACAAGTAGCAAGAAAAATTGTACGTACATTGTCCTTTGAATATGTAGCTGCGATTCCCACGTTGCCAAGTCGTATAATCGAAACCTAGTAACGTTGTGTCAATTCTATTGATTGAAACGCACAGAACAATTAATTGCATTTCTGGTTCTTCGAAATAACTTTACTTTACCTAACATTGGATCCTCGTTTGTATACCTTATACACATCACTGGGACAGAACCTAGACACCAATGGCACTAAAATCAGGAAAACTTTCTTAGAACTCACAATCGTAAAATTTCAAACAACAAAATCTCACCCCAAGAAGTAAATTCCCATTTCATTTCAACGTAAAAATCTGGTGCTTCGATCAATTTTTGCAATAGCTGTGGAACATGAGTGACTCGTTGAATGTGTCGTTGCAAATCTCGAACTTCTAAAATTGCAGTGAGAATTTCCGGATCACCCGAGCAAACAGCCTCCTGCACAACTGACCATCCATCGCTTTCGGCATTTGCATTGCATTTAGCAGCAAGCAAAGCTCGCACCGATTGTGAATGAGATAATCGAACAGCTAACATTAATGGTGTCCGTCCTCGCGAATCTAGTTGTTCCAGATTGGCCTATAAAGTGGCAAGAGTAATTTCTCTGTTAACTTCTTTCAAAAAAACAGTGTCATCGATCCCGATCCGGTGTAGAACAAAAATTGTGTGTATGGTTTCGGAATTGGTTAACTGAATGTGAAAAGTAGGATCGGAAGTGGAAATCTTCGACATATGGAGAGATTCCACCGAGGTTTGAGAAAAAGAATCTGTTACTGAGATTCGACGCAAAAATCCATGAACGTCCGACTGGCCGCATAGCAACAAATCCCACTTAAGTTCCCCAAGTTACCGGATCTCCAAAATCTAAACGATTTGCAAAGTAAAGTTAAAGGATGTTGAAACATCCACAACTTGAAAGGAATAGTAAAAAAATTCGAGGAATTTTCAAGATCGTTTCAAGTAGCCGGTTCTTCTACTTGACATAGTTGGAAAATTGGGGATTGCACAAGAAAGTAGAAGAGTCACATAGGTACGTGAAAATAAATTGAATTATGGTGTTAATAATGAAACAAATGCTAATTGGATTATAATCAGACAATACGATTTTAGTCATTTGACACGTAAACGTTTATCATATGTTTAATCCTGCACTTACACTCCTATTACTTTTAACATGATAAATTAATGAAAAAATATGTTATCACTCTAATTGGCACCAAATAAAGTTATGGAAAATGATTTGATTATTCACCGTTTCATTTTTCAGTTTTTCTTTGAGTTCCTCATAGGAATTGTTCCAGACGAGCCAATGCAATGGAAATTTCTTTTCTATAGCGTCGACGTTCATTACGGTGTTTTTGTACACAATTTATTTACGAAAAAAGAGTTCAAATTTGTTATTAAATCAAACGAAAACTAAGAAAGAAAATTTTTGGAATATTTTCCATTTCACTACTAAACTACAAATGTCAAACAGACTCTGGGAGCTTGAAACGTCACGATGACATTTTCAACGTTGCAAAGTTTGAAAACAGACGTCGTCATCGTCGTCATTGGGTGTGTTTTCAGAGCTTTTATATTAGTGGGATTTTCAAATTCTTATTGGACTTTTTTTTGCTTATTTGTTTGATCGATAACCTGCACGAAAATGGATCAAGACATATCACGTAAGTAGATTTTTCATTTCGTTATTTTATTAATTCAAACGACTGTTGTTCGTCATATTTGTAGTTTTGATAACTTCGGACTTGGAAAAGAAGATATCAGATTGCTTTCTCATATTCGACCACCATGGCAATAAGGTAGAAGGTGAAATCTCATTGAAGTGTAAATTATGTTAATTTTAACGTTTCCTATTAGACCGTTGATGTTCGGGAAATCGGAACGATAATTCGATATTTAGGCAAGTAGAACCGTACTAAACAATATTTTTAAATAAAAATGTCAGATACAAAGAGTAGATTTTTGGTTATAAACCAAGTGGAGTACTGCTATGAACTTCCCTAATTTATCATGCCCGCAGCGGTAGCGGAGGGCGTGACGCAGTCCCCCTATTCCAAAAAAGAAGTCAACAAACAGAAAACACCCATACAATCCTTTGGGGGACCAGGAACTATATACGCGAACTTCTGAAATTTTCCCCCATACCCCCTCCCCCCTAAAATTATTTTTAAAAAGTACACCGCAGCAGCTTTCAAACAAGCTCAGACTCATCAAAATCGGTCGAAATTGGCTATAATACAAAAGGCACCAAAATAAGTTTTTCCAAACTTTAAAAATCCTTCAATTTACTCTGTATGTGATTATAATCCCATCCGGGGAAATTCTGGAAAAGCCGTGGCATGTGGAAAAGCGGTCAATTTTGACGGTTTTTCAGGTAATGCTTGGAGTTTTCTAATTTTAGCTCTGAAATGACAACAGGAGAATTTTTTTAAGAAAATGTTGCCGGCTGTCAAAGTGACGGCATCTTGGAATTTTTCCTATCTTCTGAAATGGAATACCTATATAATTAGTTCCTTCGGCAAAGTTGTAGAGATTGTTGAGTAGAACTTTATGAGATACTGAGAAAATACCTGCCAGATGTCAAAGAGACGCCATCTTGGATTTTTTGTTATCTTATGAATTAGAATACCTACATATTGCCGAGTTATAGAGTTTGATTAGGAGAATTGGTGAGACGAAGTGTTTCGAAGGTAGCAGAAGGTGACACGAAGTGTTCCGAGAGTAGCCGAAGGTGACAGGAAGTTTTCCTAAGGTCGCCGGAGATGATACGAAATGTTACGGAGGTAGCCGAAGGTGCCACAAAGTATTCCGATAGTAGCCGAAGGTGACACGAAGTGTTCCGAAGGTAGCCGAAGGTGACACGAAATGTTTTGAAAGTAGCCGAAGGTGACACGAAGTGTTTCCAAAGTACCCGAAGGTGACACGAAGTGTAACGAAGGTAGCCGAAGGTGAAACGAAGTGTTTCGAAAGTAGCCGAAGGTGACACGTAGTTTTCCGAAGTTGATCCACAGTGTTCCGAAGGTACCCGAAGGTCACACGAAGTGTTCCGAAGGTGAAAGAAATTTTTTTGGCGCAATGAGAAAAAAAATAATTTTTAAGGAAAATTTTTTCAAATAAAAATTTTATTTGTAATAAAATTTTTTTAATGACAGTTTTTTCGAAAAAAATTTGTTTCGCGGCAATTTTTTTTTTTTTTTTCAAAGAAAAGAAAATTTGAATTTTAGTTGTACTCGTAAGAGCTGCAAACTTCTAAAAAGACTGATATTGCAAACAAAAACTTCTTGAAAGCTAAAGAGTGACGCATCCCCAAAGTCCGCTTCCAAAATGAATGATATCGCTTAAGGTGACCCTATCGCTGATAATACGCAAAACGTTTGAATAGAATTTTAGCTTGTATTCAAAGTTTTATTATTTAAAAAAATTCCTCTACTTTTTTAAAACAAAATTACGTTGTATTCAAAAAATCGCGTCACAAATGCCAGACTTACTAGCAGGCGTCAAAATTTTTCTGTATTTTGCGTTTTCTCGCTGCAAAAACTTAACTTTTGTTACCTTTTTCGAGGCTCCCTTACAAAATCCAGAGGCAAAAAATCCAGAGGCGTCAAAATCCAGACAAAAAATCCGGAGGCTACAAAATCCGGAGGCGCCAAAATTCGGAGACCTCAAAATCCGGAGACCTCAAAATCCGGAGGCGTCAAAATCCAGACGCATAAAAATCCTGATGATGGTGTGTGACGCGATTTTTTGAACACAACGTAATTTTGTTTTAAAAATGTAGAGCAATTTTTTCAAATAATAAAACTCTGAATTCAAGCTAAAATTCTATTCAAACTGTTTGCGTATTATCAGCGATAGCGTCACCTCAAGCAATATCATTAATTTTGGAAGCGGACTTATGGACTGCGTCACTCTTTAGCTTTTCAGAAGTTTTTGTTTGCGATGGAATTGTTCCATGAGACAACATTTTCCACTCAGTTGCCTCTTTACTTTTGCCTGTTGAGCGGGTCGCCCGAAACACAACTATAACACAACTAAACTATAAAAGGCGACCCGAACCCGATCCAATTTGTCGGGTCAGGTTTTTGAGATTATTTTCGTCGGGTCGAAATTTCTTTTTCCTTTTTTCTGGTCGGTTCGGGTTTTTGAAGACTTCAACTAAAAAAGCCCGACCCGAAAAAAAAATTCACTCAATTATTTTCTTGAAATTGATATTAATAACATTTCAAATGAAATTTTTTTAAAAAAAAGTTCGGGTTCGGGTCAGGGTTTGAATTTTTTATTTTGATTCGGGTTAGGGTCGGGCTTGAAATTTTCATTTAAGATCGGGTTCGGTTCGGGTCCCATTTGGAAAAAAGGTCGACCCGCACACCTCTATTATGGATTGGTCGTATCTTGTCCCCTAATTTGAAATACTGCTACGGATACTATATTGAGAAACCATGAAATTCATTTTATTTCAACACAGTTTATCTTAGGTGCGTCAGTCTTTTGTTTTGATCTTTACAATTAATACTCAACGTGAATTTAGCTGCAGTTGCAAAAAAATCAACTGATTGGACCCGTACGAAATACAAAGGAACGATGTTCTGCACCATCTTTGTCATTCTATTGTTATCACAATGAAAACACTCAGTTACTGCAGAACACCGTTCAAAGGTGCTATCGTTGACTACAAACAATTTTATTGTAACATGGGGTAGATCGAGGCGGGAGTGAGAGGAATGCATTGAATATCATCTAGAGATGGCGAATCAGCACTAAAAATGTCCGTCTGTCCGTCCCGTCATTTTTTTCTAAACGGCAGTACTGATCACCCTAAGCTGAAAGGTTTATATGTCCCATGGTTCAAGTTCAAATATGAGCGAAATCGGTCAAGCGGTTCCGGAGATTTGGTCGAAAAAGTGACCAAAAACATGGTTTTTCGAAGGTCGGTAAAACTTTCTCGCAAATATCTCAGTAAGTATAGCACGGAAATTGTTCCTTTTGGAGTCAAATGAAAGCATTTGATCTCACGAAAATGGGAAAAAAATTTTGTGGATATTGAATCAGTGGTCTGGGCACTTGGACCAATGGAATGGACGAAAGCAGGTGGTTTTTCGACTATAATTGCTGAACTATGCAATATGGAGATTTACTGTCAAAGGCAAGGTTGTAGAGAATAAAATTTTAGAGAACACGTGTTTCACGGTTTTCAGGAAAGATGACTCATTCCAGGCATATGGCAAGTTCTAGAATTAAGCGGGATGATCCATACCTCTAGAACTATGGCAGCTAGAAAGTTGCTTCCAAAGGTAAAGTTGTAGAGAATAACATTTTAGAGAGCACGTGTTTCAGGGTTTTAGGAAAAAGTGGCCCAATCCTGGAATATGACTACTCCTAGAACTGGACGGGATGATCCATACCTCTAGAACTAAGGCAGCTGAAAAGTTGCTTCCAAAGGCAAAGTTGTAGAAAATAAAATTTTAGAGAATACGTGTTTCAGCGGTTTGAGGAAAAATTACCAAATCCCGGGATATTTATTTATTTAGTGTATGGTGTTTTTACATCTATTACAATTCTTATATTACATATACATGGGACTCTTATTTAATACTGGCTGAGTTAATCTTTCCACAGCCAACTGATTCGGCAACCGAAGGTAGATGATATTTCGTCTTTCGACATCGTGAAGACCCATTTTGTAAATGTATACGTGATTGCCATTATTCACATTTTTAATATCACGCTCGCAGGTTGTAGGCGCCATCTTATGTGCTGATTTGTAATGACAAGTTCCATTGCTGGGGAGGTCGAATCCATATGTGTGTACCTTATTTCCCGGGACAAAGCATATAGAATTGGGAGGAATATCGAATCTATGAAACTATGGCAGTTAGATATTTGCTTCTAAAGACAAAGTAGGTGAGAATTCCATTTTAGAGAAAATAGTTCAAAATTTCTTGGAGAAACTACGCTGGTTCTTTTTGTGATATGGTGCAGGGAAGAACATTTCGGTCATCAAAATCAATGGTCTCAGACGTACTTCGGTAGGGCCGAAATTCTTATAGTTATAAAAGAACATAAAACATTGGGTTGTTTGCTCATTTCTATATTTAGTTATACGTTCGAGTCTTTTTGCCAGATTATTCTGTTTGTCGCATCTATTCTGGTTGCCGCATTCATTCTGATACGTATACGGGTCTTTGAATATGTTTTCATTCATAAATTTAGTAGCTGACTTTTTCATAATGAAGTTAGCTTTGGTCATAACTGCAGCTAACTTCTCAATGAGTATTACTTAAAACGATCAAAACAAAGGAATGTCACTATCCTGGTTTATCCAGATACTTGATGTGGCGGCTGGGTTCTCGAGATAGATTAAAAATGTGAGCGACATTTTGTCACCATAAATTAATATAGAGTGTTAAAGGAGAACAAAATCCACAAAATCCAGTTATATTTAACTTATCTCGGGGTCAGCTGTCAAGAATTCTGCCATAATTTGCATAAGACACTTAGTGACGTCATTTTGAGAGAGAAAATATATGAAATTCTCTCTTAAAATGTCATCACTAAGTTTCTTATGCAAATTACGTCAGAATTATGAATGAAAGAAAGAAGAAGAAAGAGAATTGAGAGTAAGGTTCAGTGGGTTCAGTTTAAGCTCGTATGCGATATCTCTCATTTTGACGCGTGATCCCGAGATAAGTTAGAATTAACTGATCAAAAAACGCCCTCCTTTAACACTCCATAAAATCCAAAGAAAAATTTCTTCATTTAATATATTGACAATAGATCGTGTCTTGCCTCCGACCCTCAACTGATGACATCCAAGTTTTTTTTATACCTGAAAATAGAATACTCCTTTTTGTCAAGGGATCATTTATGACGTCCGGTCTTTAGGGGGGGGGGCGGAGGGGGTAAAAGGAAACCGGACGAATTCGGACGGTGGGGGGAGGGGGGTTATGAGAAACGTGACGTCCGTGTGGCGGTTGAGAATTTGTGGTTTTGTCAAACTGTCAAGAATTTATAACTTATAACTGGGAGCATGCCCGAGGTTGTTTGTCGATAGAGAAACGCAGACTTTTACTGTAGTTTCTTTGACAGTTTGTTAAAAGAAAATGTACATAAAAACGACAAAATTATTATTCATTCTACAATAAAAAAATACTTTTTTTTGTGAACTCAAATTTTACAGTGGGGGGGAGGGAGTAATGAAATCAAACGTCATTTTTTTAGGGGTACTGTAAAACCGGATGAATTCGGACCAGGGGGTAGGGGGGGTCGGAAAATTGTCAAAATAACCGGACGTCATTTGTGAATGGTCCCCAAGTGGCGACATCCATGCTTGCATTAGCTGAATACGGACAAACATAAAAGTAATGACACATTATATTATTTGTTTTATCCCAGCCGCCATATCAGGTTTATCAAAGAACCATTGATGCACACGACATACGACACTTTCGAATACCATGAAAAGGTTACATGGTAACGTATCGTTGACTTATATATTTACGTTTAGGACGATTAGCGCATGATTCCTGGTTTCTTGTTTTCCGTAACATATAGTGATACCTGTTATGAATTTGAACCTTAACACGAAACTAGTAACTTTTCTCTAGTGGCGCCATCACAACTTTCATATCTGAATATGGACTAACAACGAACTAATTCTTTACTCCATTAAAGTAGTCGTCCTCCATGTGATCTTCAATGAAATTTTCACAGAAAAATGAATTTTGCTGACAAAAAAAGAGTAGTTTGCTGCTTTTTTATCTGATATTTTCAATTATTGTGACCCTAAGAATAATATTATTTCACTATTAATGGCAACCAGGTTGTGTTCCGTCAGAAGACGAAATCAACGAAATAATTTCCGCCACAGAATCTGAAGATTCTAGCGGAACCATAACGCTATCTAAGTTTCTGCCACACGTTACCCAACTTTTAGCGGAACATAAGTATTTATTTCAACAAATTCAATAAAGTCCGTGAACGTAACAATTATTTTTCTTGAATAGAATGGAGGCTGCATCGCCAGAGAAGTTGTTGGCAGCTTTCAAAGTTTTAGACGTTGATTCGAAGGGATACTTGACGAAGGAATACATGAGTAAAGTAATGATGCAGGACGGTGAACCGTTTACACAAGTTAGTAGTCGAAAATTTTTATTTGATTTCCCGTAATAACAAAAAATTTCGTAGGAAGAGTTAGATGAGATGTTATCTTCAGCGGTGGATGCTCAAACCGGTAAGATACCATACGAGTACTACATTAACTCATTGATGGTAAGCCAAGTACCTAATGAATTTAATTTTTTTTTATATAACTTCGCCTTTTCGTCACGCAGGTTGATATTTAAACTGAAGAAAAGTTTTAAAAGTTTCAACTCCGGCTTTTTATTTAAGTTTTCGTTTACTGTATAATTTGAGAGTAATAAAAAATTGAAAATCTTCGCTGAACTTCTCTAACGTTTTTTTTTATGACGGAGGAATGCATAAAACTTCTGACAATAGTTAACGCCTCCCGCAACTCCCAAATAATTTCCAAATAATTTCCAATTTGATCTTTAATTTCGAAATTATTATTTGGAAAATTTGGAAAATTTTTGGAAGTTTTGGAAATTATTTGGAAAAGATGTGTACAGGATAAGGAAGTTCGAAGGGCCATTTAATCGCTACTTCATATTTTGTAGGGTACTTACTTATGTGGTGAACTTTGGTGGCAGGACATTTCTCCGCCGCAAATAATGCCCGGGGCGTTAATAACACCCCGGGCGTTAATAACACCCGGAGTGCGGGCGTTAATAACACCCCGTAGACTCCGGGCGCTAATAACGCCCGCACTCCGGGCGCTAATAACGCCCAGCTGAATAATTGGATAAACGCTACAAAATGGCACTTTAATAAATAACTTTACTTATAGAGCATGTAACTAGAAGAAGTTGTCTAAGGGGAAAATTTTCCTTATACAGAACGTCAATAGAAGGAGTTGACTGGTGACCCATCATTTCGCCGCGTATGTTTCGCCGCCGAGCATTTCACCGCTGATCATTTCACCGCCGATCATATTGCCGCCGGGAACGTTTAGCCGCGGACTCGTTTGGCCGTAGATTCATTAGGTCGCAGACATTTGGCGGTTAACAAAACTAGGAAACTAGGAACTAGGAAAAGATATTTTCCTCAGTGTATGTGGTTATATGTGATTAATGTAACAGGTGTTGTCTAGGTGTTGCCAGATGTACTAGCGCGCGAAAAAATCGAAAAAAAAATACAAATCCTTCAATTGAAGGCGTGGTTCGGAATACACGTTAAGCATGTGGTCCCTAGTGTGGCTAGTCCGCACTAGCTGGCAGTTACTCTGTGTAACACCCCGGCTGTCGAACCAGTCACTTAACAGTGCTGCTCCCGACTAAACAGTGCCATTGGGATTATTATTAATGTAACAAAAGCGAGTGATTCATCCTTCTACAAAATGTCACGAAAGCGAGTGATTCATCCTTTTACAAAATTTCACAAAAGAGGATAGTTCTCCACTTCACAAAATGACACGAAAGTGAGTGATTCATCATTAATTGATTGTCCAACACTCCGCGGCGCTGGCGGCGATTTGTTTGGCGGAAAGTTCCAGCGGCAAAATGTTGCACGGCGAAAAGATTGGGCGGTGAGTTGGCCTAACGGCGAAATGATCGCGAGTCTAAATGATAACGCGGCGAAATGTTTGGCGGCAAAACGATCCTCGGCGAATTGATAGGGAACCGGAGTTGGCTAGAGGAAAATCTTCCTTATACAGAATGTCACTAGAAGGAGTTGAGTAAGAGGAACATTTTCCTTATACAGAATGTCACTAGAAAGAGTTGACTAAGGGGAAAGTACAGAACGTCACCCGAAGGGATTGATTAAGAGAATCATACAGAAAGAATGCCACTAGATGGAAGAATTTTTTTCTCTGCTCTTTTATTTTTAAAAAAGTTGTCAATAAGAAATCAAAAAATTACATGAAAACTTTATGAAAGTCATTGAGCACTACGATTTTGAAATTTAAACATTTGAGTAAAAGAGATGAATAAAAACAACACAAAACGAGATGTGTACATTTAAATGTCCTTAGCTTCTGAATTTAAATAACTTCCAATTTATTCTTGAAGCTCAATGGTGACCGTGTACCGAATTATATAGCTGGGCGTTATTAACACCCGGCGTGCAGGCGTTAATAACGCCCCGGGCGTTATTAGCGCCCGGAGTGCGGGCGATAATAACGCCCGGGAGTTATTTGCGGCGGAGAAATGTCACGTCACCGTGAACTTTCAGTTTTGTGAATTTAGACAAAAATATTCTCTGCTTCACAGTTTATGCAACTAAAAACATCTGAACCCTTTAATTACGAAGCAGGGAGTGCATAGAAAAGCTTTTGAAAAGCACCCAATCGATTTTTTTAATTTTAAGCCGAAAACCGGTACTTCGATTTTCCAAAAATAGGCCATGACTTGGAGCCAGGGCCTATTTAATTGAATTTTTCGTGAGTTTTTACGAATTTGTTGAATTCGGTGAATTTCGTGAAATTTCCGCGAATTTCAGTATCCTTCGTTAGATTTTTTTTCGAAAAGCTTTTATTTTGTGTGACCATAGGCAAAACTTAAGTTTTCTGGTCAAGTCGGTGATTGGGGTGGGGGTAGTGCTAATGAGAGGGGTTATTTGGCGGCGGTCCCTGAAGAGAGGAGGATGTCAAAACTAAAAATTTTGTTTTTTCTTTTTTTACATTTTTTGTGTACTAGGAAGTGTTGGAAAGTGCTGCGAAGAGCTGGGAAGGGCTGAATGAGTGGTTAAAAGATTGTGGAAGAGTGACGGAAGATTGCCATGAAAATATATTGGGCGGCTTAAGGTCGGCCTATGCCCGTATACGTCGTCAAATAGTTATTAGACTAGGTAGACGGGCATAACTTGGCCTTAAGGAGCCCACAATAAGCAAAGTAGGCGCTTTAAAAAGCCTGTAAGCATTCGCTGAGTGGACATCAATTTTGTGTGCACTCACCCAGGATAAGCCGCGTGGAGGCTGCTTACTTGTAGTCCATTGGCCCTGAAAAGGGCATTTTCTTCCTACTGAGATGGGGTCGGCTCATCACTAATGAAGTATTTACCGACTCCAAGCCCCTCTCAGTACCATTATGTCGAAGCGAGTACATTTACTATTCATCCTTTTGGTTTGATGCGTCCTTTTAGATAGGTGACAGCCTTGTTCGTTGTGTCGTCGTAAGAGTATGCACGACTTCGTCTCTCTGCACTATGCATGTGATCATTGAAATATAGATATCGGTATGCGACGTTTGCTCGACAAGCTGGCGTGCTTACAATTGTCTGACCGACGAAGGTTTCCAACATCTCACAGTTAGCCATTCTATTAACTTCAAAGATCCCGAAACAGGCGCACACACCAACAGCATAGAAGGATCTTGGCGTCACGCTAAATAAGTAGTAGGTACGCATAACCGCCAAAGCGATCTTCTAGCGGGCAAGCTTAGCAGATATTTGTTTTTGCGAGCTTGTAGAGCATTGAATCAGCATCCGTTTACTGAATTCTGTAAGTTGGTTGGTTCACTTTACGATGGTAGCGGAAAAGTCTTCCCGAGCGACAACGAAAACAAATTCTGGGCATTGAAGGAAGGGTTGGAAGAGATCTGTGACAAATAGGCAACAAATTATGCTTGCTTCGATATAATGGTACTGAGAGGGGTTCGGAGTCGGCAAATACTTCGGTAGTGACAAGCCAAGGGGTCTCCATCTCAGTACGAAGAAGAAGCCATTTTCAGGGGCAATGGGTTACAAGTAGGCAGCTTCAACGCGGCGTATCCTGGGTGAGTGTACACAAAATTGATGTCCACTCAGCGAATGCTTACATTATCGATAAAATTTCTACTTAAAGCGCTCAATTTGCTTAACGTGGGCTTTTGAAAGCACCTACTTTCCTCAAGGTGGGCTCTTTAAAGCACCCAATATATCTCCATATATCTCCGCTCTTCCGTCACTCTTCCACCACCTTTTAACCACTCATGCAGTCCTTCCCAGCCCTTCCTAGTTCAAAAAAAAAATTTAAAAAAAGGAAAAAACAATTTTTTAGTTCTGACCTTCACCTCTCTTCAGGGAGGTGACCGCCGCCAAATAGCTAGTGATTCTCAGTTGTGGGATGTTCCCCTTTCATTAGCATTACCCCCACCCCAAACACCGACTTGACCAAAAAACTTAAGTTTTGTATGAAACAACGACTGTCGTTTGGCATCACCGCCACGTCCTTGCTAAATCCGTCATCATAATTTGTACAGATCAACGACCACAGTGTCGCTTGGCTTCACCGCCATGTTCATACCAAAGTCTCCTTCCAAAAACCAATTTCATCTGTAGTCAGCTCTTTCACCATACCAGAGCTTCAATCAATCGCAGCGAGTGTTAATGAAACACCTTCTAGCAAACTAGCGCGACAAATTGATCAGTCTGGGCCCATAGCCTGTGGGCAGAGCTGAAGTACTCGCTCCCATTCACCGATGGCCAGAGCCCTCACTACCGATCAAAATCTTTTTTTTCGTGAAAGGTATGATAAATACCTTTCATTTGGTACCTTATTCATTATCATCCGTGCTATGGTTACGAAGATTAACTCAAACAAGTTTCACAGCCCTATGTCTAAGGTTTTTGGCCATATCTCCTAGAGTTTTTGACTAAAATTGCTCATATTCGAGCTTAGCTCCTGTTTTTTGTTTATATCTTTCAGGAAAAAAAATTATCGAAATCGGATGTGTTTTACTCGAGTTATAGTGATAACGGACGAACAGACCATTTTTTTGCATTTCTGCAATCTCCTAGACCTAAGCAACAACTTTGCCCAAGTCGATCTTCAAAATTACATACCTCACAGTAAAGACACAAGCCCATCACTTCGTACGGGGCTAAAAATCCCATGTGTAAACACTTTTGGGTAAAAGTTGGTTCACCATGCAAGTCGATGTGAAATTCTATCAAATTCCGTGGGATCATGACGCTCGTTGCGGCGGAAATTTTGGTACCATGTGACGATGACGGTCACTAGACGCGAAGAACGTTGAAGAAACTGTCATTTCTGACTAGTTTAGGTCGACCAGTTTCTTATCTCAAATATTGCACCAATATCATGAAATGACGTCATTTCATTCTCTGACTTCACATCATCGTTTTGGTTTCATGAAATTCGAACTACATATTTCAATGATTTTTACTCGAAAACCAAATTTACTTCCTTTAGGAAGTGTCTGCCTTTCTTTTCTATTTGACTCTTACATTCATCTGGGTTGCAATTCACAAATATCTGAGAGACGCTTCGAGCACTTGGTGTTTCATACTTCCAAAATGCAGTAAACTATGGATTCGGACCCATGAAATTTGAGCGAATTCCACATCGGTTTGGTGGAGATATTGACGGAAAACTGTTTTCGGACCTCCAAAAATGTTTTTTTCCTAATGAGTCTAGCTCCAAGACGATGCCACCAGGAAAAAATATTTTGGACGGCTAAGATAACGCTTTGAACGAGCTATAATAATTAAATATTCCGACTCGTTTGGATGTTAGTTCAATGTTTTTCAAATGACTTGACTTTCTGACTTTCTAAAAATTGCTCAAAACATGTCGGTTTACATAAAATTTCATTTCGCGACAACTATTATTTCGTTAGGAAAAAAATTGAATTTTAGTGAATTTCGGTGAATTTTTACGAATTTCCATGAATTTTAGTGAATTTTTATGAATTCGGTGAATTTTTGCGAATTCGGTGAATTAATTCAATAAAATAGGCCCTGGTTTGTGGACTTCTTTTTTGGGGTGTGGGGACTGGGTGTGCGTCCCAGGGGTAGGCCAAGGAGAAGGTTTATAGACTCAATTAAATCCGATTTAGAAGTTAGGGGACTTTCTCTAGGCGAACAAACCATCTCCTTGGCACAGGATAGGGGGGTATGGAGAAGGGTGGTCCATGATCAGTAGTAAAGACCTCACACCGAAAGGTACAAACGGTCTATAAAGTGTGATGATGATGATGATGGGGACTGCGTCAAGCCCTCCGCTACCGCTCCGGGCATGATTATTAAAAATACAAAACGCTAAAATTTCGCCAAAGCGTAGAACAATATTTACAACAAAAAAATTTCAAATGGCCCCACTCAATTAAACATTAATTTTATTATTAAACATTAACATCAAATTAAACTCAATGCAACAAATATTATTAATGTTACAATCATCTTCAATTAACTTTGTAGGTTTTTGAAATTGCAATGCAAAATAATGTTGTAATTTTGAAAAACCTACAAAGTTAATTGAAGATTATTGTAGCATGCCATGTGTGGGTGACCATTACGACTATTCCTCCACTATTGTGGTGCTTAGTTATAGACGAGCTTATTAAAGAGTTAAATGACATTCATAACCGAATGAGGCATTTTCAGATGACGTGGCTACTTTAATACGTGGTATTTGTATAAACACTCTTTGCAACTTATTACAACAAACCCTTAATTCTAGATCGAAGAGGTGCGACGAGAACGAACTTAGTCTGAACCCAGGAAAAACCAAAATGGTGCTGTTCACTAGAAAAAGAAAAATTAGAATTTAGCGACGCTAAAATTCAAGACTGCTCGCTAGTAGCGATTAGCGCTCGCTAAAATCCGATTAGCAAATATTTTTCGCTAATCGCTAATGGATTCGCCAAAATATGGAGTTGTTCATCACAAGTCATCAGTATATTTTCGACCGAATGCCAGTTTTTCAAAAATTTTTGGTGTTTTTTCTATTCCAGATTTTGGATTATTAGCGAAAAATTAGCGACCGCTAGTAGCGGCCGCTACTAGCGCGCTAGTTTTTTTTAGACTAGCGAATCAGTTAGCGACGCTAGTGTTTTTTGAAGCTAACGTTAGCGTTAGCGTCGCTAAAAAAATGACTAGCGAGCACAACCTTGCCTAGGAGTTATATTAGATAAAGAACTACGCTGACATCGGGTCCCGATGTTATTTTTGCTTCTTTATCAGTGCATACCATTCTCTCTGTTTATAACACCTGAAAGTATACTGCGTAAGTATCTCCGGACTTCGTGTCATGGTGCGGAGTGGTATTTAATTGCCGCTGTAAAGTGCATTTCTTGCTGACTGGTGTTGTTTTATTATTAATATGTTGAATGTATTGAAATAAAAAACCTAACTTGTATTAATATTCAACACCTGATGTCGCTTGTTGATCCAAGATTACTACCATAGCATAACTTATGGGAATTTTTGTTTTCTTTATATATGACTGAAAAGCTATTCCCATAATTTTTTTACGCTAGGTCAGCAATTTCGAACCAACGAACTTCCAACACAATAATTCAGTGTGAGTTCATAGTCTAACTACAACCGACAACATATCAAAAATTAATTATTCAGTAATTTTCGGGCAGAGGAGCTAGTTTTCGTCCATTTTTCCCTCCTTTGATCGACCCTGGACACCGAACCGCTCAACCGATTTTCTTAAACTTTGTTCCGCTACCTTCACACTGTCGAAACCTTTCATTTGACACGTCACTGGTCTCATTCCGGCAACTACCCGTCGAGGTATACCAGAAGAAATGCTCTCGTTCTGGACAAAATCGCTAAAAAATGGCCTATTCACCCAACATTTTTCAGCAGTTTCAGCACTCAAAAATTATCTTTACTTACAGCAGCAAAAGTTCCCTAACAAAAAAGTGAGGAAACTCAGACTCCGCATGAAGTCGGATCAAAAAGTTTCTTCTACGAAGTTGTAGGACATCAAAAACTCTAAGAATAAATAAGACTTTTCTTCCCTGACCAAATCTCTAAGACGACATCTTGACTGACTTATGGCCGATTTTCAATTTTGACCCATAACTCCCTTATTTCAGAACAATATCCCACCCCGGAACATGTTTTCTCGACGAATACAAAAGCATTTTTTTTTCTCCTCAGTTATTACGCGAAAATAACGGGATTGTGACCGACAGACAAATAAATAGACACATAAACAGACAAACTTTAGACGTTTATAATTACTTACTTACTACTTACTTTACCGGCACTACAACCCATTAAGGGTCTTGGCCTTCTCCAACATGCTTCTCCAACCGGGCCTATCTGCAGCTAACGTCTCCCAGCTGGTTACTCCCACAGTTCTTAAGTTGGCAAAAGCAGCGTCGCTCCACCTGGACTTGGGTCGCCCTGCACTCCTTTTGCCTTCAGGTTTGGACTTCAGAATTTTTTTTGGAATACGATGTTCATTCATTCGTTGTACGTGACCGAGCCAACGTAGTCTATTTATTTTTGTTGTTCTGACTATGTCGGGCTCTCCAAAAAGCTCTATGAGCTCGGGATTATATCGTCTGCGCCATCGGTTCAGTTTTCGGTCAAATACTGGTCCAAATATTGTACGCAGTACCTTTCGCTCGAACGTATGCAGAGATTGTTCATTTTTCTGTGTCAAGCACCACGACTCCGAACCGTACGTAACTACCGGTCTGATCACAATTTTATAAAGTGCGCATTTTGAATTTCGGCTTACTGACTTGGACTTTAGAATTTTCAGCAGGCTGTAATAACTCCGGTTGCCCAAAGTTACTCGCCTTTTTATTTCGTCCGCAATGTCGTTGTTTATGTTCAGCTCTGATCCAAGGTATACGAACTTATTGACCATTTTGAATGTGTGTGTGTCGATCGTTACGTTATCTTCCCGATATCGATTCGTAGGTGGGATGATCATGTATTCCGTTTTTCCGTCATTGACCTTCAACCCAAGGTCGGTACCTTTCCTCTCCAAGGCCATAAACTTATCTTTAACAACATCCATAGTTCGGCCAATAATGTCCAGGTCATCTGCAAAACCAAGCAACTGACTGGACTTGGAGAAAATGGTGCCGCTGGAGTCTATGTCCATGGTTTGAACAGCTGCTTCGAGTGTTAAATTGAAAAGCAGCGTTGCAAGAGGATCTCCTTGACGTAGGCCTTCCTCAATGTCGAAAGTCTCTGACATTTGATTGCGGATCCTTACTCGGCTGTTAGCTCCGTTTAGTGTTAGCTTCGTTAGCGAGATCAGTTTGTTGGGAATTCCGAACTCCTCCATGACTCTCCATAGCTTACTTCTTCTAACACTGTCATAGGCTGCCTTGAAGTCAACGAACAAATGGTGTGTTTCAATGTTGTACTCCTTGCACTTCTCCAAGATCTGTCTGATATTAAACAGCTGGTCCGATGTTGAACGACCTACACGAAAACCACTTTGGTATTCACCTATCGTAGATTCCGTGTATGGATGAAGGAGTTCTGTAGTTTTTCCACGTCCCACCTTTCCAATGCCGGTTGTCGATTGTGTTGAACCGATATTCGAGACCTAACTGCCGCTCTCACCAGGTAGTGATCGGAATCTACATTCGGTCCTCTACAGCTTCTGACATTCAACATATTTGAACAGTGACGTGCATCTATCAAAATATTGTCAATCTGGTTTTTGGTTCGTTTATCCGGTGATACCCATGTCGCTTTGTGGATGTCTTTATGTTGGAAATAGGTACTGCTGACAACCATGTTTCTTGATGCTGCAAAATCAACCACCCGCGTTCCATTTTCGTTCGAGTTTTCGTGAAGGCTATGTTTACCGATTGTGGGACGATAAAATACTTCGCGGCCTATTTTAGCATTAAAATCTCCAAGCACAATTTTAATGTCTCGTTTCGGCGCTCCATCATATACATCCACCAGTTTCTCGTAGAATAGCTCCTTCACCTCGTTGTCGCTTTCCTCCGTAGGCGCATAAACGTTTATAAGAGTGTAATTGAAAAATTTTCCTCTTATCCGTAGAGAGCACAATCGCTCGTCAACAGGACTGAAACCAATCACCGCGTTTCTCTGCCGAGGACCATGAAGCCTGTTCCATACTCTCTTGGACTGTCGTTACTCTTCCCACTATAGTAGAACTTATAGTCGCTACTGGTCATGGTGTCCTTTCCAGGCCATCTCGTTTCTTGCACAGCTGTTATGTCAATTTTTGCCGCTCTTAGCGCACTTGTGAGAGATCTCAATCCTCCTGGCCGCAACAAAGATCTTACATTCCATGTTCCTAATTGTAAATCGTTGTCCTTTTTCCGATGCTTGAGTCGTTGCCGTTTATCCTGTCCGATCCGAGGCTGTGTTGGGGAATTCATAACAAGACTGTTTTTACGGTGTCTGGGAGTTAGCCAAGCGCCCAACCTACTTTCCTTCTCCCGATGACCCGTAGGGAAGTCACCAGGTGGTGATGGTAGCCCATCTGACTAGGGCTGTGTATGCTGCGGTTGTCTCTTGCTGTTGAGATCATCCGCCACCATACTAAGTCGCCATCCCATCTTGATAGCGCCTAGCTGCCTTCGGCCCTCCCTATACGTGCCGTTTAGGTACTACCCGAAGGCAGCCCTCCTCATGCTTATGCTAAGTGACCCACACTACTACACCATTGTTGGTTACCTGATCGTTCATGCGGGTTGCTCACTATAACAGGTGTCACCACGGGTAGGATAGGATGTAGGAGTAGGTGGACAGAGGCTAAGGTACATAAAGGAGTACTATATTACGCTTAACACACCATCTGACACCCAGACGTTTATAATTAGTAATTTATAATCAGGGGGTCAGAAACAATTGCTTGTCACTGTAGCATTTTTCTGAATAAATTTCGAGTCCTCGCACACAATGAAGGCTTATAAGACGTAGTTCGTGGCTGTAGAAGATAAAATTGCGACACTCTCCCTTTTATCATGTGTGACAATAATAATTATAAAGGTGTAATGCAGTAATAATTAATTATCTAGGTGTAATGCAGTAGCTACAGTTAAGCGCTAAACAGTTCTAACATTTCAGAAAAAAACATGTTGTAAACAGCGGAATTTCTTTACCGCATTGTTTACCGTTGAAGTTATAAAATTGAACTTAATTTCGATATGATGGATGTCGAACCGTCTAATCAATAAGCAATTATTTAAAGTTCTGCAACAGATTGAACAGACTGTAGCTGCCTTTTACAATCTGTTGAAATAACAACATTTTCAATAAAAAAGCAACTCAATCAAAAAGTTCACCTATACGCACCGAAGTGAATGTCTCCAAATTCATTGGATAAATCAAAATTTTCAGTTCTTGGGGTTGCTTAAGAACCTCACAGAAGATGATGAGCAATTTTTTGCACGATTCTGTTTGACCGATCCAGTTGCTGTCATACAGACAAAAGAACAGCTTTTCGCTTGAAGACGTTATTTCGCTCGCAAAAAACATCACGAAAAAAATGTCGAAAATCGCATAAAAAAATACGACCATGGTGAAGTATTGAGTTTCCAAAACATCTTGGTCGGAATTCTAAAACAATAAAACATTTTACTAGAATTCACATTTGCCTCAGGTCCGCAATCGAATAGACAGGAAATAAATAGTAGTTTGTCGACCATGTTGCGATACGTTGATTTTTTCAGCATCAGTCCTAATATTGTCCATACGAGCCAAAGGCGAGTTGGACAATATTTAGGACGTATGCTGAAAAAATCAAGTATCGCAACGAGGTGGACACACTGCTTTTTGCAACAAACAAATCGATTGAGAAGAAAATAACAACCAAACTTAAAAAATTCACTCCACAGAAACCATTATATTTTACAGTGTACAAACAATTTTTGATCAGATTGCAATGCACACATACGACATTGTAACGTCGTATCATAGCAACGGAGGGGTACATTTCAGCACATGTATCAAATTTTAAAAGTCATATCGTTACAAGGTGTAAATTTGTTTCACTTCCCCTCACACTCTTAAAAAAAGTAGAAACTGTTTTGATTTTGATCGCGTTACCGCATCGTGAACAACATCGAAAACAGTCGAAAATCGATTGTGCGTTGCAAAAACCATTTTTTCGAACCATTCGATGCGAAAGAGGGTAAAGAGTGCTTGAAAATATCAATTAGTTAAGACTTAAAATTTCGTCTAAATCAAGGTTGGGTTAGCAACGCTAGTCACTAGTGGCGCTACTAGTAGCGAATCTATTTTGTCAGTCACTTCGCTAGTAGCGACTAGCAATGCGCTAATCAGTCAACTAGTGGACCCATTTCGCTAGTCGCCGCTTCGCAATTTTGTTAGTACAGCCAAAATTCGACTAGCCAAAATCCCGATTTCCACTTCGTCGTATTGAAAAAAAAATTTACTAAAATGTCGAAAAAAAATAATTTTCACGTAACACAAATACTGATTAGCATATGACGACTGAACGTTCGATTTATGTACTGCCGTGTTACGCCTAAACTGCCGTGTTACGCCTAAACTGCCGTGCAAATCATAAAAGCTTTGAGATGAAAGAGAAAAAAGATTTCGCATGAAAACATCCAAACCAAATCTTTACTTTCACCGCAAGGTTTTTATGATTTGCACGGCAGTAAACTACACAGCATAGCACTTTGTTGTTAACTATAAAGAGCTCGTAGAATCTTTGCGCTTCTATTGCAATTGCAATGCCAGTTTCCGAAAAATTCTGTGAGACGGTAGTATACAGTCAAAAAGTGATGAACCTTTTCAACGACGACGACGTAAGTGAAAATCCTCGTAAGTCCGCGTTGACTGTGACTTCGGCAAATATATGAATAGAGAGTTTGACTAACTTTTTCGATGTAGGGAATTGTAAAGTACAGCACAATTGTACTGTGTACGAGTAGCAGTGAAAGATTGTTCAGCTTTTCTGAAAATATTTTTCGGTCAGACGATTTCCGCAAAAATTTTCTTAATTTTTTAATTATTACAATGTAATGAAAACTTTGTGGGGATTGGGTAGTTACATAGGGTAGCGCCTGATTGCATATGAGCAGAGTGTGGTAGTCCGTGTCATGTGCCAGGCGTGCAACTGTCTAACTATCAAGTGCTACGTCCACGTCGTAGTCCCCGGGACCTCAATTGTCTTCGAAGTTTTGTGCTAAACTTAAGATGGCTACCTGATGACTATCCTACGGGTCATCGGGGAAACGGAAGTAGGTTGGGCGTTTGGTTTAACCTCCAAACACCGGAAAAATGGATCGGTTATGAACTCAACAACACAGCCTCGGATCGGACAGGATAAACGGCAACGACTCAAGCAACGGAAAAAGGACAACGATTTAAAACTAGGAACATGGAGTGTAAGATCTTTGTTGCGGCTAGGAGGTTTGAGATCTCTCACAAGTGCGCTAAGAGCGGCCAAAATTGACATCACGGCAGTGCAAGAAACGAAATGGCCTGGAAAGGACACCATGATCAGTGGAGACTATAAGTTCTACTACAGTGGGAAAAGTAATGACAGTCCGAGAGAGTATGGAACAGGTTTCATGGTTTTCGGCACAGCTAGAAACGCGGTGATTGGCTTCAATCCTGTTGACGAGCGATTGTGCTCTCTACGGATAAGAGGAAAATTTTGCAACTATACTCTTATTAACGCCTACGCACCCACGGAGGGAAAAGAAAACGATGCGAAGGAGCTATTTTACGAGAAACTGGTGGAGAGCACTGAAACGTGACATTAAGATTCTGCTTGGAGATCGAATGCCAAGATAGGTCGCGAAGTCTTCTATCGTCCCACAATCGGTAAATACAGCCTCCATGAAAACTCCAACGACAACGGCACGCGGGTAGTTCATTTCGCAGCGTCAAGAAATATGGTTGTGAGGAGTACGTATTTCGAACATAAAAACATCCACAAAGCGACATGGGTATCACCTGATGGACAAACCAAAAACCAGATTGATCACGTTTTGATAGATGGACGCCACTGTTCAAATGTATTGGATGTCAGGAGCTGTAGAGGACCAAATGTTGATTCTGACCACTACTTGGTCAAAGTGGTTGTTAGGTCTCGCATATCGGTCCAACACAACCGAAAACAGGCATTGAAAAAGTGGAGCGTTGAAAAACTGCAGAATGAAGACATCAAACACAAATACGTGGATAGTTTGGAGAGAAACATTATTGAAGAAGTGGTCAGTGAACAACACAGCATAGACGATGCGTGGAATCAAATTAGGCGGAATGTAGAGAGCGCCGCAGCAGAGACATTGGGAACGAGAACGGGAAATAAAAGAAATAACTGGTTCGACGATGAATGCCAGCGAGCCCTGGAGAACAAAAACGTAGCTCGACTAAAAACTCTGAGTCGATACACTCGAGCAGGCTAGGCAGAGTACCGTTCGAAGAGAAATTTCGCTCGAAAACTGTTCCGAAACAAAAAACGGCTGCAGGATAGGAACGTTTTGATCGAAATTGAAAAGTTTGGCAATATGAAGGAAGCTCGGAACAGCTGAGGAAAAGTGCATAGCGAGATGGGCTGAGTACTTTAAAGAACTGCTTAATCGTAACACACCGTTCAACCGAAACGAAGAAAACAACGAATTGTCATTTCATACTGCGCATCCATATATAGAAGAACCAACGATGCAAGAAGTAGAAGCTGAAATTTCGAGGCTCAGAAATTTCAAAGCCCCGGGGACAGACAATCTACCTGGCGAACTTTTCAAGAACGGAGGCAACGCGCTATATATGGAGATGCACGAGCTCATCACGCGTATATGGAATGTCGAGGAGTTACCGGAAGAGTGGAAGACCAGCATACTTTGTCCCATATACAAAAAAGATGACAAAATGGAGTGTGGCAATTATCGAGGAATTGCTCTGCTGAATATTGCTTACAAGATATTTGCAAATATTCTTTACCAGCGCCTTCATCCATACATGGAAAACTCTGTAGGTGAATACCAAGTGGTTTTCGTGTAGGTCGTTCAACATCGGACCAGCTGTTTAATATCAGACAGATCTTGGAGAAGTGCAAAGAGTACAACATTGAAACACACCATTTGTTCGATGAATACAAGGCAACCTATGACAGTGTTAGAAGAAGTAAGCTGTGGAGAGTAATGGAGGAATTTGGAATCCCCATCAAACTGATCTCGCTAATTAAGTGGACACAGAACGGAGCTAATAGCCGAGCAAGGATCCGTAACCAATTGTCAGAGATTTTCGACATTGAGGAAGGCCTACGTAAGGGAGATCCTCGTGCGACGCTGCTTTTTAACCTGAAGCAGCTGTGCGCACCATGGACATAGATTCCAGCGGCTCCATTTTCACCAGGTCCAGTCAGTTGCTAGGTTTCGCAGACGACCTGGACATACTTGAACGAAAAATGTATGTTGTTAAAGACAAGTTTATGGCCTTGGAGAGGAAAGGTATCGACCTTGGGTTGAAAGTTAATGACGAAAAAACGAAATACATGATCATCCCGCCTTCGAATCAACACCAGGAGGAAACCGTAACGATCGACACACACACATTCAAAATGGTCAACAAATTCGTATACCTTAGATCGGAGCTGAACACAAAGGACATCGCGGACGAAATTAAGAGACGAGTAATTCTGGGCAACCGGAGTTATTACGGCCTTCTGAAAATCTTAAAGTCCAAGTCAATAAGCCAAAATTCAAAATGCGAAATATACAAATCTGTCATCAGACTGGTGGTTACGTATGGTTCGGAGTCATGGTGCTTGACACAAAGAGACGAACAATCGCTGCACACGTTCGAAAGAAAAGTACTGCGGACAATATTTGGACCAGTATTCGATCAAAGGCAGAACCGATGGCGCAGACGATTCAATCATGAGCTTAGTCAGCTTTATGGAGAGGCGGACATAGTCAGAACTACCAAAATTATCCGACTGCGTTGGCTCGGTCATGTACAACGAATGGAAGATCATCGTATTCCGATAAAAATCCTTAAAACCAGACCGGAGGGCAAGAGAGGTGCAGGGCGTCCAAAAGCCAGATGGTATGACGCAGCTCTTGCCGAGTTAAAAACTGTGGGAGTATCCAGCTGGGAGACGTTAGATGCGGATAGGTCCGGTTGGAGAAGCATGTAGCAGAAGGCCAAGACCCTTAATGGGTTGTAGTGCCGGTTAAGTAAGTACGTAAGTAATGAAAACTTTGTACTGTTAGCGAAGATCAGCGCTCGCTACTAGCGCGCTAGTTTTTGAAAAGCCTCGCTACTAGCGACTAGCGTTGCTAATATTTTTCGATTTTAGCGTTAGCGTCGGTAGAAAAATTGAGTAGCGAGCCCAACCTTGGTCTAAATGTTAAAACTCCGGTGTCTACTTACGTAAGCCAAGCTGTATACTGAAATGCAAATGTTGAGGCCACTGGTAGTAATTTGAGCGAAAAAACACCGAAAGAAGAAATCTCTGAAACGTTCTACCGTCCTTGATTCACAAGTTTAATGGTTTGATTTTAAATTATGTTTGAAATAGGAAGCGATACTTACTCCGATAAATTTTGGTGCTCTTTAACTAATTTAATCAAATCTTGAGCAAATGAATTCCGTGGCTTCGATCTTCGATTAACTTCTTCAATTGGCACGCCTAACCCTTGCAATCTACTTCCTAAAGCTTGGTATGCGAAGGAATAATTGTACATCACGTACCAAAGTGGAGAAAGTGGCAAGAAAACAGGCAACTATACCCAAAAGTAAGAGGACGAAAAAAAACCAATAAGTTGAATCAGGTAATTGATGGGGAAAGTTTATATATGTTGGCAATTTTTTCCCTGAGGTAAACATGGGCAAATTCATAAAAAAAACTAGGGCTGAAGTGATTCCAATTGTGTAAACGTATGCGCGTATAAACTTCGCTAATGCCCCAATTTTCTTAGTAACTCTCTCCCACTCCATTCGATCTTGAATGACATGTTCGCAAATCGGATCGAATAAAAATCCTAGGATTTCATCTTTTCTGAAAAGGAGGTACGCAATTTTTACGTTCAGCACTGCGGTAGGAATCGTAATTTGCAGCACGAACATGGACTCAGTCATTTCGCTTGCAAGCATGGAAAAAGTTCCCAATGAAAGCGTAAAAAGAAATGTGCAAGTCATGTAACAACATTGAACTGTTTTTTGGTAAAATGTTAACTTTTCTCCACTTTGCCAGAGACCGACAAAATATACCAATTGAATTAAGTGGCGAATAGTTTTGTGTACTCCAACTTTATACATTTTCTGTAACTTATTTGTAATTGTTTTGATGTTAAAGTTCCTCTGGACGATATACAACTGCAACTTGCTTCAGAAAACGTAGCCAAACCTCCGTATACATTTATTGGCTTGTAATCAAACACGAAGCTAAAATTTGTTTTCTTCGTCTACAAAATCTTTTGTCTTTCACATTAGAAACAATATTACGCCCGTCACGTCGCAGTGAGACAAAAAATCCTATGAAGATTTTCAGAAATTTTCAAAAAAAAATTCTCACCTCATAGGTCGGTCCTATACGTTTATGATCATAGCCTAATATTTGCGAATCAATTCACAAAATTCGTAAAAACTGTAAAAAATTCGCAAAAATTGTAAAAAACTCGAAAAAATTGTAAAAAGCTCGCAAAAATTGTAAAAAAATTCGAAAAAATTGTATAATTGACAAAAATTGAGAGGATTCAAAAAAAGAAGGAAGTCACCATAGTCAACTTATTCAAACATCAGCGGAAATTCAACTTCATTTTAATACAAAAGTTCATGTTTTTAGTTTCTTGTGACAATTCATTTCCTGTTACGTATCGGATATCTCCTGCCTTTGGTTTTATTAAACTCTTCTTCAGTAGCATTATTCTTGGGAGTATCTACGGCATCTGTTGATATTATTTTTTAAGTAATTTGTACGACACGAAATGTAACATTACTATCCGTCTTCACGTGCATCGTTCATAGAAGGACCGGATTTGAGGTCGATCTGTTCGTTATCAACTTCTGTGTCGTAAGAGGGGTCATATTCATCAGTTTTTTTTATGTTTCGATCAAATTCCCAATAACGACATCGTCGTTATAGGCGTTAAGTCACTTTCATCATTTTCACTTGAATCATTGATATTTCTATCAGATGCAAAGGTTTCCTAAAGACTGACTGAACAAAAGCGAAGTAAAGTAAAAATTACAGGTGTCTGTCCACGGTTCGAACTGTTCCAGATTTCGTGTCAAAAATCGTTTTATCACACGCACACTTGTTGCTTTCGATTCAAAAATCGTTTTCACCACATCAACATCGTATACATAGCAGTGGTGAAAGCGAGGTGAAAACGATTTTTGGAACGAAAGCAACAAGTGAGTGTGTGGTGAAAACGATTTTTGACACGAAATCTGGAACAGTCCGAGCTCTTTCGAATGACTATTTGGAAATGCTCTTTTACGTGTCCGAAATATCCATGTCTTGGATAAGATGTTTGACGTTCTTGAATTTTTTGGTTTTCCTTTCTTGTGTACATAACGACCACGATATCCTTTATAGGATACGCGATATGAATTTTGACATGGTTTGAACGGGCAGGAAGTCAAATCGGCATTGAGAGAGTCGGTTGATAGGACAGGCGTTCATGTCTACATCATGGAACACATTTTGAAACGTGATGTGACTACAAAAACAGTGTTTATGGGATTCGGTATTCCAGACACTAATCGTGTTGACGGCTATTTGCAGTGTTTGAAAACAGTTGAGC
Organism: Pseudolycoriella hygida; assembly: GCA_029228625.1. Classification (NCBI taxonomy): domain Eukaryota; kingdom Metazoa; phylum Arthropoda; class Insecta; order Diptera; family Sciaridae; genus Pseudolycoriella; species Pseudolycoriella hygida. Next base: position 160,953,011 of record CM055403.1, on the reverse strand, counting down.
TAGACATACAGCCTTGGGATGAATTCTTTAGTTTGGTGACGTCGGTTGTGACTGACGGTGATCCACTAAACACAGGACGATTGAATGGATTATGTGCACAATTGAAACAAGAACGACTACAATTAGCTCACTGAGGAATACATCTTTATACAATATGGTGTGTTGTACATCGGCTGTATTTAGCGTGGAAGTCAACGTCCAGAAGTTCTCAAATTCATCAAACGATTCAACACTCCCGAATTGCAGAAAAGTGGCTCACTTAGTTCCTTCACATTTACCAGTCACAAGAGGCACACCATAATTCGTTTGCTTGAGTATCATGTTAATATGCGAATCGATCTCGACACATCGTTGCATTAGTGTATGTCAACTATGTACATACGGCGTTTAGAGTAAACACGGCAGCTTCGGGCAAGAATACATTTTTATCAGAACACAAAATCGCTGCTGAAACGTTATTTGATGTTGATTCTAATAAATCGATTCTTCATTTGCGAGCGTTGGAACTACGTTTACCCAATCAGTTGCACACGATCAAAACAGCGCTAGCACGAGTATCAGTTGCCAAGCCTCACTCGGCCGACTATGGATTGATTTTATTTAAGGGCACAAGCTTACATAAAATAACAATGAATAAAAACTGCTCCTTGTATGATTGCTCGCTTGAAGCACTTAGGCCAGCTTCATTGGGCCCATTGTGCCAAACCCAATTTTTTCTAAATCTGTTGTTGTGTGGTGATGCGGTGAAGTGATGATAGTATCATGGCTCAAGCAGAGGGCTGGTCAAGAAATTTGCTTCCTGTAATGTAAGAAACAACGTTAGCAACCGGTATTTCTCGAAATTCTTCCCAAGTGAGCTAGAAGTCTCTTAGCCACTTAATCCTCAAGCCCACAAGGGCTGGACGGTGTAACAGGAAGTGTTTAGCTGTCTCAGGCACGTCCCCGCACTTCCTACAGTTCGGGTCGTTGCTGAGTCCCATCTTGTTCAGGTGGTATCTCAGCGTGTTGTGTCCCGTCAGCATTCCCACCGTCCACCTCAAGTTTTTCTTGTTAAGGCTTAGAAGATCTTTAGTAGTCTGCAAGTTACATCCTTCCAAGAACTCTTTGGCCTGCCTGCAGGAGCGCAGTCTTTCCCAAGACTTTTGATGCCTTTCGCAAGTCCTCCTCTTAATGAGTCCCATTACCAGCTCGGTGTGAATCCCAAGGGCTGGTTCAGGACCTTCGAATGCGGTTTCGCTAGCTAGCCTTGCCAGCTCGTCGGCTGTCCCGTTGCCTGGAACGCCTGAGTGACCCGTAACCCACACCAGTGACACTTCGTTGTTCTCTGAAAGTGCCACCCTGCTCTCCAGTATCGATTTAGCCGCGAACTTACAAGACGGTAGCGCCTTTATCGCTGACTCGGCATCCGAGCAAATGGAAATACGTCTGTTTGAAACTTGATTTTCCATCAGAGTTTCACAGCTCCTCCCGACCGCTAGGGCCTCCGCTTGGAACACTGTCGGGTATTTCCCAAGAGGTATTGAGATCCTAATACTCAAATCCTCGCACGAGATACCCGCTCCCGTTCCTTCCGCCTTTTTAGACCCGTCCGTGAAAATGGTTAAGTCTCCTGCCCCTGGGGGGTTTTCGCCCCACCACTCCTCCCTCCCTGGGAAGACCGTTTCAAAGTTCTTCTCAAACCGAAACTGCGTTTCCATCCCATCCGAAGGCATTGACATCTCCTCGAAATCTCTTACTAAAGAACTAAGAATACCCGCATGGCCCACATTCCTTCCTTATCACTCGGCCGACGTTCAAAGACTAATTAGTGAGGTGTTTAACGTGAACAATTTTATATAACAACTAAACTATTTTCTCATTAAAGGTCTGTACAACAAGTTCAAAAGCACTGGCCGCTCATCACTGTCACCTAAAGCCCTTTGGAACTTTATGTTTATAAATGTGAACATGAAAAATCTGCAATTTGATCCAACGTCTGCTATTCAATATTGGATGAGTCTGCATCGTAGACAGCCTTATACTAGTCGGCTCCAATTTTTACCTTGATTGCAAGTTTGTGTACTTCTTTGCACAGAGGGTATGGTTAGCCTCTTGGAGCCGAAATATTCAACGTAAATGGGCTGTTCCAAATATATGTAATGTTAGGAACAAAAATTTCTCCTGAGTCGTCAAGAGTCCAAATTTTGTGTTCTATGAAAAAATTGTTCACAACTGTGATATGTAATTTTCTGCCGAACGTATGATTTAGCTATCTCCCACTGTTAAGGCAGTATTTCCGTTCCTTACATTACATAGAACAGGCCAAATACTATCTTCGATAGTCGTTGAATTGTGGTAGTCTGCTTAGCAGAATAATCCAAATTAAAAAATAACCGAAACAAACTCACAATTCTTTTACTTCCAAATTGTTCAAACGAAATGACATGCAATTACATAAAATTGACTTTACAGAACACGGCACAATTGTCAACAAATAAGACAAATAACAAGACTAGACAATCCGTTTTTTAATTATGCCAAATTTTTTTTTTTTTTTATTAAAACTTATTAATGTAGTGTCCATGTTAAATGTTCACACCAATTAGCGTCTTATTGTATCAGATTTTGATTGATTTTGTTTATGTATTTGAGAAATAATGTTATCGTTATAAGATGGTTTGCAATCACATATGTAAATGATTTTATCACATCGGGGCCTATAACATGTCCATTATAGCCCTGAAAGCAGGACTATAATCGGCATATTATAGTCGAGTTTCATATGTTGAATAAGGACCATAACGTAATCATTACATGCAAATAAAATGTTTCTTATGTCGATGGAAAATAGCAAAACAAACTCACATCGCCTTTTTTCAAAGCATGCTCAACTTCACAAACGTTTATTTGTTGTTTAAAACATTTTATTGTGTTGAATTAGGATTTGAACACGAATTAAAACAAAATTTTAATCAAAACGAGTTTTGTTTACTTTTTTTTGGAGGAATCGATTGACCGTACATACGATTTGATGACAACTGTTTACTAGATTGAAACGATTGCCTTTGCAACGATTTCAATGTACAGTGTATTTTCATGTTCTGTGCAAAATTGTCAGTTATAGGCCCCGATGTGATAAAATATCGTATAGCACAAGGGGTATATCTTGCAATTATAGTCTCGGTGGGTAAAATTTCTCGGGGCTGACGCCCCTCGAACTTTTACCAACCTCGACTATAATTACGCGATTATACCCCTTGTGTTATAATATACTATAATGGTTTTTAGTCTGGACCATAATCTTTGAGAATGAAAACTTAGTTTTCGAAACCGGTCAGGTTCAAAATAAAAAAAATTTTGGCATAATTAAAAAACGGATTGTCTAGTCTTGTTATTTATCTTATTTGAAATGACATGCATCCAATCGTAGGATCTGGATTGTATAAAAGGCGAGTTGACATAGTCTGAGTATCAATCTATGGCCATCGTTGCTGATATACACATGGTCTCAAGACAAGGTGTACTGATGAGTCGTTAACGACGAAATCAGTACTTTTAGTTTTTCGATTTTTGTTAAACAATTGGAAGTAGGATGAAGAATTGTGAGTGGCTTTTAAATGTTGATTCAAGCGGGTGGACTTTAATATGCCGAAGGTACAACAGCCATAGTAAAATATTGCTTCTATGGGTGCAATTGTACAAAAACGAGAATTTTCTCAATTTTTACCTTGATAGTGGAAGACAACGAACAAAAAATGTGAAAATAGTAATTTAAGATTTTTTATGCCAGTAATTTTCAACACATTTTCTATTACTGATCTGAAAAGTCGACAAAAATTCGAAAAATAGTAAAAAACTCATATAAATGTGAAACTTCAAAAACTTGTAAAAAATTCGCAAAAATTGGAAAAATTCACAAAAAAAAAAATTCAAAATATTAGGCTCTGTTTATGATCCTTTCATGTGGTAAATTTTTATATCATTTCTATCGTTTTAGTCTTGTCATTCAAATACAAGCCGTTGCCACTTATTGTTAATAATTCGCTTACAAACTTATAGCAAAAGTCTGCTCAATTAATGAATGAAATATGTACAACCTGTAGCGTGAATTTTCTCACAGACTGAATTTACCAAGGATGCATTTATGACATGTTATTAGGAATTTTCTTGTCATGAATTATTTGGACAAAGTGTCACACCAGGGACGGTAATATTGCAACGGCGTACATTACAACAGATGCGTTACTTTGGATAATCAATATTTGTACAATCAAATAGAAGAAACAGTCATTTGATTTACATTTATTTGCGTTGCTAGTTTAATAGATACTTTCAGGAAACATGGCAATGGGTGGGTAAAGTTTATGTGAGATAGTGATTAAGAGGTATAGTTTAACCGACACTGAACGGAAAATTTGAACGAAGCATAGTTGGGACAAGCAATCAAAAATGTCCCCTTCATAGTTAGGGTAAATATAAACGTAATACATTTTTCATTCCTAGGGCTGCAAACTTCACACTCGTCAAAAACATTATATTTTTCCTAGTTACGTAAATAACTATTCGTTACTTGACTAGTTCTTACAGGATAAATAGAACTTATGGAAATTGGCTTTTCTCGCTTTTCCGGTCCAATGGGTAATAGAAACTGATGCGTTGTTACAACGTTTCTATTACCCATTGGACCGGAAATAGGGAAAAGCCAATTTCCACAATTTATTTTTTCACGGTAAAGTAAAGTCTTCAGATTACCAGGTAATTTGCAACAACCATGGCTGCCATTGTTAAATGATTGCTGCAAACATGTTATGGATACCACAACTATGTAGGGGAAATTTTTCATGCTTGGCCCCAATATAGTTGCGCTAAACATGAGATCTGTAATTTGCTCTGAAAGGATTTTAAATCTCTCTCTCTCTCTCTCTCTCTCTCTATCTCTATCTATCTCTCTTAACATAACTTGATGATGGGCCAGAGATCCTCAAGTTACGACCACTGCTAGTAGTCGAAGGGAGGAGGCAGATATACTAAAGAATTCTCTGTCAACTGAAATAAATCCTTGGAAAATTGTTGGAAAATTATTTTCATTAAAAAATTGTCTCTTTCCAAAGTAATCTTCAAAAAATCCTAGAAAATTAAAAAGAAAATCGAATAAAGCGTATTGAGATATCACTTGCAAACACTTAACCTTTATCGAAACACAGTGACCATCTCCATCAATGAATGGAGAAAGCGTGCAGTTATAATAACCCAGCGACAAGATAAGGCTATGGGGCTGAGCTGAAGCGGAACCCTAGCTACAAAGCTACATGTTTTTTTTTAGTTTTACTTTATTTCCATCAAAACGGAACGATATACATAGATCTACGTAGCTCCAATATGCCAATAAACAATTCAAGGGAGCTACTTAAAAAAAAAAAAAAATTATGCAAGGTAAGGTTGGAACATAAACTACAGTTAAATCATTCAATGGCAAAGGCATTAGTAAAACTGAATTCAAATTCAAAATAAAATAATTCAATCAAGAGTGAAGGCGAAATTTAATGAGAAAGAGTGTGGTATCAAAAATTCTAGTCAAAATCAACAACAATGAAAGTAAAAGTATCAGTCAAAATCACGAATAATCTAATTTCAATTTTCACGATTTAACTTAATCAGGTGAACCTTTAAAGAATGACAAAATTGGTGCAAGTTACGCGAATTTCTGATTGGTGCTGGCAGCGAGTTAAGCAGAGCAGGACCTGAGAACAATAAGCACCTCTTACCGTAGTTCGAGTGAATGATGGGCCTTTTAAGAAGATATGAATATCTGGTGTTATACTGGTTGGAGTTATTAGGAAACTCGATGGAATGGTGCTTCAAGTTGAACAGGCTTGTATAAACGAATTTATAAACGGCAAGCTCATACATCTGAGGTATGGTCAGTATGTTTGGAAACTCAACCCTAAAAGTAATTCAGTAGAAAATCGCTCGGGTAATTTATGTGCTGCCTTAAGAGCTCTCTTGTGCAAAACTTGGAGATCATCAATGAGAGACTTCCTCGCAGAACCCCATACTCCAACACAGTAAGTCAAATGACCTTGAACTGTCGAGAAGTAAATTAGTCGAAGAATTTTTTTCGGGAGAAAACGCAATCGTCTAATAACACCAATCCGTCCGGAGATAAAAGAGCCAACAATTGAAACTTGCTTATCCCAGGTAAAAAATTCGTCAAACGAATGCCTAAGCATTTGATAGATGAAAAAGTATCAATAGTGACTCCTTTGACCGACAGGGGCAGCAGCCCATCAATTTTGACGGAGGGCTTCCGAAAGTGAATCAGCTTAGTCTTACTCAAGTTGAGCGTTAGTCTATTAACTCGGAAATATTCAGCCATTACTCCTATGTCAACGCCAAGATCAACCTCAGAGGCAGAGGCTGAAGAAACAAACATGTTCATATCGTCTGCAAAGCCAAAAGAAGAGGACTTCACAGGGAGATCAAAGAAGTCATTAATGAAAATTATGAACAGCAAGGGTGACAGAACTCCACCTTGAGGAATACCAATTGTGACGTCAGCCATAGGACTGCATACCCCATTGCATTCGGTGTACTGTCTTCTACCGCTCAGGTAACTTCGGATCAGATCCAGAGCAACACCCCTAATCCCAAAACAATGTAGCTTGCGTAGCAACAGATCGTGCATAACCGTATCGAATGCTTTGGACAGATCAATGAATAGCCCGGACACAACCTTATTTTCATCTATTTCCTTGCATATCATACTAGCTAACTCTATAAGGGCCGTATGGGTGGCACTTCCTTCTCTAAAACCATATTGTCTCGAGTTAAAGAATTCACAGGAATCAAGGAATCCAACAATCGAACGTTGAAAATACTAGCGTCGCTAACTGATTCGCTAGTCTAAAAAAAACTAGCGCGCTAGTAGCGGTCGCTAATTTTTCGCTAATAATCAAAAATCTAGAATAGAAAAAAAACCAAAAATTTTTGAACAACTGGCATTCGGTCGAAAATAGACTGATAACTTGTGATGAACAGCTCCATATTTTAGCGAATCCATTAGCGATTAGCGAAAAATATTCGCTAATCGGATTTTAGCGAGCGTTAATCGCTACTAGCGAGCAGTCTTGAATTTTAGCGGCGCTAGTGTTTAGCGACGCTAACCCAACCATGCCCAGGAGCCTTGTCCACCTCCATAAGGGAAATGATCGCAATAATTTCTGGCAACTCATGGCCAATATTTGAAAAGAAGTCATTAAACCGTGTAGCATCAAGGTCATCTCTAACAGCGGCGTGGCGATCACTCAAGGAAATATTGCGTTCATTGTATTTTCTTCCTTTTAACAAGAATATAATCTTCTTCCATGTCTTCTTAGCATCTCTACAGTCACCGAATACGTCTTCAAAATAATTCATCTTACAACGTAGCTGAAGTCTTGAAAATTCTATTTGGAGGGCTTCTAGTTTACTACAGGTTGCCAATTTTACGAAACAAGTACTCGAGGTGATCATTCATATATGGGCAGTTTAAGTGAGCTGACTTAATCCTAACCCTCTTCACCCTCGAGAATTCAGCGATAGTCGACTTGAAAACTGACGAAAACTGTGAGTAACTCTCATTGACGTCTGCAGGTTGATTTACAGAAGCAAATACTTTACACAGCTTGGCGTTGACTTTCTCATAATCAGCAATAACTCTGTCCACAAACGCGTACTTACTGCCTGTAGGGATCGGTACATTGCGTTAGCTAATTAAAAGGATCATTTTAAGGATCTTGAGAAAACATCAATTTATTGCATTTTACCCAATTTACTAAGTCTATAAACATTATAGTATTTATATTAAGGCAAATCGCGTTATAGCGACGTCAGCCCCGAGGAATTTTACCTACCGAGATAATTACATCGCGATTATATGCCTTAATATGTACGATATTTTATTTCATTCTAGCATATAATAGAGAGGTTGGACAAATCGACTAATAGCAAAATTTCTAACTTATACTTATAACTCTAAGATATAACTTAAAGCAAGCTACAAGTTGTAAGTTATAAATTATAAGATTGATTATGATTGATTGATGATTGAAAACAGACAGGGAGGGAGGGCGCGTTTGACGAAAACAGACGTCATAATTTGTGATGTTGCTCAATTTAAAACTTCTATCGTTTTCATGATGTAAGCTCACCTTCGAGCACACCAAAGTTGTCCCATCCCATTTTCGGAATCGGCCATTAAATGTCGAAATATTGGAAATAGTTACTTACGTCACAAGGACAATAGACCGAAAGTGTTTTGCCGAGTGACGTATCAAGTTTTTCATGCTTTATAGCAGTCAAAAATGTCAATTTGAGGGGCGAAAGTAATTGACATTTTCTACTTTGGGCACTGCTATGAAGCATGAAGATGATATTTGAAAAACAGTTATGCCTGTTGCACAGTCACTCCGTTTCGCTCTCCGTTTACGATCAAGTAATGAAAAGTTGGAGCAGTTATTATCATTGTACAGTCGTAAACGGAGAGCTAAACGGAGTGACTGTGCTACAGGCCTTATTCGGATTGCAAGAAACAGAAAGAAAACAATTCAATCAAAGGCAAGGGATGCAATCGCACTAGGCACACACTTTTTCATTACGAGAACTACGATTTCGCATTATGCGTGTCCACTTTTCGCATCATGTGTGGTGACTTTGTGCATTACTTTCGCTTATTTGTATTTTCGATTCTCGAAGGTCAAATAATAATAATAATAATCCGCCTTAACAACCGATAGAGGGTTAGAGGCTAGATCATTATTTACCGGAAAGTATTTTTACTGCGCCAGTTGTAAGCTCTGCTACAATCCTAGTGCCATTTATGAGATATACTAAGAGTGAAACTAGTAAGAGTTGAATACCGGCGCCTCCCAACAATGCCTTTCACCGGTAAGCCGCACGATGGCGCGACACTCAACTTCACTTGAGTTGAACCGATTCAATCAGCTTTTTTTTACAAATCTAACAATCTGTCTGCGGTTGACTTTTGAACCAACACACTAGCAACTCAATCGAATACGTAGCTCCTTTGAATTGTTAAACATACAGGAGCTACGCAGATTCACTTCTTAGTTAATTTAGTTTATAACTTAGGTAAGATTTATATTCTTTGAAAAAAGTATGAATAAATAATAAAAAAAAAAAAAAAATATTAGCAAGCAGACGTGTTAACCACTACGCAATTGAGTAGTTTCTCGAAAATCAAATGTATGATGAAAATATGACGTCTGTCTTCGGAGGGGTAATTGCAAAACAGACGAAAACAGACAGGGGGTGTCTAAAAAAGCCAAAAAAATGGTCCAAAAAATATCCTTTCTGGTAAAAAGTGAACTATTTTACCTTTCTTGTTTTAAAGTGCCCCTGAAATTTTAGATCTTTGGCGTGACCTCATTCCAAGTGACCTATGTCCTAAACGCGTTGTCCGATTTGTGTCATTGAAAAAGGAAAATGTAGAAATGTAGAAATTTTCTATAACTTCCCTGAAGAGCGTTTTAGCGAATTTTTGATATTTCGATCAGTATCAAGGGTTTTTGTAACTTTGAAAATATTTTTTTGAATCCGACCATAATTTCCGCCGTCTTGGATTGCCATATCAACACACAAAACATCAATAAAAAAACTTTGAACATTTCTCTCAAACTTTGCCTTTGGAACCAAATTGATATCTCATTCCGTCGGGTAATGAAAATTCATAGAAAGAAAATGACATAATGGCCGCTCACAGGCGAATAGTTGAGCCGCCGTCGATGACCCCGATGATTTTGGAATCAGGAATTATCATACCAACGTTTCTACTAAAATTTGCACGATTGAGCCTTTCTTTCAGCCTTATCGGATACGCTATTATGAATGTTTCCTTACTAAATTTGAACGTAACGACGATTTTCCGTATGGCACAGCAAATAACATAATACATTGGACTCTGCTACATAATTCATTAACAGTTTTGTAAGCTCGTGACATCAGTCATGTTAATTTGAGCAGCTCGCTTTGGGAACTGTTATTTTGACTCGTGTAGTCAAACTCCTACACTCGTCAAAGTAACAGTTTCAATCAGAGAATTGTGTCATCATGTAATGAATTACTTTCGCAGGGTACAATGTAATGTGCTATTAACTTCGTATTTGATTCATAGCCATAGGAAACGAAGCAACATTTTCTGAAGTAAGTAACAGTTGCATATCGTCAGGGGGAACCTTAACATCAAAACGACTAAAAATAAGTGACACAGAAATGTATAAAGTCGAAGTACACAAAACTCTGTGCATCATAACACAATTGATGTTTTTTGTCGGTGTGTGGCAAAATGAAAAAAAGTTAACTTTTTGCCAAAAGAGAATCCAGTATTTTTACATGACTTGCCCAATTCTTTTTATGATTTCACTGGGGACTTTTGTCATACTTTCTAGCGAAACAAATGAGGCCATATTCGTGCTTCAACTAGCGATTCCTACAGCGGTGCTGAATGTAAAACTTGCGTACCTCCTTTTCAAACAAAATGAAATCCTAGGATTTTTATACGATCCGATTTGCGAACATTCCATTCAAGATCGAATGGAGTGGCAGAGAGTTACGAAGATAATTGACACTTTTATGAAATTTGTACGCGCATACGTTTACATGATTGGAATCACTTCCGTTCTAGTTTTGTTTTTGAATTTTCCTGTTTTTTCGTCAGATAGAAAATTGCCAGCGTATATAAGTTTTCCCCATCAATTACCTGATTCAACTTATTGGTTTTTTTTCGTCGTCTTGGATTTGGGTGTAAGTTGCTGTTTTCTTGCTAGTTTGCTAGTTGTGTTGGTTTGGTACGCGATGTACAATTATTCCATCGCTTACCAAGTTTTAGGAAGTAGATTGCGACGATTAGGGCTGCCAATTGAAGAAGTGAATGAACGACAGCGAAAAAACGCAAAATCGAAGCTACGGAATTCATTTGCTCAAGATTTGATTAAATTAGTTAAATATTACCGAAACTTATCGGAGTAAGTATCGCTTCCGGTTTCAAATATAATTTAAAATCAAACCATAAAACTCTACCATCTAGGGCGGTGAAACGATTCAAAAAATTTTTCTCCCCGTTATTTTTCGCTCAAATCGCTACCAGTGGCATCAGTATTTGTATTTCAGTTTACACTTTGGCTTATGTGAGTAGACCCCGTAGTAAGTGTTTAGACACACATTTCATATCCTTTTAACTAACCGCAGGGCCTATTTTGGTGAAATTATTTCTTTAATTTCACCAATTTCACTAAATTTCCCCAATTTCGCTAAATTTCACCAATTTCACTAAATTTCACCAATTTCACTAAATTTCATTAACGTTTTTGTTAAAACAATCATTTTGAAAGCTAGGCGAAATGCTAAATGACAACATTATTTTGATGATTTGGACTGGCTTTATTACAAATAAGCCCCTTTTAGTTCAACAATAGAGCATCTGTGCTCGATGGTAAGAAGTAATTTTGTAAGTAATGAGAAATGCATGTGTGTTAATCGAGAAGCTATTGTTGGACCCGTACGAAGTACAAAGGTCCTATACGTTTACTACAAACAATATTATTGTAACATGGGGTAGATCGAGGTGGGAGGGGGGGATGCGTCTATTATCGTCGAAATATGACGAATCAGCAATAAAAAAATTATCCGTCTGTCCGTCTCCACTTTTTTTTCCAAACGGCTCAACCGATCAGCCTAAACTTTTTTTCCCTGAAAGGTACATGCCTTCGATGATTCAAGTTCGAAGATGAGCAAAATCGATGAAGTGGTTCCGGAGATATGGTCGAGGAAGTGACCAAAAACATGGTTTTTCGAAGGTCGGTGAAGCTTTTTCGCAAATATCTCAGCAAGTATAGCACGGAAATTACTCATTTTGGTGTCAAATGAAAGCATTTGATGTCACAAAACTAGGAAATTTTTGTGGGAATCGGTACAGGGGTCTGGGCACTGGGACCAATGGAATGGACGAAATTGAGATTCTTGGCCATATACGAAAACAGTTTTTCGTCTATATTTCCTTAACTATGCAATATGGGATTTACTGTCAAAGGCAAAGTGTAGAGAATTAAATTTAAGCGAACACGTGTTTCAGGGTTTTGGGGAAATATGGTCCAATCCTGGTATATGACCACTTCCATAATTGGTCAGGATGACCCAGATCTCCAGAACTATGAGAGTTAGAAAGTTGGTTCTAAAGGCGAAGTTATAGAGAATTAAATTTAAGCGAACACTTGTTTCAGGGTTTTGGGTAGATATGGTCCAATCCTGGTATATGGCCACTTCCATAATTGGCCAGGATGACCCAGATCTCCAGAACTATGGGAGGTAGAAAGTTGCTTCCAAGGACAAAGTTGTAGACAGTAAAATTTTAGATAACACGTGTTTCTAGGCTTTAGGGAAAAACGACTTAGTCCATGGATATAAGCTTTTCTAGATTTTTATGGTCTGAGACGTACTTCGGTATGGCCTTGGACATTACCTTGGGTAATTTCTATGGATCTTTGAAACTCTTACAGTTATAAAAGAACATAAAACGTTCGATTGTTTGCTTGTTTGGATCTTTAGATACGTTCGAGTCTTTTTGTTACATCTACTCTGTTTGCCATATCTATTCTCTTTGCCACATCTATTCTGATACGTACGGGTCTTTGGTTATGTTTTTGAATTGCATTTTATTGTCTTCCTATGTTCTAGATGGCATGGAAAAAGAGTGTCTATGACTGCTGTCATAGACCTCGTTAAAAAACCATCAAAACGTTACAATACAATAAATTAAGCGTATCTGCACAAATGTCCAAATCAAAAAGTAAAAAATCAAAAAACGTCAAAAAGCGACATAGATAAGAAAAAATTAAATTCAATAAACAACAAACAACAAATAGTTAAGATCGAGTAAATCTAAGTCAAAAATATCAACAAAAAAATCCGTCAAAAGTGAAAAAGCAAATTCAACTAAAGCGTATCGCCAAAAATCGTATGTCGTCGTAAATCGTATCAAATAAATCAGTCGTCAAAGAATATGTCGTCATGTTATCATCGAAGTGGAGCCAGAATGTAGTAACGGCCAGCCAATTACAGAGACTCCGGCGAAAAGTAAACTGTGCAATCAGAAAATAAATTTAATTTTTTGGAAAACATCAGATAAATGGAAAAGGTTAATCACCGGGTAAGTGCTTTCGGTTTTAAATGATATTTGTGAAAAGAAAGCACCAAAACAAACACATCATCCGACAAGGCCGAAGGTACCGAACACTGAGCCGTCAAGCTTGTGGACTTCTCTTCTGAATTCACGTGACGGAAGGGTCAGATCGATGTGGTTGGCAGCAATATTGAACAGTCGACATGGGAAGTTTAGTGGTGAGAATTGTGAATACTCGTGGGCACTACAAGTGATTCTAATCAGTGAAGATCTACGTAGCATTCGCGTGCCATCGTTCAATATGATTTTATCACGGATAAACTGAAAGTTTAGTTTCCCTGTGAGAACATCATGAACGAAAAATATCGCTGCATCGGTCCGACATCTCAAAAGTGAAACGAGCTGAAGTTCTTCACATCTTTCAGCATATGGATGAATACGATATGGATTAGCGTCGCCTTCGACTCGACGATCACGGTTTGCATATAAAACGAACTGTCTTTGGACATTTTCTATGGATTGGATGTGAACCGAGTGGTGCGGTGACCAAATCGTACCGGCAAATTCTAGATGCGAACGGACTATGGCTGAATATAGTATCTTGGCTGTATCGACGTTGAACCTAGCGTAGCATTGGCGTTTCACAAACGAAAGCATTGCCATGGCTTTCTTGACTGCCAATTCAAGGTGTCCATTGAAAGTATAGTCGTCGTCATACGTTACACCGATGTCTTTCGTACAGTTAACACGTTCAATCACATCGCCATTTATATGATAGTTCGCCAGGACTGGAAAACGTTTTCGGTGGATGGTGATAACTTTACATTTGCTCACATTGAGCTCAAGATCGTTGTCGGAGCACCATTTTATAAAGCTTTTTATGGCTTTTTGCATTGAGTGAGTATCGTCGATCGTGGATATGCTATTATGAACTATTTTCTTGTCGTCAGCAAAGTTGATGTCTCTAGTAGGACGAGGCGAACAATCATAATCATCAAAAAAGATCACGAACAATAGAGCTGCCAGAACAGATCCCAGAGAGTACGTCGATCGCATCGGATTTACAAGAATTTATCTTCAACTTTTGCTTTCTGCCTGACAGGAAGGAGCAGAACCCCAGAAGAATCGAATTGCATAGCTGGTATTTGACGATTGATATCTTCTTCACTAATCGGACTGAACGAATAACGTCGAATGCTTTGTGTATGTCAGCAAGGAAGATATCGGTTTGTTGGTTGTTGTCAAAGGATTCGTGAACCAAACCAAGAATCCATCCTGAGTCGGTGTTGAATGCGGGAAAACGTTGTACTTCAAATGTTCCACAATCACAATCTCAAATACTTTGGTACAGTTAGGGGCGAGGCATACACCACGGTAATTAGTGACATCACTCTTCTTGCCTGACTTAAATACTGGAGTTAAGTGACCCATTTTCTAGCGATCAGGGTAGTGACATTCCATTAATGACTTCGAGTAAATCATCACTAGTAGATGGGACAATTCATCTGCACATTCACGGAGGAACAGGGGCCAACACCTTTGCTGAAGTCCATACTCAAAAGGATTTTCTTCACGATATCGTGGGTGATCGTTATGTTTGTGAACCCAATATCGTCTCTACTGTTAATGAACGAGATCAGTTCAACCTTTAGGACATTTGGGTCCTAATATAATTCTAGTCTAATAAGTCTATTTTATTTCTCTTCTTCATTACATGTACCTTAATGTTAATCTATGTTAATGCGTGGAGAGAACGGTGCACTCATTCTCTCATTATTCTATGTTAGTTGTGTAAGTTATTAATTATTATATTTAGTCCGGAGGCTCGTTACAAACCATCTCTTTGTCATCATCGGGTTATCGATTGTATACGGAAGCAAAATATTTGGCAAACAAGTTTGCTTTTTCAGTGTCATTTTACCAGGTAGGATGCTTTTCTTGTATTTTGAATTGATGTAGTTCCAGAACGTTTTTAGCTGTTTCTTATAGGTAGATGCGAGATCACGCAGAAATTTGTTATACAGATCGTCACGGTATCTTTCAAATTCATTCTTAACAGCAATGAATGAAGAGTTGTCTGCATTTTTCGGGTCAATGGCAGATCGGTTGAGGAACTTTTTATACTCACGGTTACGCCTGTTCTTCAGATTAATCAGTTTGCCATCAAACCAAATGGAATGATTCGACAAACGAAGCGTTGCCTTTGGTACAAGGAGATCAAGGATCCGGTAGCACTCGTCATAGAAAGCAGTCAACATCTCGTCTGAATTCTTTCCATCAAACAGGGCGTCGAAATCAATTTTTGCAAGTTCTTCACGGATTAAGCCGTATGTAGCCTTCTTGAAGCAATAGATCTGCTCAGTGGATGGTGAGGCAGAATAAACAGCCGGTTCACATTCGATCAAACATTGAGTTTGCACGTGGGCAACGTCCTGTGATGAACCTGGGATCAGTGGAAGATCAGCTGGACTGACAAGGAACAGCTCAGGCATGTTGGTGTAGACGAGGTCGAGAACATTTCGTGATGAGTTCTGTTTAAAGAATTCAATACGCCGCCATTTTGGTCCTATGAAGAGACGTCGCGTCAGTTTTTCGAAATTTGAAGTTAAACTCTCAAGTATTTTGAAATCGTAAATAAAAATGAGTAGCGATTTGGATTTACGTTTAAAAGAAAGCAGTGGCGATGAGTTTTTTACATGCACAAAAGTGCTGACTCTCAATGCGTATTATAATGCCAAGGCCCTAAGTGGATTCGAAAACAATTCGATCGTGGACATTCAAGAATTTATGAGAACCGTCGATATGATCGAAATAGATGAATGTATTCAAGACTATCTTGGAATATTTTGGAAAAATAAACAAAACTTTGTCATCGTTAGCGGTCACTGCAAATTAATTACAGGCTTGGCTGCAACATGGAGAAAGTTGTACGACATTCAGTCAACTTCGGAAAAAATGGTCGTGTCAGCCAATTTTTTCAATTATATTTGTTCACTTATGGTCACTGTTTTCATTGACAAGAAGCGAATCACTTTAAGCGCATATTTATTGCCATCTCGTGAAGTCGCTTCAAACATCGCTAACCACTTCAAGAACGGCATTTCATCAATAGATTTGAATTGGAACCAGCAAATCATACAGAATTTATAGCATGTATTGTAGAGAGCGATCTGCAACGTCTCAGAGAAACGTTACAAGATGCATTGGCTGTATCGTTGAGAGTTGATGGGTCATGTGATCGCACTCAAGAGCACAATTTCTGCGTATTGGTAAGTTTTATTAGCCAGGACGCCACAAATTCAGCATTATTTTTGGGATTAGGTAATCCCGAAAGTAATAGTTCTGCAGACTATTTCAATTCTTTGATGACTGTTGCTAAAGACATCTTGACTTGGCAACAATTTTTGAAATTATCGAGATCGATGTACACTGACGGTGAGAATTCTAACAAGGGGCAATTTAACGGACTTTGTGTAAGAGTAAGGGAAGTGAAATTAGCCTCAAAGAAACCAGAGCTACCATTCATGACAATTTGGTTTGTTGCTCATCGGGTTAATTTAGCATGGCAGTCTGGCTGTAGGATACCAATAATTACGAATCTAGTTAAACATGTCACTGATCTGTCATCCTATTTCCACCGTTCTGGCAAACGAACACTGAAATTACGCAAGGCCCTCTCCTCTGCGCTATCCATCATATTTCTCCGTACGTTGGGGAGAGTTCACTTATAACCTATATAATGCATGTTTGCGAAATTGGAGAGCGACAATCAAATACTTTGAACTAGAAAATTTGACTACGTACTAAAGACGATGGACCTACAATCAACTTCATCTTTTCACATTTTTAATTGATGTGTTGGGAATTTTGAAGTCATTTAAAAAAAAATGTCAATACGATTCTATCAGCAGTTTGGACGTTGAACATATGAAAAATCGTTTTATGCAAAGGTTGGAAAAGTGTAAAAGTGAGAGAGTTCGTAAAGGTTGGGAAGAACAATTTTTTGAGCTCCATGTCAAAAACGGTAGTACATATTCTCTATTAGGGGTTCAATTGAAGAAAAGAAAGCAAAGAAGATGCGTTTTGACGATTGCAGCAAGGATTAAAATAATTGATGATCGCTAAGTAGATTCGATCTCGATAGTCCATTGCAACTGGCACTAAAACCGTAATCGATCATAGACACAACTGCAGAGCGCTACGCACTAAAATCCTGCCACGCAACGATCGTACCGGATTTAGATGAAAGCATTTTTGTATCGGAGTACTACGAAGCAACTAATGTTCTCAGGTTGTTTGACTTCAAGACAACTCTAGGTACGCTACAAAACAGAGCCGTAGCCACATGTGGCGCAGGGTGGGCGGCGCCCCCCCTGAAAAAAGTTGCGCCCCCCCCTGAAAAATTGTCTGTATTCTATCAAAACTTGCACTTCTTAACAGATCTTCACCTACATATTTAACTTATCGTTTTACAATTTCACATGTGTACAAGTACATTAAAGTTAGCAGTTAAACTTCAAAAAAAAAAAAATCTCGCTGCGCGGCTTTTTTCCTTCCTTATTCATCATTAGTAAATTTGGTATAACATTAGCTAGGTCAAGGCCTTGAGTCCTGATACAAAAGGAATAGTGGCATATTCGGCTAATAATCTCTAAGAGAAAAGCTCATACTATCTGCTAGTTTAATCTTCGGCAACTAAAGAAAGTTGGAAATACAACGGACGCTTAGAATTATTGATAAAACGTCATTATATATGGCAAAAAAAATTTCGCTCGCTCCGCTCGCGACTTTCATTTATCAAACTTAACAAGTGAAGAAAGTCGTGCCACACAAAAATTAACATTTGTACAACCTGTGCGTAAGGCTTCTATTGTATTTTATGTGTGACTGTACACCATAAGTTATACGAACAAAATTGCTTTGGGGCGCGCGCCCCCCTGAAATTTTGGTCTGACTACGGCTCTGCTACAAAAACTTCATTTTCATCGCCCGAATAAGCTAAAAATTATAAAAACAGCACTGGCACGAGTGTCTGCAAAACCACATTCTGTAGATGTTGAGAGAATTACTTGTAAGCTAAATTTTTTTAAGCTGAGACGATTTCAACAAATAAGGATTTGTTGATAAGGACACAGATGTACACTGTCCCCTGCTGCGCTTTTTAACTACTTGTACATCAATGCCAATATGGGTCCAATAGAAGATTTCGATCCTAAGCCAGCAACTCAATACTGGATGAAAAACGAACAGCACAAGTTCAAAGTCTCGCCAACAAGATTGGTGTAAAAGTGTTTTCAAGGAAGCAGCTAGCGAGAAAAAAGAGCATAAGCCGATCATTGAATTTTAATTGTTAATGACTTGACAAAAATATTTGGCTAAACTGATTTTTTCAAAATTTCTTTCAATTTCTCTAAATTTCCCTAAATTTCACAAATTTCACTAAATTTCGCCAATTTCTCTAAATTTCCCTAAAATTTCCCCAATAATTGGCCCTGACTAACCGTCATTTTGAAAATTCCTTCACCTCTTCCGTTTCGAAAAACCTGAATTTTTTTCCCTCCTATTTGATTATTCGTCGTCTAAAACAGTTTTGTTCTAGAATTCCGGCCAAAACCTCTTTCAAACTCAACAGTTCGCGGTAATTTTATTTTATGCGACTCTCGACATTTTCTTTGCGATGTTTTTTGCAAGCGAAATAACGTCTTCAAGCGATAGACTGTCCTTTTGCCTGTACGAGAGCAATTGGATTGGTCAGACAGAATCATGCAAAAAATTGCTCATCATCTTCTGTGAGGTTCTAAAGCAACCCCAAGAACTGAAAATTTTGGTTTATCCAATGAATTTGGAGACATTCACTTCGGTGAGTAAAGGTGGCAATTTGTTGGGTGAGTTTATTTTTATCAAAATGTTGTTTTTCCAACAGATTGTGAAAGGCAGCTACAGTTTGTTCAATCTGTTGCAGAACTTTAAATAGTGGCTCATTGATGGCAGAACAGCTTAGAACAATATTGTTCTTCTAAAATTTTAGAACTGTTTGCACTTAACCGTAGCTACTGCATTACAACTTAGTATTGATTAGTAAT
This sequence comes from Pseudolycoriella hygida, assembly GCA_029228625.1. NCBI lineage: Eukaryota > Metazoa > Arthropoda > Insecta > Diptera > Sciaridae > Pseudolycoriella > Pseudolycoriella hygida. Next base: position 160,933,775 of record CM055403.1, on the reverse strand, counting down.
TGATAATGAGTGGTACGAAAAGTTGCTTTCCGCGATATGTGCACCAACACACTCTCACTATTACAGAAAAATATCTTTCAAAATACCTCAATCCACACTCTGTGTGTACTTTTCACTCGCGTACACGTACACATCTCGTGTGTATTGGGGTATGTTGAAATATACTATTACAGCTCGGAAAATTCAAGTTCGTCGCAATTTTATCTTTTGTGGCCACGAACCTATTTCCTAATTCATGTTCATTGTCTGCATCGAGTCAAAATTTAATCAGAAAAATGTTATAGAGTTTTATTGTGAATAGTCGTAAGCGTCGTCACTTGGCATTAATAGTATTTGTTGCATGAGTTTAATTTGTTCTTAATGTTTAATAAAAAAAATTATGTTTAATTGTAGACTTAGCATCTCAAATGTATTTATGTGTAAAATGCAATAAAAGGAATAAATTGATGTTTTCTCAAGACCTTCGAAATAATTGTGTAGTTCTTCGTAGGGTATGAATCTCCATTAGTCCCAGTCCGACAATTTCGATAAAAAAAATTGAATTTAGCCTTCCACCTCACAGCCTAGTTTTTTCCTTGAATTTAAAAGCAAAGTAGATGACACGGCAGCCTATAAAGAGATGGTAAGTTTCTTCAGCTACGTTGAGTTTAAAGTACCGAGAAATTTTAATTGAGTTATGGACTTAAACTTTCCTAAGATTGACTACATTCATTGAATACATTCATACCTTTAAGGCAAATTCACTTCACAATACTTGAGTATAAATGACCTTCCAATCAGTCAAATTATTCCTCTGGGGGAATCGTCCCTAAATTACGCAACGCTGTTTCAGTGTTGCCACAAATTTTAAATCATCGATATCTCGGAATAGACGCACTCCAGAGAGCGTAACGTAATTTAAGGACGATCCTCAGCAATATTTAATCTAAATAGAATGAAATTAATGAATGCAAATACAAAAATTGAAAAATTATGTGGCGGAAGTTACCACAGTGCACAAAATATTCTGGTAATACTGGTACCATGGTACCAAAAAATTTTTTCGTAGACTTCGAAACCATATATGGCTGATTCCATCGGTACCGTAAATTGGAATTGGGAATCCCAATTTACAGGTCTTCTACTTTGTAAACTTTGTGAATTTGCTTGCGTTCACCATTGTTTTCCATACAAACTGGTAACTTTTTTATAAAAGTGAACGAAAATATATTTGTGTACACTCAGTTTCTACAGCATTTACATTATTTACAACGGTAGAATGGTTCGTGGAATGAGTCATATACAACTAAGTTTATGAAAAACGACTTTTTTGGAATTTTCTCGAGAACAGCTAGATAACTTTTCTTGAAATTTGGTAGTGACGTTCCGGTGGGCATTCTACGCCATATGAGACTATAAAAAAGGGGGGCACCGGCCTTGTTTGGTCGCCAGGGCTCTTAGAAGGCGCCATATAAAGCCCATATGTATGTGTTTGTGTGTGTATTGGGTATGATAGTACATTTTGTATAAGAAACGTTTGAGCGTTCGAGGTAGAGGTTTGGTGTCAAAGGGAAAGTTTTTGGTTTGGGTGTGTAGTGTATCGGGGTGATCGTCAAAATGGCAGAAAATAGACGGAGGCTGAAAAAAAAATCTTTGGATATGTTGTAGGGAATCGTTTTCACCCGTGGAAGTAGTAGCCGCCTCGCTTCGGTTTGGCGACTCGAAAAAAATTCTATATATAATTCGTCAAAAACAATTTTGTTTACTTCAAAAAGAATTGATATCACAACAAAAGTCCCTTTTAAAAGGGAAATGTGACGCAAGTCCTCGTCCCTTCTTCCAAAACAACTGATATCAATTTGGGTGGCGCTTACAGCTTCGGAAGGCAAAAAATTCTTTTGATTAAAAAAATGCGTCACAAATGTCGAGCCTCCCAACGTAATAATTTTTCTGCGCTGTCAGATTTCGCACGCCAAATTTGACTACCCGTACTCCACACATCACGGAACATAAAAACTATAACATTGGGAGGTTCGGCATTTGTGACGCATTTTTTTAATCAAAAGTGAAAATATTTCAAAAGAATTTTTTGCCTTTCGAAGCTGTAAGCGTCACCCAAATTGATATCAGTTGTTTTAGAAGAAGGGATGAGGACTTGCGTCACGTTTCCCTTTTAAAAAGGGTTTTTGTTGTGATGAAAATTACAGAAAATTCCAAAAAATTAATTTCGGATATTTGACGGAATTTTCGGAAATTTTACGGAATTAAATTCCCATAAAATAGGCCCTGAAGGTAGAGTGGGCAACAATGGTTCAAGCCATAAGCATTAGCCACCCATCAACCAGCATCGTCAATACACATAAAAAAATTCCTTAAAGAGGAGGTGTGACGCAAGTCTTTTTTGTCTACTTACAAAAGTTCTGAAATCAGAAAAGGGTGACGCATTAAGCTTCTAACGCAACACGATTTTCTTCTAGTTACAAAAGTTCTGAAAATTGCATTCAGCTTCAAAACGCAAGAAAAATTAGAGCAAAGTTACGTTGTGTTTAAAAAATAGCGTCGCAAATGGCAGACCCAACAGCGAAATAATTTGGCTTCACCGCGGGCTGAAAACCTCACACTCGTCCAAAACATTATATTTTTCCTAGTTGCGTAAATAACTATTCAACACTTTCAGTTTTTACACTGCAAAAATTTGACTTTTCAGGATTGTACAGTGCAAATATAAATTTTTGCGTGTAAAAACTGAAAGTACTGAAAAATGCAAGGGTGGAGGGGGGAAGTCAAAACGTTCCTGTATACATGCTCCTTAGTTCCTATGTTAAAAAAGTTACTAATGCTTCTTAACAAGATTTGGCCGATTCTTGATTTGTTTATGTATCGTGAAAGTATCTATGAACAACTAAACAACCAACACAATTACATGTAAATGAAAAGACTGACGTGTTCCTTCTTTTCGACTCATCAACAATTCATTATCTAAACTATTGCATCTGCTGAAACATACGTCAGTGCAATATTACGTAGTGTGACAATTGGCGTCGTTAATGCATCCTTCGTAAATTCAGCGTGTGAGAAAATCACGTTGTAACATTATTATGTGCATGTACTTGTACATTGTAAATGTTTCACTCATTAATATTAACAGGAAGTGACAGTGGCTTGTACTTGAGTGGCTAGTCAAAGAAATTTTGGTCTCAAAATGGTTAGGACCATTGCAATTTTATACGAACAATCTCTAGGAAAAAGTAGAAACTACCTAATTTTCGACCTCCAATTTTGATGCCTCAAGCTTGTAACGTTTTTAAACATTATAAAATAATTTTTGGAGTCTCGGTCAAATTCCGGACCGATCTAGAGACCTACCGGACCGGAAATTGTGAACCAATTTTGCTCATCTCAGAACTCTTTCACTTTTTCGATTGAATGACAGTCATAAATGACGTCCGTGCTCGCGTCAGCAACGGGTCGGACCCAATTTAAAGAACCTACGACCCTAACACGTCAACCAATTCTCGCCAATCTTTAAACTCACTTTTTTGTAGTTCACCGACTCGATTTTTCGTGCGTCATTTCGGTGTAGCATGAGATCACTTTTCGCACTAGTGCGACAAAACTTTTTTATGCAACTCCGTTGCGAAATAGTAATTTTCCTACTTAGTTTTGTAACTAAGGCTTTTTCAGCATTAGGACGTGTGCTGAAAAAATCTAGTTACAAAACGAGGTAGGAACAACGTTTTCTGCAATTCAATGCCGAAATAGACAAAACCAAACAATAAAATTTCTATTTCGATCACAATTTCCTTTTCTTTGCATTTTTAATTTCAATTAAAATTGAGTGTTGAAAACTTTTCCGCACTCAAATTTGAATGCTGAAAAACTTTTCCGCACTCATATTTGAGTGCTGAAAAACTTTTCCGCACTCAAATTTGAGTGCTGAAAAACTTTTCCGCATTCAAATTTGAGAGCTTAAAAAATTTTCAGCATTCAAACTCAAAATTTGAATGCTGAAAATCTTTTCCGCACTCAAATTTGAGTGCTGAAAAACTTTTCCGCACTCAATCAAATTTGAGTGCGGAAAAGTTGACCTTTTCCGCACTCAAAGCAGTATTGAAAACTGTCGTATTTCGGCACTGAATTGCAGAAAGTGAACTTTTTCATGCATCGTTTCGGTCACGTTAGAGAGGTCGTTTTATAACTGGTTTTACTTTTTGTCACTAGTGAATAACATAAATAACTCTTAACGCACTAGTGCGATAAATTTTTCACACTAGTGCGCATAAACCGCTTTTACACACTAGTGTGACAAAAGTTTTTCGTACTAGTGGGTAAAACCTGTTTTTACGCACTAGTGCGAAAAAAATAATTGAAATTTCAACAAATTTTTGCGCGTTTTTTGTCTGTGAATTGCAAAAACCATTGTTTGATACACGTTACGTATGCTGGTAGTTTAACGCACACAATGTGTTGCCGAAACCGCCTTCGGCTCGTGTCGGCACACCGACATCTAGTGCGGTAGACTACTTTCATACGTAACTTGTATCATACGTAACTTGTATGCACCGATCTTTCGCCCTCATTTTTGCACAGATTGAACTGTCAAAGAAGTTCCGATAGAAATCCAAGACATACAGACATTAATGACATTTTGTGCCAGGCGTTTTCGTCTTGAGCCCTAGAGGTGAGAGGTGAAATTCGAAAAGCCCGCCCGGACCCGACCCGAACCCGAACTACTTTTCACGGGTTTGGATTTCGGGCTTTCGGGTCTAGAAAATCCAGGTCGGTCGGGTTTCGGGTGTACTTTTTATCGGGTTCGATAATAATGCTACAAAAAAAAATTTTGAAAATGATGCAGCCGAGAATACTCCAATCACATCGCCTACAAAACAAAAATTCGAAAAAAAGCCCGCCCGAACCCGACCCGACCAGAACCCGAACTAGTTTTCACGGGTTTGGGTTTCGGGCTTTTGGGTTTAGAAAATCCCGGTCGGTCGGGCTTCGGGTTTTAATTTCGGATCGGGTTCGGGCCGGGTTGGGCCGAGCCGCCAGCGTTTTCCGGGCGGTCAGGCTTCGGGTTTTAATTTTGGATCGGGTTCGGTCCGGGCTGGGCTTCCAAAAATGGTCGGCCCGGACACCTCTATTGAGCCCCTCGGTTTAAGTCGCGACGACGGAAAAACCCCCGATCCCAAATGGTCACACGGTCGACATCTTGTATGATATGTTTTAAAATTGGCATCAAATAGGGTCAGAGGCACAGCAGAGATGGCATCAAATTTTAAAAACACTAAGTATATCGCGAGCTCAAACAATTATATTGACAATGCTTTTGCTTTGGAGACATTACGACCTTGGTCTCAGGACGCATTGAATCGTAAAAATTAGGTTGGGCGATGTTTGTGCAGCGCTGATGATTTGATTCAAAGAATATCCTTCACTATACGAGTACAACGACTGAATGCTACAATGAGTACCATACCAAGCAATTCACGAAATCTTTTATTTGTAAATAATTTTCGTTCTATTCCACAAACTATTCGACTTTTTAAGAAAAAATTTCAATTATTATGTTCGACTAACTTTCAAGAGAAAAAAAACGATTTTGAAAACTCGACTTATCGTTTTGACGAACAGACATCTTTCAAAGATCATCTCAGGAAATCTTTACACAATGAAGTTACCGAATATTTGGCCTAAGACAGCTCTTAAGCGAAAGCCAACTTCATATACAAGAGGTAATTCTTTTGTTGTCTTACGGCCAGAAAACACAACATTCCCGGATCGGTCAAAGTCAGTTTTTCGTATTTTCTTGCTTCGACGTGTGGGATGTAATCCTCGCCTTCGGCTCGAAATACAACCTTCCCACACGCCTCAACAAGAAATGTCCCAGCGAGACAGTAAATACCTATTCTTATGCAGAACTTTGCTTTCGAAAACATTCTCTCCTCTACTGTAATGTCTCCAGCTTAAGGTTTTGTAGCGAAAAAATAAATTTTAACTTCGTGTTTTATTGGAAGCCACAAAATTGCTGAGGAAACCAAGTAGCATTTTCTAAAGCAAGTAACAGTTGCATATCGTCCAGGGGAACCTTAACATCAAACGACTAAAAAAGTGACAAAAAATGTATAAAGTGGAAGTACACAAAACACTTTGTCTCATAACTCAATTGATGTTTTTCGTCGGTGCCTGGCACAATGAAGGGAAATCAACTTTTCGCAAAAAAATATTCCAATATTTTTACATGAACTGCGTGATTCTACTGACGATTTCATTTTCGACTTTCGCCATACTTTGCAATGACAAAAATGAGTCCATCTTCTTGCTTCAAACAATGACACTTACAGTTGTTCTAAACGTAAAACAGGCGTACCTCCTTTTCAATAAAAAGCAAATCCTGGAATTTTTATACGATCCGATTTGCGAACATTCCATTCAAGATCGAATGGAGTGGAACAGTGTTACGAAGAAAATTGAAACTTTTATGAAATTTGTACGCGTATACTTTTACGTTATTGGAATCACTTCATTTTTAATTACTGTTTTGAATTTGCCTATTTTTTCCTCAGAGAGAAAGTTGCCGGCGTATATAAACTTTCCCCATCAATTACCTGATTCAAGTTATTGTTTTTTTTTCGTTGCCTTAGTTTTGGGTATAGGCTGCTGTATACTTGCTAATTTAACTGTTGTGTGGGTTTGGTACACGATGTACAATTATTCCTTCGCATACCAAGCTTTAGGAAGTAGATTGAAACGGTTAGGCGTGCCAATTGAAGAAGTTAATCGAAACTCAAAGCCAAGGAATTCATTCGCTCAAGAATTGATTAAATTAGTTAAAAAGCACCGAAACTTATCGGAGTAAGTATACGATTCCGGTTTCAAACTTAATTTTAGGTCTAACCAAATAACACTTCCATCAAGGACGGTAAAACGCTTCAGAGATTTCTTCTCCCTGCTATTTTTCGCTCAAATCGCTACCAGTGGCATCAGTATGTGCATTTCAGTTTACAGCTTGGCTTATGTGAGTAAACCTCGGAGATAACATTTAATAGTAGATTACAGTGGGGGATGCGGAAATAAGTCATTACATGAAGGACTAATTTTGTGAAATGAGCCAAACTCAAGAGGGTGTTTTTAAGCAAAGAGCTTTGAAAACTGTTTTTTGACGAGTGTAGAGATTGTATCCCGAGCCGAAGGCGAGGTATACAACTACAAGAGTCAAAAAACAGTTTTTAAAGCGAGTTGCTTAAAAATACACGAATGAGTTTTCGAGTGTCACGAAATTATCCAGAATGGATGACTTATTAAGCATCCCCCACTGTATGCTGTTTTACTCGGTGTCCCAACCGAACAACGCGTCATTACATGCAGATATACATGTAATGATAAGTTTCCGGTGGGGGTTACATGTAATGAATAGCATGTAATGAATGACATGTAATGAATAATTTCCGTGGGGTGCACATATACATGTAATGACAAGTTTTCGGTGGGACAACGAGTAAACACACATTTCATATTCGTCTTAAGTAACCGACATTTCTGAGCATTCTTTCACCTCTCTTGCTTTGACAAAACTAAATTTTTTCTCATTTATTCGATTGCGAGTTATGTGAAGAGATTGTGTGCCTAAGGGGCCATCCATAAATGACGTCCGGTCGTAAGGGGGGGGGTATGGCAAAACCGGACGAATTCGGACGGGGGGGAGGGGGATGTATGAAAAACGTGACGTCCAGTGCACCTGATAGAATAATGATAGTATAAATTCGGAATCCGGATAATCAACACTTCGCGTCGCTTTTGTTGTTGAATTCGTTGGACGTTGAACAAATCTTACCAACCGATTTCAAAAAATACAAATCGATACCATACGATTTGTATTGTCCTTCGGTTAAGACTTGTTTGGATAAACGAATTTGTAGCAAATGTGGAAAATACTTCTTCTAAAATTGCACCCATCACCTTTCCGAAAGTTAGACGACGTCGAATCGCTGCTCGACGAGCTAACGAGATGAGAGTTGTTATTTCAAACTACGAGGGCTCCGAAGATAGATGGATAGATGAGCGAGACATAGACGCACCACACTGCCGTAATTTGCATAAGAAACTTAGTGCGAAAGAGAGAAAAGAATATTTATACAAAAGTCCACACAAAGTTTTTTGTCTCTTTCGCACTAAGTTTCTTATGCAAATTAGGGCAGCACAGAGCATGCTCGCAGTTGTCTGTCGCGAAAGAAACATGGATTTCGAAAATAGTTTTCCTGTAGTTTCTTTGACAGATCACTTCGATAGTGTGTGGGAAGAGAAATGTACATAAAATATTGCTATTTATTCAACAATAATAATTTTTTTTAACTTAATATTTTATTGGGGGGGGGGGGGTGAATGAAATCAGCCGAATTCTGACAGGGGGGGGGTCCAAACACTGTCAAAATAACCGGACGTCATTTATGGATGGCCCCTAAGACATAAAACATTCTTGTTCTAGAATTCTGACCAAAACCTTTTTCAAACTTATGTGTCCATGGTACTTTTATTTTATGCAACTCTCGACATTTTTTTCGTGATGTTTTTTGCGAGCGAAATAACGTCTTCAAGCGATAGACTGTCCTTTTGCCTGTACGAGAGCAATTGGATTGGCGAGGTTCTTCAGCAACCCCAAGAACTGAAAATTTTGGTTTATCCAATGAATTTGGAGACATTTACTTCGGTGAGTAAAGGTCGCAATTTTTAGGGTAAAGTTATTTTTATAAAAATAATTTTTTCCAATAGATTGTGAAAGGCAGCTACAGTTTGTTCAACCTGTTGCAGAACTTTAAATAGAGAAGCAGACAGATAGTTCCATAAGTATAGAAATTAAGTTAAGTAAACAGTGCGGTAAAGAAACATGTCTGGAATGAGTGATGCAGGGGAAAGTTCGTAGTCGGAGTTGGTAGTGAGAGCACGGCATCAGTAAAAAAAACGTTGCTGAGATTTATGGAACTACACTGAAAATTTATATTTACATACCACATGAAGAAAAGCGATCCTAGAGCACCTTTAAAACACATTAGCGATATGAAGAGACTTAAGTTAGCCAGGAATTTTCAATCAGTTACACACAAACATTACAAATTTTGGGATCCAAAATTTCAAAGTCAAACTAAATATTTAGGTACATGTCGCTGGCACCCCCACCATCTAGTATCATATTATTTTATTGTCAATTATTTGGGGCTGGTTTAGGGCTGATTAGGGCTGCAATTCTTGAAGAACATGTCGTTTTAGCGTTTCTTCACCGAAGCGAACAATTTTGGGATTAATGCAACATTTGGGGGGCAAAGATATTCAATTTTTCTTGAAAAAAGCATGTCATTTTGCATGTTCCAGTGAAACTAAAAATGTATGTGAGTAAAAAGAGAATCTATAACTTACGACTAGCTTAGGGCTGACGAATGAAAACGGACCCGAGTTTAGGGCTGGTGTGGAACTGTGGAGGCAAGGATATTCAATTTTTCCTTAAAAAAGCATGTCGCTTTAGCTGTTTCAGCGATGGTAGAATTTTTTTGAGTTCAAAGAGTAATCTGATATTTAGGGCTAGTCTAGGACTGACTATTTAAATCGGTCTGTAGCCCAAGTTTATTATTATTAAACTGGGCGCCTTACTGGTAATGCAGCCATGCATGCTCGTAGGCCTCTTGTAGGCCCATATGTTCTTACTCTTTGTAGATTGTGCCTTAGTTATAGCCTACTTTCTATTTATCAGAGATGAGATTGCATATTGTCGCAATATGAACGATGAGGAAATAACTCTGGAAAATTGTGGTACGGGACAATAAAAAATATGTGTAAATAACAAAGTTGTTTGTTGTTGTTTAGTGGATGAGGTGATGCCCATAAACGCGGTCCCTATTGTCTGTTGTGGCATCACCAGCACTGCGAATTCTGTCTGTTAGCTTCCCAGATGGAACCAGGTAAAAGTGTCCGTTTCTGGAGCTTAAACTGCAACCCCTCTCTCTTCTATGGTTTTCAAGCCATCTAGTCTAGTAGTCTAGCCTACTTGCGAGAATCGCCTCAAAGCATCTGATGAAATGCGGCTTCGAAGTTATACAATCTCAAGGCATAGTGACAATTGGGGTCGCTATTAAATTTCTAATTTTTGCATCTCCAGCTTGCAAGTGTGGATTCGAAAATCTATTCTACGCTGGAAGGGATAAAGTTGGTTCATTGGTTTTGGTTTCTATAAAAATTGCGTTGAAGGAGAAACGGCCTCGTTAGAAACGTAAGAAAATACTCTTCCACCACAACAATGCCCCCCACACTCGTCTCGCACTACTACTCCAAAGTTATTGGACTTACAATACGGTATGGTACCCCATGCACCGTTTTCGCCAGACCTGACCCTTTGTGACTTGTTTTATTTCCAAACGTGAAAAAATCCTTGGGTGGAATGAGATTCGGCTCGAAGACATTGCTGCGACGGAAGCTCATTTTGCAGACCTCGACAAATCGCACTTTCGGACGGATTCAAAAAATTGGAGCATCGATTGGAGAAGTGTGTTGAGCTTCGAGGGGATTATGTTGAAAAAAAAAATATAAAATCTAATAATTTATGTCTTTTTCTTGTACAGGCCGGAAAATTTTCAAACACCCCTCGTATGGAGATTTACTGTCAAAGGCAAAGTTGTAGAGAATAGAACTTTAAATTGAAAAACACATGTTTCAAGGTTTTAGAGAAAAACGGGCCAATGCTGGGATCTGACCTTTTCTAGAATTAGGGAGGGATGACTCTATCTTTAGAACTATGGCAGTTAGAAAGTTGGTGAGAATTAAATGTTGGAGAAAGTAGTTTCAGGAGAAACTACGTTGGTTCTGTTTATGATATGGTGCAGGGGAGAACATTTCCGTGAATGATATTAGTCGTCTCAGATGTCATAAG
>CM055403.1:160874605-160922384 GCA_029228625.1 Pseudolycoriella hygida | reverse complement strand
TTATTACAGCCCGATCGACGTCATTATCAGTAAAACATTTCGTATCAATGAAGAAATATCTGTACCGATAATCTCCTGCAAAAATTCATGTCCGGTATAATTTAACAAACAACTTTCTGGTACACTCATTTTTTAGATTTTATGTTTTCCAGAGCGAAATCAAATACGTGCCACTTTGAGCGATAAAACTGATTGACCTTTGGTCGCAATTTGCAACATTGCGAACCTGACTTATGTACCCATGATAAATTCATTTGCTTCGCTTTCTCTGATGCTCTTTTGGCAACGGGAATTTTATAATAAGCGCATAGAAACTTTTGATTGCGTCGAACTGACTTTAACTGTAAACTAAAATCGACGCAATCAAAAGTTTCTATGCGCTTATTATAAAATTCCCGTTGCCAAAAGAGCATCAGAGAAAGCGAAGCAAATGAATTTATCATGGGCGCGCGGTAGCAATGCGCCCGTGACGCAAGTCTTACACGCCAAAAAATTCACAAGAAATTTTTTCGTAGACTAAGGAACATATATACAGGAACTTTTTGGCTTCAGGGTTTTGGGGAAATATGGCCCAATCCTGGTATATGGCCACTCCCATAATTGGGCAGGATGAGCCAGATCTCCAGAACTATGAGAGTTAGAAAGTTGGTTCCAAAGGTGAAGTTATAGAGAATTGAATTTAAGTGAACACGTGTTTCAGTGTTTTGGGGAAATATGGCCCAATTCTGGTATATGGCCACTCCCATAATTGGGCAGGATGACCCAGATCTCCAGAACTATGAGAGTTAGAAAGTCGGTTCCAAAGGCGGAGTTATAGAGAATTAAATTTAAGCGAACACGTGTTTCAGGGTTTCGGGGAAATATGGCCCAATCCTGGTATATGGTCACTTCCAGAATTTCGTCTTTTTTATGGCAATTTGTGGCAGGATGACCCAGATCTCCAGAACTATGAGATTTAGAAAGTTGGTTCCAAAGGCGAAGTTAGAGAGAATCAAAGTTAAGCGAACACGTGTTTCAGGGTTTTGGGGAAATATGGCCCAATCCTGGTATATGGCCACATCCATAATTAGGCAGGATGACCCAAATCCCAGAACTATGAGAGTTAGAAAGTTTGTTCCAAAGGCGAAGTCGTAGAGAATTAAGTTTTAGCGTACACGTGTTTCATGGTTTTGGGAAAATGTGGCCTAATCCCGGGATAACGCCACTTCCAGATTCCAGAGGGATGATTCATACCTCTAGAACTATGGCAGCTAGAAAGTTGTTTACAAACTTACAAAAGTACTGATATCCGCAAAAAAACCTCTTACAAAGGAGGTGTGACGCAAGTCTTTATGCCTGCTTACAAAAGCTGTGAAATCAGGAAAGTGTGACGCATTAATCAACTAAGGTAAAACTATTTTCTTCCAGTTACAAAAGTTCTGAAATCAGAGGGGGGTGACGCATTAAGCTTCGATTCGCAACAAAAATTTTTAAACAAAATTATGTTGAGTTCAAAAAATTGCGTCACAAATGCCAGACCCACCACTCAGTTTTTAGAGGCAAAAATTAAAATTTACCCTAAACGATGTAATAAGAAATAAAAGTCAAATTTTCGCAGCGTAAAAACTGAAAGTACAGAAAAATTGTTTCGTCGTTGGGTCTGGCATTTGTGACGCAATTTTTGAACTCAACATAATTTTGTTTAAAAATTTTTGTTGCGAATCGAAGCTTAATGCGTCACCCCCCTCTGATTTCAGAACTTTTGTAACTGGAAGAAAATAGTTTTACCTTAGTTGATTAATGCGTCACACTTTTCTGATTTCATAGCTTTTGTAAGCAGGCATAAAGACTTGCGTCACACCTCCTCTGTAAGAGGTTTTTTTGCGGATTTCATCATCGGCGAGAGAATAGCGTACGTTATTCACTCTTGCATATAAAGGAAAAACCGTACATTAAATCACTAGGGAAAATTCGTTTTCTCTTTGCCAATTCACTGAAAAAAACAGTGGCGCCGCCGTGATTTGAACTCACGACCCACCGATCCGCAAGAATCGACGCTAACCACCGCGCAAATTCGCTCATTCGCTATGTACAAATTTTATTGATACTGTTTGTTGACAAATAGAAGCATATAGTAACGTATAATGTACAAATATGTCTCTCACAAACACTAGCGTTGTTTTTCTCGATATACAACATTAGGCTTATGTATTTTGAGTGGTTTTCTTTACGTTTTGTATTTGTATTTTTGTTCGTTTTGTATTTGAATCAGTTTTTATTTATGTTATAAATGTGATTTTCTCACAGAGCAAAATTCAAATGTCTATATGAAAATAGTAATTTCACGTGACGACCAAAACATAAATAAATAGAATTAAAAAAAAAGTATTGGAAAAAAAATATTGGAAAAAAAACTGAAAAAAAGACCTGCAGCCGTCGTGTCTCGAACCCAGGACCCTGACACTTCGAAGCAGTGATAAATTCTCACAGCTATCACATTCATGCGCTCTAAAAAATAACGTACGATATTCTCTCGCCTAATGAAATAAAATATTGTATTGGTGGACGTGAGAAATCATATTTTCTTATGTAAATATTGTACTCTCACTTGTTCGCTACGCTCACTCGTTATGTACAATATTCACATTAGAAGAAATCCTGGATTTTCTCTCGTCCACCAATAAAGTACTATTATTGCTATATCGTTGTCTCATTTCATCTCATGCTCTCAGTTGAAGTTGAACACCGCTCCAAGTGCATCCTGCATGTACAAATTGAACTTGACAATATTAACAGTTGATCAGTCAGTGGAAACAATATCAATTTCGAGGGTCTTGAGGAAACATCAATTTATTCAGTTATTACATTTTACACATGAACGCATTTAAGATACTAAATCTATAATTAAACATTAACAGCAAATTAGAAATTAAACTCGTGCGAAAAATCCTTTAATAATGTTTGCATGTAAAGTGTGGGTGGTGACTCTATAGCAAAACGACAGTCTATCGCTTGAAGACGTTATTTCGCTCGCAAAAAACATCACAAAAAAAAATGTCGAGAGTTCCATGAAATTAAAGTACCATGAACACATAAGTTTGAAAAAGGTTTTGGTCGGAATTCTAGAACAAGAATGATTGACGTCTTAGGCACACAATCTTTTTACATAATCCGCAATCGAATAAATGAGAAAAAATTTAGGTTTTTTGAAGCGGGAGAGGTGAAAGAATTCTCAAAAATGCTGGTTATTTAGAGGAACATTAAATGAGTGTCTAACTGTTTACTCACATGAGCCAAGCTGTAAACTGAAATGCAAATGCTAATGGCACTGGTGGCAACTTGAGCGAAAAATAACAGGGAGAAGAAATCTCTGAAGCGTTTTACCGTCCTTGATGGAAATGTTATTCGGTTAGACCTAAAATTAAGTTTAAAACCGAAATCGTATACTTACTCCGATAAGTTTCGGTGATCTTTGACTAATCCAATCAAATTTTGAGCAAATGAATTCCGTAGCTTCGATTTTGCGTTCTTTCGTTGCGGTTCGTTCACTTCTTCAATTGGCATCCCTAACCGTCGGTATCTATTTCCTAAAAGTTGGTACGCGAAAGAATAGTTGTACATCGGGTACCAAATTTAGACAACAGTGAAATTAGCCAGAGCAGAGGAACCTATACCCACAACTAGGACGATGAAAAAGAACCAATAAGTTGAATCAGGCAACTGACGGGGAAAGCTTATATACGCTGGCAATTTTCTCTCTGACGAAAAAACAGGAAAATTCAAAATAGCAATTAAGAACGAAGTGCTTGAAATTATGTAAACGTATGCGCGTACGAATTTCATAAAAGTTCCAATTCTCTTCATGACTCTCTGCCACTCCATTCAATCTTGAATGGAATGTTCGCAAATCGGATCGTATAAAAATCCAAGGATTTCATTTTTTTTTGAAAAGGAGGTACGCAAGTTTCAAACTCAAAACCACTGCAGTAATCGTGAATAGAATCAAGAAGATAGACTCATTTTTGTCGTCAGAAAGTATGGCAAAAGTTTTAAGTGAAATAACAACCAGAATCATGCCGGTCATGTAAAAATATTGGAATTTTTTCCGGTGAAAAGTTGATTTCTCTTCATTTCGCCAGACACCGACAAAAAACATCAATTGTGTTATCAGGCAGAGACCTTTGTGTACTCCCACTTTATACATTTTTGCTACTTATTTTTAGTGGTTTTGATGTTTAGGTTTTCCGAGACGATAAGCAACTGTAACTTGCTTCAGAGAAAATGTAACCTGGCCTCCATGTAAATTTGTTGGCTGCTAATGAAACACGAAGTAAATTTTTATTTTTTTGCTTTCAAAATTATAAACTTTAGAGGAGAGAAGGAAAGAATTTCCTCTCGTATTGATTTAAGTCGCTCTCTCTAGCTTTCTAAGACCCTTAACTTAATTGGCTAAACATTTCCTGGGAATTGCGGGAAATGGGCGCTTTACAGAAATAATGCGACCTAACCTATTTGTTTCACATTTAGGGGTCGTGCACATATGACGTCACGTTTTCTATAAAAAATGAGTATCCATAAAACGGTCATAACTTAGTCAAGACAAAAAATTCTGTTTATAGGACTCTGGCTACCCCCCCCAAACAGGGGGTGTATTTGGGGGGGCAGCCGGAGTACTATAAGCAAAATCTCTTACCAGTTTGGAGTTATAGACTTTGTGGATTTTATAGCAAGCGTGACGTCATATGTGTACGACCCCTTACTTGTATGTACAGGTGGTGCAGTGTTTACTTTAATTAATTCATTCGTTCAACGCTTGTAAGATTCATATTTTCTTCACAAAGTGTGATCTGTAACACTAAATTTAAGATCATTCTTTTAGTATCACTAATTCACTCAGCAAGCAGATAGTACAATTAGAAATCGTGTGGGAGCCCTTTTAGTTCAATTTGAAAAAAAGGCTAAATGCGCCATTCAGGAATTTTAAGAATTTCTCTCTTCGCAAATTATTATTCGGCTTGTTCGTCATCCACAATGAAAGACAAAATGTGGATATTTCTGTAGAAATCTAAAGAAGACAATAATTAATCTTAGAATTGATTTCGTAGAACACGGCACAATTTTGCTAATTAAATTAGTAAAAAGAAACGAGACTTGACAGGCCAGTTTTAAATTATGCCATTTATTTAAAAGTTTCCGACCGGTTTCGAGAGTCACGCTCTCATCTTCAGGGTATGGTCAAGACTAAAAACATAAGGGTTTTACATAAATAACAAACATAACCAAAATACAGCTGATTTCTACATGCATGATAACAAATTACACTAGTGTGTGGTACCTTAATTCTATGCATAAATATTGATGTGTTGTTTACCTGTGTGTCACACAGGTCGTCATGAACTCCATGCTCCTCAAGGTACCACAGACTAGTGTAAGTCGGCGGCTCAGCGCGCTGGGTCTGATCGTCATACGCCGAAGGGAGCGAGTTCAAGCCCGTGCAGGGTTTTTTTTCATAATTTTCTTCTATTTCTACATCATAAAAGAAAGTCCTAGTCATCATAAAATATAAATTAAGTTACTAGGCAGGGCATCGCATATTATTAACGTACGCTATATGACCTATATACAAGAACACTAGAACACTTAAGGTACGACATATACACGCCGAACCGATAAAAATGTTTTGTTTAGGTGTGAAAACACAATAAAGTTGAACCATGAAATGCCTCAAATTGTATGACCGACGAGAGATACAATTTATTTAAATCATAAATTTAATTTAGAAAATTCTTCTTACTCGTTGACAAAGCAGATGATATCAAAATTAAACACATAAATTTATAAACAAAAACCAATCACACGGAATCCGTAATAATATCTTGAAAATGTAGTTCTTTGCTAATTTTGAACAACATCTTTGATGGAAACTCAAATTCAAAATATAACCAAATTTTCCAATAATTGTCCAAAATCCTTATACTATTCCTTTGAAATGATCTATTCAAATGCTACGTGTTTTAACTACACAGAAAATAAAAAACACTTTCACTTATCCAATCGCGCCAAAAAAGCTGAAAAATTATCAAAGCAAACCTTTGAAATAAAAAACGTGCTTTGAAACAAATTTGAAAATATAACTTTTTCAAAAGCGAAATTTGACCATTTCTCGGTCAATTTTCTTCAATATTTTTGCAAATCTTCTTAATATAGATTGGTAGGATTGGAGATTTACCAAGCTTTGCCGGGCAAATTTACTCATATGGGATGAAACTTTTTTTACTTTCGCGCCGTATATGAAGCATGAAATAGTATATTACAGAGGAACACTGTTATGAGTAATATTACAGGTGTGCGATGTTTACGGAAACCATCCCCGGAGTGTTCCTCTGTACTATGTCTTAACGTGTACCCACAAGGTAAGTTGAAATCTACAAAACATCTAATTTCATAAAAATCAATTCAAGCGTCAAATTTTGTTATGTTCACTCTACGAACGATTCAAAGTTGACGCGTGCCAATTCATTCATGTTTCTATGAATAGACTTTAGTTGTCGGTTATATTTTTGTTTCGTATTGAGATTTAATTCGAGTTTTTCATCTTTATTGAGAACTTATAGGCGGCCTTAGGGAACACAAGTTTTGCCGAGAATTGAGTAATGTCATAGGCAAGACATTCGTTTCCGTAAAATACCACAAATTTAAGAAATTTGAGAATCACAAACTTTTACTATATCAAAACAAACACATCGCATAAGATTTACCGACTACTCTGACTACATGTACGTTATGAGCCATTTACCTATCGCATCGCACACCGGTTATATCAACTTAGCGAGTGGGTACACGTTAAAATATAATACACCACTCGGAGATACTTTCGTACCTCTCCCTTGTAGTGTAAATAACTATTTTTTGATTCGTTGTCTTTTTTAGATTTCTACAGAAATATCCACATTTTGTCTTTCATTGTGGATGACGAACAAGCCGAATAATAATTTGCGAAGAGAATATCTTAAAATTCCTCAATGACGCATTTAGCCTTTTTTTCGAATTAAACTAAAAGGACTCCCATACGCTATCTAATTGTCCTATCTTCTTGCTGAGTGAATTAGTGATACTAAAAGAACAATCTTTAATTAGTGTTGGAGATCAGAATTTTCGAAGGAAATATGGATATTACAAGCGTTGAACGAATTAAGTAATGAAAATAAACACTAGACCACCTGTTACAAGTAAATGTGAAAGAAATAGGTTAGGTCGCATTATTTCTGTAAAGCGCCCATTTCCCGCAATTCCCTGAGAAAATCATACCCATACGAAGTATATGGGGCTTATGCACTAGTGAGCGTCTAGCTAGATTCTACGCTTTGTTGAGGACTTCAAAAAATATAGGTTAAGTTGAAGTTGGGATTTTTAAATTTACGTTAATTAGTTGAGACGTTCAGTCAGACGTTGAGGCTTTATAATCGTACGGAACTGAAGGTTCTTTAATCTTAAAGTTGGGGAAATGTGACGCAAGTCTTCGTCTCTTCATCCAAAACAACTGATAACAATTTGGGTGACGCTAACAGGAGCGCAGAAAATTCTTTTCAAATATTTCACAATCGATTTAAAAAAATGCTTTTTTCTGAACTAAACAAAATTGTTTTTGATGAATTATATGCAGAATTTGTTTCGTGTCGCCGTCGGCGGCTACTTCTTCCATGGGCAAAAATAAGACCTACTCTACTCTACTCTACTTACTCTACAACATATCAAAAGATTTTTTTCAGCCCCCGCCCATTTTCCGCCATTTTGGCGGTCACCCCGATACACTACACACCCAACCCAAAAACTTTCCCTTCGACATCAAACCTTTACCTCGAACACCCAACCTTTTCTCATACAAAATGTGCTACACACACAAACACATACATATGGGCTTTATATGGCGTCTTCTAAGAGCCCTGACGCCCAAACGAGACCGGTACCCCCCCTTTTTTTAAATCTTATATGACGAAGAATACCCACCCGAAGGTCCTTGCAAAATTTCAAGAAAAGTTATCGAGCCGTTTTCGAGTGAGAGCCAAAAAAGTCGTTTATGCAACGCCGTTGTGAAAAGCGAGTTTTTTCATGCATCGTTTCGGTGACGTTAGAGAAGTCGTTTTACAACTGGTTTCACTTTTTATCACTAGTGACAAAAAGTAACTTTTTATCACCCACTCATTTGGGTGATAAAAAATTCATTCAAAAGTTCACGTTTCACAAGTTGTTGCATGTGTCTTGTATGAAACACGTTGCGAAATTGGTTGCTTTTGTCACACTATGTGGTTATCCAACTTGCTTTGCTCGTTTGATAACTTCACATCTAGAGACAAATACAACTCCATTTCTCAACTAAGTAACTACATAAATAACTAATTTCATACAAGTGCCAATGGAAACCAGTAACTCACTAGCTAACTAACGCAGGATGTTCTCACTAACATTAACATGAAAATGCACTTTTTGTATAGGAAATGATCATTTTCTAAAGGTTATATCTCCGGATCTACCAAACCGATTTTAATGAGTGAAAAGATACTTCACTGTAGAATAATTTTGCGTAGAATCCGGGAGAAATATTTTTCGGGTGGTACGTTGCAAGGGGGGAAGTCAAAACTTAGCTGTATATATGGTTCCGCGGTCTACGAGCATAATTTTTCTTAATTTTTTGTTCGTATGTGGACTTGACATGATTTTTGGTGCTATCCTCTTAACGACCACAATTTATTTGACTAGCCATTCAAGTACAGCCCACTTTCGCTTCTTGTTAAAAATTGATGAATGGAATACAGTATAATGTAATGTGAATTTTCTCACACGCTGAATTTACGAAGGATGCATTAATGACGCCAATATTGTTCTTGTTATGAATTATTTGGGTAAAGTGTCACACTACGTAATATTGCACTGGCGTATGTTTCAGCAGATGCAATAGTTTAGATAATGAATTGTTGATGAATCAAATAGAAGGGACACGTCAGACTTTTGATTTTTTTAAATTTTCATTTTTTTGAAAACATTATTTACACATCTCTATTAAATTCATCACAAAAGTTGCGTATGCTGAGTGATGCTTTGGTCCAGGATTAATTGTTGGATCCGTAGGTAGTATAAAGGTCCTATTCGTTTACTACAAACAATTTCATTGTAACGAGACGAAAGTAAGGGGGATATAGTTATTATCGTCTAGAGAAGACGAACCAGCAAAAAAAAATCTCCGTCCGTCTCCACTTTTTTTTTCTAAACGGAGCAACGGATCACCCCTTTCTTCCTTAAAAGGAACATATATTTCATGATTCAAGTTCAAAGATGAGCAAAATCGGTCAAGTAGATCAGGAGATACGGTCAAAGAAGTGTCCAAAAATGTTGATTTTCGAGGGCTGGTGAAACTTTTTCGCAAAGCAGATGGTTTTTCCTCTATATTTGTTTAACTATTCAATATGGAGATTTACTGTCAAAGGCAAAGTTGTAGAGAATAAAACTTTAAATTGAAAAACACATGTGTCAAGGTTTTAGGGAAAAATAACCTAATGCTGGGATCTGACTTTTTCTCGAATTAGGGAGGGATGACTCATGTATCTAGAACTATGGTAGTTAGAAAGTTGGTGAGAAGTAAATGTTAGAGAAAGTTGGTTTATATTAGGAGAAACGACGTTGGTTCTGTTTATGATAAGGTGCAGGGGAGAACATTCCCGTCAACGATATTAATCGTCTCAGATGTCATAAGACGTACTTCGACAGGGCCTTTGCCATTTATAGTTCTTGTAGGCCTAAAAGAATTTAAAACAATGAAACATTGAGTTGTTTGCTCATTTTTATTTACAGTTCGTTCATTTGACGCTTAAACAAAGTGTGTACTGTTAAAGATTTTACGTGTTTCAACACGTAAAAAACGGTACGTAAGTCCTTCCAATTTTTTTTTTTTGACGAGTGGGAATACAGCCCTCCCCTTCGGGTCGGGCCGTAACCTTCCCACTCGTCAAAATAAAAATTTGGAAGCACAGACGTAATGTATTATAAATGTCATTAATGTCAGACTACATAGCTTTCTATATAAAGATACATACAT
This sequence comes from Pseudolycoriella hygida, assembly GCA_029228625.1. Taxonomy (NCBI): domain Eukaryota; kingdom Metazoa; phylum Arthropoda; class Insecta; order Diptera; family Sciaridae; genus Pseudolycoriella; species Pseudolycoriella hygida. The sequence continues at coordinate 160,912,315 of CM055403.1, read as the reverse complement.
CAGACGTACGTTGTGATCTCTTTCTAGCGCATACATCTTATATAATGTGACGTTAATGACATTTAAATCTCTGACAAACCAAAAATGTCTCAAATTTGTTTAAGCGTAAAATGAACGAACTGTAGATACGTTTGAGTCTTTTTGTAACATCTATTCTGATACGCACGGGTCTTTTCTTATATTTTATTATGTTTTTCGTGGTGGCCTCTACCGTTTGACGATAAAGATTATCAATGTTTGTGTTTGATAAAAAGATCTTCTTTTTGAAACTCCTTTCTCCATTTGGTTGTCAAACCTTAAGAGAGTTGAAGACAGCAACTAAAAGAACTCTTTCGGAACTCTTTAAATTCAATACCGTTGAGAAGACTCACTATCTCTTTATGAACTAACAAACTTATCGGACGAGATGGTCCAAAATGAAAATTTTTCAACGGAATAGCTAGTCGTTGTAGGAGTAGACCATTCGCACGCGAACTGTATAAAAAAAGAGGGAAATTATAAGTGCGTACAATAAATATTCCAAAGCATCTAAAAGAGATTGGAATTAACAGAAACTTGTGACACTTATGAAACCGTGTAAGATCTTATGTCTCTACCGGAGTAAAATAAAACAACTAGCTCAGTTCAATGCTATGACAAGAACTTTATTACACGTATGCACTTGACGGTGACTCTAGCAAGACTAAAACTGGTATGCAAAGAGCATATCACACAAAGGACATGTAACAGTAGATTTGATGCAGGGTTAGGCAAACTACAAAACTCAACACACTCCCTGTTTGATAACCCTAATCAAAACAAAAAACTTTGAAAGTCAGCGATTGCATAAAATATCGCAAAGAAAAAATTAGTTCCTTCACACCCACTACGGCTCGTTTCAAATCAAATATGTTGCAACCAATTCAATGCAACGTCCTTCATCCTCGCCGTTGATGGAATGTCTTTGACCTTTCGACAGCAACCTCCGAACCAACAATGTCTAACCGACTCTCCAAGACCTCGCTGCGCAACCAATTCACTACGACTTACAGAGGTCATTATTGCTGAATCAAATCACTAGAACTGAACCCGACTAAAACCATCCACGACCCGACCACTTTATCCTGAATGAACCGCCAAATCCAAGCGCACACTAAATTCACCACCACCCGATCTGACCATCTGACTGACCACCCGATCGTTCATATACTCCGCTACACCACCATCTGCAAATTTACTTTGTCCTTCCACAATTGCGTCATGAAAATTGTCAACGATGATTACAGGTATTTTCTCGTAAACAAATGATCGTCCAGAAACAATTTTAGCAAGTAAATGACGGCTTCGCTCTTCCAGTTATTTTCACGTAACCAAACAACAAAACGACTTCACTGTTCCAGTTATTTTTACGAAACCAAATAACAAAACGACTTCACTCTGCTCCAGTTATTTTTACGAAACCAAATAACAAAACGACTTCACTCTGCTCCAGTTATTTTACGAAACCAAAAAAACTCGAATGAAGATTCTCCACGGCCTTTAACGCCTTACGAAAATACATCGACGACTTCTTAGTTCTGTTTCAATAACGAAAATCTTCCAGAAATTTCCTTTTCACCAGTACAAAGACGACACAACCATTAACGATGGTCAAATTCACAATGGGTGTCAAATGGTGGTTATATTGGCGCAATATAGTACTCATTATGTACACTAGCCTCTGACCACCTACTCCTACATCCTACCTACTCGTGGTGGCACCTGTTATAGTGAGCAACCCACATGAACGATCGGGTAACCAACCCCCGGTGTAGTAGTGTGGGTCACTTAGCAGACAGGATGAGGGGGGCTGTCTTCGGGTAGTACCTAGACGCTACGTTTAGGGAGGGTCGAAGACAGCTAGGCGCTATCAGGATGGGATGGCGCCTTAGCTTGGTGGCGGATGATCTCAACAGCAGGAGACAACGGCAGCAAGCACAGTCCTAGTCAGATGGACTACCATCACTCACCAACCCGCAGTGGAGAGCGTGGTGTTTTAATTCCAAAAACCCCCAAACAAAAACCATGAATAAAATGTACAATCAGATAAGGCCCTCAGTTCCCGGTAGCAAGTTTCCGTCTTCTGACTCCGGCAACGGCCAGAAGCGGCTTGCAGAGGGTGCTAAGAATACCCGGGTTACAGAAGGTTGCTATACCAAATTGGAAATCGCCACGTACAATGCCAGAACTCTGTCGTCAAATGGAAAAATGTTAGAAATGGAAATGGAATTGGAGAAAATCAAGTGGGACGTCGTCGGGGTGAGTGAAGTGAGAAAATCGGGGGAAGAATGTCTCAAACTGCGGTCAGGTCACACATTCTTCTACAGAGGAAGTGACACTCAGACGTTGATACATGGAGTCGGATTGTTCATTCACAAACGCTGGGAGAATCGCATTACACACACGAAAAGTATATCGGACAGAGTGATATATGTTTGCCTGAAGATCAACAGTATGTACAGTGTAAAGGTGATTCAGGCTTATGCACCCACATCAACTCACGACGACGAAGAAGTAGAAACGTTCTACGAAGACATTGCAACAGCCATGGAAGAAAATCGATCGCACTATCAATTCCTGGTCGGTGATTTCAATGCGAAGCTGGGGAAACGGGAAGAAGAATCGGAAGTTTACGTAGGAACATTCAGTTACGACCAAAGAAATGCACGTGGTGACACATTGTTGAATTTCCTACATCAACATGGTCTATTCGCAATGAATTCGTTTTTCACTGCAAAAACTCAACGGAAATGGACTTGGGCCAGTGCAGACGGTGTAACGAAAAATGAAATCGACTACATCATCACCAGTCGTAAATCAACCGTTAAGAACGTCACGGTCATAAACAGATTCACAACGGGAAGCGATCATCGAATGGTACGGGCGACAATCAAGTTGAACACAAAATTCCAAAGATCAAAGTTGGTCAGAAAAAATGAATCGATCGATGTACTGCGACTGAGACAATTGAGTGAAGAATTTGCACAAAAGGATACGGATTTGGGTGACGTGGATAGTCACAGCAGCACATTGGATGAATTAAACAACAAAGTTATAGAATCGATAACTGGTTTCATGGAAGCGAAATGCAAAACAAACCATTTGAAAGAGTCCAAATTGAGCAAAGAAACACTGAATCTGATAGCGAGCCGAGTGGAGCTGATCAAGAACGGAAAACGAGATTCAATAGAATATCGAGAACTAACGAAGAACATCAACAAGGCGATGAGATCAGATTTGAGGAAATACAATGTTCAACTGGCACAAACTACGATCGAAACAAACTGCAACATGAAAGTCTTACGTTCGAAACTATCAAATGCGAAAAAAGAAATCTTCAAATTACGTGACAAAACCGGAACGATACAATCGGACCGAAGTACGATATTAAATATCGCAAAAGAATTTTACGAAGATTTATATTCATCGAACAGACCGAAACCGAAGTCATCGACCGGAGTAATACACCAAGACAGACCAGCAATAATGAACGTGGGATCGGAAGAGCTGCCCGATATAACGGTTGAAGAAGTCGAAACAGCATTGAAGGAAATGAAAGATAGAAAATCTCCCGGTGAGGATGGCGTACCGATAGAAGCCATCAAGTTTGGTGGCGATACAATGTTGAGTGCAATAGTGGCTTTGTTCAATAAGTGCCTGGAGGAGGGGAAAGTTCCTGAAGCATGGGAGAATGCGATGATCATATTGCTACACAAAAAAGGCGACATAACAAAGCTGGAAAACTACCGTCCTATCAGTCTTCTGTCAGCGCTGTATAAACTGTATATGAAAATCATAGCGAAAAGAAACACAAACAAATTGGACTTCTATCAACCCGTCGAACAAGCTGGATTCAGATCCGGTTACAGTACCAACGACCACTTGCAAGTGATGCGAACGTTGATCGAGAAGTGCAACGAGTACAGGATTGGTATCGTGCTGATTTTCATCGATTTCGAGAAAGCGTTTGACTCGGTCGAAACGTGGTCAGTACTGGATTCCTTGGATGAATGCAGAGTAGATTCAAGGTATTCAAATGCAATCCGGTATGTGTATGAAAATGCTACGTCTTGCATAAAGCTGCACGAGAAAACTGACAAGTTCAAAGTCGGTAGAGGCATACGACAGGGTGACACCATCTCGCCAAAACTATTCACAACAGCCCTGGAAAGTGTTTTCAAGAAGTTGGATTGGAGCAAGATGGGAATTAACGTGAATGGACAGTACTTGAGTCACCTTCGCTTCGCTGATGACATTGTATTGATTGCCGTCGATCTGGAGCAGGTTCAATTAATGTTACAACAGTTGAATGACGAGTCTAGCAAAATTGGGCTCAAGATGAACTTGGCAAAAACAAAAATAATGACAAACATCGACGACGACAGGGACATCAAAATTGGAGACACAGTGATCGAAAGGGTCGACAATTACATCTACCTTGGCCACAAACTGAAATTGGGTTCGGACAATCAAACTGCCGAAATCAGGCGAAGAATTGGTCTCGGATGGGCGGCGTTTGGAAAGCTCAATTTAATTTTTAAAAGCAAGACGAACAACAGCCTCAAACGTAAAGTGTTCGATTCATGTGTTCTTCCGGTACTGACGTATGGAGCTGAAACTCTCACGTTAACAAAAGCATCAGAAAATAAACTGAGAGTCGCTCAGAGAGCCATGGAAAGAAGTATGCTCGGAATATCGCTCAGAGACAAGAAGACAAATCAATGGATCCGACAACAAACGAAAGTCGTGGATGTCATGGAGCGAATATCAAAGCTGAAATGGAACTGGGCAGGACATATTGCCAGAACAACCGATGAAAGATGGACCAAGTTGATAATGTCATGGAGACCACCCACAACGAGACCGATGGGCAGACCACCAGAACGATGGAGCAACAGCATTAAACGAGTGGCGGGAACGAATTGGCAGCAAGTGGCGATGGATCGTACGAAGTGGAAGGAGCTAGGGGAGGCCTACGTCCAGCAGTGGATATACATGGGCTGAATAAGAAGAAGAAGAAGAAATTCACAATGCGCTTTGTCGACACGTATTATCCAGAATTTTCCGCCAACAATGACCTGCCAATTTTTTTCGTCTACTAAATAACCAAACGATTCCAATTATTTTTACGTCCACCAAATAACCAAACGATTCCAGTTATGCCACGCCAAAACGTCGACTGCAGCAACCTGAGCCTTGTACCACACCGAAAAGTTGCACAGCCACCGAATGAAAAAGTTTCACACCAAACAATGTTCTTTGATATTCACCGATTACACAAGCGACAAACTTTATTTTTAGCGATATCGTGCTGATAACGTGTAAGATCTTATGTCTCTACCGGAGTAAAATAAAACAACTAGCTCAGTTCAATGCTATGACAAGAATTTTATTACACGTATGCACTTGACGGTGACTCTAGCAAGACTAAAACTGGTATGCAAAGAGCATATCACACAAAGGACATGTAACAGTAGATTTGATGCAGGGTTAGACAAACTACAAAACTCAACAAACCGAAGGTTTAATCTGCATTTAACTAAAACAAATTTGTATACCTTTAAACAGAGAGTTTTGTATGAAGGTGGCTTACTTAATGAGAATTGCCAAAATAAATTTCATTCTTATCTAAAAAGAATCATTCTAATCAAAAACTAAATCAGCAACTGCAAATGAAAAATTAGTCAATTACCAATCACCTGGGGAACGAATGTGTTAATATAAATCACATTGAAAGAGTGAAAGAGATTTCGTTACCCAGGTGACGGTACCGATGGAATAGGCCATAGGTAAACAAATATTTTATGAAATGTGACGAGAAATCAGGTTGATAACAAAACTCAGGAATTTTCCCGAAATGTCACGAAAGCCTGCCGAATTTTATTTTGTGTTTTGCACTTCGACTTTGCTTGTCAGTTCGAAATATTTCAACTCAATTCCTTCGATCAGCTCGGATTTGAGACGGGATTTAAGACTGTAACCTAGGGAATTTTCCATTTTGCGATGTCACGAAAACGTAGATCAATAACAAATTCGGATAACTAGGGAATTTTCCCTTTTACGAAATCTTACGAAAACCTTGCAGAAAAACATAGCCCGGGAATTTTACATTTCACAAAACCTCACGAAAACCTAGGAAAAAAAATAATATTTCTATGAATCACATCACAGCTTTATGCAGGTTTGTGCTTATTACTTACGAGTGCCCTCGTAGCCTTATGACCTTAAAAAATTGGATTAGGAGTCCCGAGTCCCCCTAGGGGCTATACTAGTATTTTTATAAGAAACTTAATGACCAAAATGAACTAAAAAGAATAAAACTCTAACATTTCGACCGATATCAACCGTACGCTGAGCCTAAATTACAACAAAATGAATTTTAACCATTAAAAAAACTCGTGTTACTGACGAAAAAGAATTATTCTCTTTATTTATATCATTTCAAGAATAATTCACAATAATCATTTTAAAAAATATTGAGTGCAAGAAGCGGTGTGACACTTCACAATCGCAATATAACTCCTTTTTCGATGAAGTTTTTGCCGGTTGGGTTGACACTATGAGTTTTTTTTACTCTATTCACGATGTACTTTTCAAAAAGCATAAAAAATTTCGTATATTTCCGGACCTCTTTGTTGTCCGACCGATTTGTTGTCATCGGTGGTTCTATGTCAAATAAAATTGTATGTACCTACATCAGGAGTTCCACAAGGATCTACTTTGGGGTCACTTCTGTTTATTATCTTCATAAATGATCTTCTTGAATCACTCGATCTATTAGTAATATCTATGATTGTGAACTGTTTCAAAATGATCTTTCTAATGTAGTTGAATGGTGTAAAAAAAACAAAATGATATTGAATGTTGATAAATGCGCAGTGATGTCTACCACTCACAGACGTAACAAAATAATCTTTCACTATAAAATCGAAAATGAATGCCTCGGAAGAGTCTCCACTAAAAAAGATTTGGGAATAATTATGGATGACAAATTATCATTTAATGATCACGTAAGTGACATGACCCGTAAAGCTTACATGACATTAGGTTTCAACTTTCGCTGCGGTAAATACTTTTCAAGTCAAGCCAGCATGCGGGTACTATTTCTCACACTTGTCAGGAATAGGCTTGAATATTGTTCAACGATATGGAATCCATGTTACGTGAATGCTATCGATCGAGTCGAAAAGGTGCAGAGAAAATTTTCCAGAATGTTTTATTTTAAATTCAGTATCTCTAATCCAAGACCGCAATATTATTTGAGATTAAAACATTTGAAGTTACACTCTCTTGAAACTAGACGTCTGGAAATTGATGAAATTACACTTCACCGGATAATTCATCGACTCATCGACACCTCCCTTCTTCAACGTATCTCCTTCCATGGACCAGCCAGAGTCACGAGACATCAGTCGACTTTCTACATCCCGCGTATGGTCACTAATTATCAAAGAAACTCTTAATTTTTGTGTTTCATAGACAACTTTTAAACTAATCATAAAATTGTATAAGACTGATTTATTATTGGGCCTCGGCCTGTTAATTGGTCTATAAACGAATTTAAAATAAATAAAAATACAAAAATTTAAAATAAAATTATTTCGAGATATTGCGAAAACATCAATTTATTCCATTTATTGCATTTTACACATAATTACATTTGAGATAATAAATCTATAATTAAACAGAATACTAATACATGTTGTGTTTCGTCTTGTTTGGTCACGTTTTGTGTTTTGTCACATCCAATTGTGGTGCACGCAGTCTAAATATAATACAAATTAATTTAATGAATGGTCATCCTCTTTTTTCTGTATAAAAGTTTGATTAAAAGAAAAATAACAAAAAATTCGATTCCCGCAGCTTCCAGAAGACAAAGTAGAGTGTGGTCCTTTTGAAATTGTATTTTTTATCGAAAGTACGCTTCAAAAAAATAAAATCGGCTTAAGAACTTATTGAAAATTATTTTTTTTTAACATTTATTTTGAAGTCCAAACTTTTCATTTTCGTTTTGAAAATTATTGCGCTCAAAAAAAATATTCCAAAAATTGGGATCGTCAGTTTTGTAAACGTGATAAAAAAAATTAAAATCCCTATGTCAACCGTCAAAATTTCTCTTATCCCTGCGAAAATTTGTCTAATGCCTCACAATTTAAGCGAATAAATGGATTTCGAATGGATTTAGAATCTATTCCCAGCATACATTTTTAGTGACAGATGATGCATCACTTGGGTTCACTGCGTGATGGATTCTGAAGGCATTTGTAGTTCATTTTTTATTCACGGGGATTCAAATATCAGAAGTAAACAAACTCGCTCCACTTATGTGGCATCCACTTATCGCACAGTATCTCATTTCTGATATAAAATGAAACCGAATATAAAATCACAACATCACTTAACTTGCTCATCATAGGTACTTACTGATAGGGTTCCCAGATTGAAAAAATGAAAAAGAGGACATTTGACGCGAAAAAAGAGGACAAAAAGAGGACGCCTAAAGTGAAGTCAACAGATTCTAGAATTCACATATATCTAGGAACCTCTTCCAGTGGGGCACTCGTGCCTAGATTAAGAAGAGACTAATTTATCAATAAAACATATTGCGAGCCGAGCGAGCGAACTTTTTTACATATGTGTCAGACTCTTTTTTAATTTTTTGGCTTACTAAATTTCAATTCTTTTAGCACAAGTGTCTCTGTCCTTCCTTACCGATGAAACAATGTTTTTCAATTTTAAATCGCGAGCGGAGCGAACAAAGATTTTTTTAGTTTTTTTTTTTCAAATGTAACAATGCAGTACCGCAGTACTGTCGACTGGTAATTTCAATCATTTAATTGTTCCATTTCATTCTATTCTAATACTTTTGGCACAACGAACTCAAATATCTATTTAGTTAAAGTTGCTGATGGAGAAACAGCCGCGCAGCGAAATTTTTTTGCCCAAAATTAAGAATTGAACCACGAATTTGATGAAAATGAATAAATTTCAATAAAAAAGAAGACAAAAGAGGACGTTTTATGAAAAATAGAATATTTTAAAAAAAGAAGAATATGTCGAAAAAAGAGGACATGTCCTCTAAAAAGAGGACGTATGGTAACCCTACTTACTGATCAATGGAAAAAAAATCTCGTTGAGTTTGTTTTGATGAAAATGTTTCTGTGCAATGATTCGAAATTTTTTGTGTTTTTTTTTTATTTTGATAATAGCAGGCCAGGGCCCATTGCTATTTTAGAGTCTAATATCTCTTTTAGATTATATTCACATCCACTTAGTAACGTTTAAATTTAAATTGTCTTCACGTACACTTTCATTGTCTCTGACCTCTCACACATGTGTACTAAATTTTGGCGCGAAAACTTCCAAGTTGGAGGCGCCTAAAACAGAACACCTCCCACCCCCGCCCTGATGAACACCCGGCCCATAGGGCACCCCAGCCAGCCAGTCCCACAAGGGAACGGCGACCCCACTGGATCACCCCGACGGGCTGTTCAACCCGGCACGGGCAGCAGGAGCATTAACCCTGCCCCTCCCCGCACATCCAACTAGGAAGCTTCCACAAAGCCTCAACTCTTAAAACAACTTAACTTTCACCAAAGGGTTTCTCCTTCTGTATTCTATATGACCAATATTTTATCTAAATAACCTCAAAATGGTTCACTTATTCGTCCAAATTTAAGGATACCACTTCCACTCTTAATATCAGCTTAATATTATCTCAAGAATTGTAAATTAAATTCTATCACCACGCGGTTATGTCCTTTGTCTTCTTTATATTCCACACTATTGTTCTCTTGCCCAACACGTCTTCCAATTTATTTTCAGCAATTTATTTAAACAACAAACTTTATTTTTCTTCTCAACAGGTTTGAAGGCCAGGTCTTATTTGAATTATTCAGAAACATGGACCGAAAACAGTCAAATTGTTTCGAATAATTCCTTTGTCCAATACCGCTAATGACGATCACGGCTAGACAAAGGATTTATTTAATAAGAGCACACCTGAAACACGTCCACTCAAATCAAGTATCGGAGCGCGAATCTTTTATTGTGTTTACCTTTTTCGTTTTGACAGTTTTGTTTTTTTAGTTATTTTGTTGGCAGCTATGACAAAACATCTGTTCAAAAAATCCCATTTTTGTTTATTAGTATTTAAATTTGATCCCTCACCGGGATTGACTCGGGATTGAGAGCGTTTTTCGCGATTTGAAGATATTACAATAAAAAAAATAATTTTCAATAAGTTCTTCAGCCGAATTTATCTTTTTGAAGTGTACTTTCGATAAAAAATACAATTTCAAAAGGACCGCACTCTATTGCGTTGAGCTTGACTTTCCCGACACTCAATAAATTAATAATTATTAGGTTCCAGAAAAAAACACGTTCACATTTTAAAAAGCTTACGTTTTTCAACAATAGTACATTTCAAGTGAGGTCATGTGAACAGCCGATAACACAAGGGCGAAGTTTGCAAATTCGATAAATCCTTGGAAGTAACCATTTCTAGATTTGAATGGTCTGCGACGTACTTCGGTTGGATTTGGAACCGTCTGTCTGATCTCCCATCAGTCACATACTATTGAAAGTTCGTCAACAGATTGAACAAATTGTAGCTGCCTTTCACAATCTGTCGCAATAACAACATTTTCATGAAAATAAACTCACCCAACAAATTACCACCTCTACTCACCGTAGTGAATGTCTCCAAATTCATTGGATAAACCAGAATTTTCAGTTCTTGGGGTTGCTTAAGAACCTCGCAGAAGATGATGAGCAATTTTTTGCATGATTCCGTCTGACCAATCCAATTGCTCTCGTACAGGCAAAAGGACAGTTCATCACTTGAAGACGTTATTTCGCTTGCAAAAAACATCACAAAAAATATGTCGAAAGTTGCATAAAACAAAATTACCCCGAACACATAAGTTTGAAAAAAGTTTTGGTCGGAATTCTAGAACAAGAAGGTTTTACGTCGTAGGCACACAATCTCTTCACATAACCCGCAATCGAATAAATGAGAAAAAATTCATGTTTTTCGAAGCGGGAGAGGTGAAAGAATGCTCAAAAATGCCGGTTAGTTAGAAGGACATTAATTGAGTGTCTAAATGTTTACTCACATTAGCCAAGCTGTAAACTGAAACCGGAATCGTGCACTTACTCCGACAAGTTTCGGTGATCTTTGACTAATTTAATCAAATCTAGAGCAAATGAATTCCGTTGCTTCGATTTTGCGTTCTTTTGCCGCCGTTCGTTCACTTCTTCAATTGGCATCCCTAACCGTCGAAACCTACTTGCTAAAACTTGGTACGCGAAAGAATAGTTGTACATCGGGTACCAAATTAAGACAATAGTGAAATTAGCAAGAACAGAGGAGCCTATACCCAAAACTAGGACGATGAAAAAAAAACAATAAGTTGAATCAGGCAACTGATGGGGAAAGCTTATATATAGTGGCAATTTTCTCTCTGACGAAAAAACAGGAAAATTCAAAATAGCAATTAAGAACGAAGTGCTTGAAATTATGTAAACGTATGCGCGTACGAATTTCATAAAAGTTCCAATTCTCTTCATGACTCTCTGCCACTCCATTCGATCTTGAATGGAATGTTCGCAAATCGGATCGTATAAAAATCCAAGGATTTCATTTTTTTTGAAAAGGAGGTACGCAAGTTTCAAACTCAAAACCACTCCAATAATCGTGAATAGAGTCAAGAAGATAGACTCATTTTTGTCGTCAGAAAGTATGGCAAAAGTTCCAAGTGAAATCACAACCAGAATCGAGCAGGTCATGTAAAAATATTGGAATTTTTTCCGGTGAAAAGTTGATTTCTCTTCATTTCGCCAGACTCCGGCAAAAAACATCAATTGTGTTATCAGGCAGAGACCTTTGTGTACTCCCACTTTATACATTTTTGCTACTTATTTTTAGTGGTTCTGATGTTTAGGTTTTCCGAGACGATAAGCAACTGTAACTTGCTTCAGAGAAAATGTAACCTGGCCTCCATGTAAATTTGTTGGCTGCTAATGAAACACGAAGTAAATTTTTATTTTTTTGCTTTCAATATTATAAACTTTAGAGGAGAGAAGGAAAGAATTTCCTCTCGTATTGATTTAACACATAAAATTAGTCGCTCTCTTACCTTTCTAAGACCAAATATTCGTTATCTTCATTGAGTAAACATTTCCTGAGAAAGTCTTACCCATACGAAGTATATGGGGCTCATGCACTAGTGAGGGTCTAGGCAGATTCTACGCTTTGTTGAGGACTTCAAAAAATTTAGGTTAAGTTGAAGTTGGGAATTTTAAATTTACGTTAATTAGTTGAGACGTTCAGTCAGACATTGAGGCTTCATAATTGTACGGAACTGAAGATTCTATAATCTTAAAGTTGGGGATCGAAACTTAGGTAATTTCTAATAACAACAAAAACGCTTTTTGAAAGGTAAATGTGACGCAAGTCTACGTCCCTTCTTTCAAAACAACTGATATCGATTTGGGTGACGCTAACAGCTTCGGAACGCACAAAATTCTTTTCAAATATTTCACAATCGATTAAAAAAATGCGTGTTTTTGAAGTCGACAAAATTGTTTTTGATGAATTATATGTAGAATTTTTTTGTGTCGCCGTCGGCGGCTACTTCTTCCATGGGCAAAAATAAGACCTACTCTACTCTACTCTACTTACTCTACAACATATCAAAAGATTTTTTTCAGCCACCGCCCATTTTCCGCCATTTTGGCGGTCACCCCGATACACTACACACCCAACCCAAAAACTTTCCCTTAGACACCAAGCCTTTACCTTGAACACCCAACCTTTTCTCATACAAAATGTGCTATCATACACACTACGCCTTCTAAGAGCCCTGACGCCCAAACGAGACCGGTACCCCCCTTTTTTAAATCTTATATGACGAAGAATACCCACCCGAAGGTCCTTGCAAAATTTCAAGAAAAGTTATCGAGACGTTTTGGAGTGAGAGCTAAAATAGTTATTTATGCAACTAGTCGCGAAATGGAGTTGTTATTGTCACTAGATGTGAAGTTATTAAACGAGCGAAGCGAGTTGGATAACCACATCGTATGGCAAAAACAACCAATTTCGTAACGTGTATCATTCAAGGCATTATGCAACAACTTCTGAAACGTGAACTTTTGAATGAGTGATAAAAAGTTACTTTTTATCACTAGTGACTTTTATGCAACGCCGTTGTGAAAAGTGAACTTTTTCATGCATCGTTTCGGTGACGTTAGAGAGGTCGTTTTATAACTGGTTTTACTTTTTATCACTAGTGACATAAAGTAACTTTTTACCACACACTCATTTGGGTGATAAAAAATTCATTCAAAAGTTCACGTTTCACAAGTTGTTGCATCATAGTATATTATGCACCGCTGTCCAGGATACTCTATTTTGACGATTTGGAGGTTATTTCCCGAGCCGAGAGCATATATAGTTTTATCTATCGAGAGCAATATATCGAGTTAAACAGTTTCGTCCTAGAGTAATAAGTACGAGATTATTGCTCTAGATAGATAAAGTATTGTATGAAACACGTTGGGAAATTGGTTGCCTTTGTTTACAATGAATTTAGTCGCCTACATGATCGAACCATAATTAAAGTCGAATTCAATGCAACATAGATTCCCAACACGACCCCTCAATGTTAACATTGAATTCTTGTCCGACCCCTCAATGGTAACATTGATAAAAACAAAAATTCATATCCATCCTTTCAGGTACATTCAATTGATTCTGCTTGTAAATTTTCCAGTAACTTAGCTCTGACTGACCACGCAAATTGCTTCGTGATTTTTACTGGCTACCAAAGTTGTTTCGTGATTCTAACTGACCACCAAAATGTTTTGTGATTCTACTGACCACCAAATTGTTTTGTGAATCTAACTGACCACAAAAGTTGTTATTCGACTTGATAGAAAATAATTCTGTCTGACCAATTGATTCTATCTGACCGGTGGTTATTGCTTGACCAAACGATTCTATCTGACCAATGATTCTGTCTGACTATTTTCTGAACCAAACAACCAATGTGAATTTTTCTGAACTGTTCGCAATTTCTCTGATTGTTTCGGATATCTAACTGTATCCACCAGCGAAATGAGTTTCTCTGAATCACACAATTCTGGATATCTGACTGTATCCAACTCGAATGAAAATAGCTCTATCTGAACGAATGATTCTGTCTGACCAAATGATTCGCTAACCAAATGATTCGCTAACCAAATGATTCTGTCTGATCAATTGATTCTGTCTGCCTATTTTCGATCCAATTCCAGGTATAGTATTTCTGACTATTGATTGTGTGTGTAGCCCATAACCTATTGGAGTTGGCAGGGGATTCCAATAAATACCAACTGACGATACTTAATTCTTCCTGACTAAAACACGTCAGTATAAAACGATATATTTATTATGAATGATGAAAAATAGTTTACAATGAATTTAGTCGTCTACATGATCGAACCATAATTAAAGTCGAATTCAATACAACTCGCTCGTTTGATAACTTCACATCTAGTGACAAATACAACTCCATTTCGCAACTAGTTGCATAAATAACTAATTTCATACAAGTGCCAATGGAAACCAGTAACTCACTAACTGACTAACTAACGCAGGATGTTCTTATTAACATTAACATGAAAATGCACTTTTTGTATAGGAAATGATCATTTTCTAAAGGTTATATCTCCGGATCTGCCAAACCGATTTTAATGAGTGAAAAGACACTTCAATTTAGAATAATTTTGCGTAGAATCCGGGAAAAATATTTTTCGGGTGGTACGTTGCAAGGGGGGGGGGAGTCAAAACTTAGCTGTATATATGGTTCCACAGTCTACGAACATATTGCGGTTCTTCCACCAAATACAACTGCGCACTTTATTCATAGCGCCGCACTTACAATCACCGCAGTACAACATAAGTAAACGCGTTCACTTTTCATAAGCAAATGTATTGCGGAGATGTTTTTGCGATGTTCGCAAAAGTAGAATTCTGTAGTGAATTCACAATAATTTTTCTTAATTTTTTGTTCGTATGTGGACTTGCGTCACATTGCTGCAGCGCGCCCATGATTTTTGGTGCTATCCTTTTAACGACCACAGTTTCTTTGACTAGCCATTCAAGTACAGCCCACTATCGCTTCTTGTTAAAAATTGATGAATGGAATACAGTATAATGTAATGTGAATTTTCTCACACGCTGAATTTACGAAGGATGCATTAATGACGCCAATATTGTTCTTGTTATGAAGTTTTCTTGTTATGAATTATTTGGGTAACGTGTCACACTACGTAATATTGCACTGACGTATGTTTCAGCAGATGCAATAGTTTAGATAATGAATTGTTGATGAATCAAATAGAAGGGACACGTCAGATTTTTGATTTATTTTTAAATCTTCATTTATTTGAAAACATTATTTAAACATTCTACTAAATTTACCACAAAAAGTTGCGAACGCTGAGTGATGCTTTGGTCGAGGATGAGTTGTTGGACCCGTTGGAAGCGTAAAGATTCCATTCGTTTACTACAAACAATTTTATTGTAATATGAGGTGAACCGAGACGGGAGTTAGGGGGATATAGTTCCCAGATAACACAGATCACGATTTTTAATGTGTCTGCCCACTGAATGTACATTAAATGTGCGAAATTCAATGTTGTTGAGAATATGTACATAAAATGTACAAAAAATGTGCCTGTAAAGTGGTTCATATTTCGATGTACATAAAAAGCACGTTTTTTGTGCTACTAAAACTCGAAATTATTGCACTGTATCCCAAGGAGTTGCGGGAATGGTTAATTATTTTCATTCTCACTTCATTCACTCTTGTCGACTTTATTATTTTGGACCTGAAAGTTCTAAAATAAATAGTGAAATGAAATTAATATATTAATTATTATTGATATATTAATCGCTAGGGAAACTTCCGAACAAATTAACCGATTTTTGAGTTTTACACTAATTTTTCCCATTAGCTGTGTGTGGATGCGGCGGGATCAACTTTTCAGTTGGAACCAATTTAAATTGGTAGAACGACTAAGTAAAGCCATGAAACATGACGATCATAACAAATGAAAAGAAGATCTCTAAACATTTGTGTATAAATTATAAATTTTTCAAGCTTTTGACCCATTTTTTAAATTTTTCTTGCTGTTGCTAGCTTAAATGTGTCACATTTGCCACATTTATCTGATGGAAATACTTTTGACGAGTGCCACAACAAAATAATCCATGAAATTTGTAAATGTGAAAAAATGTGAGTAACATATGTGAATCCCTCACTATTATAGCACATTCCCTCCTTACTTTAGCACCTAAGACAAATCGGACGTCACATTCGTAAAGAGGAGACTCGAATGCGCTGAAAAGTGATCTCAAAGCGAATATTGACAGTTATTATGTGTAAGAATGTGCCAGTCACATATCGCAAATTTCGGCGAAAAAGCAAATGTGTCCATTATGTGAACCGCACATTCCTCCTGGTCATAACTTAAAAACCCTCATTTGTGGCACATTTTGGCACATTTTCATATGACTTTTACGAATATGAAGTCCGATTTGAGATATTTGCGATATTAACGCAGAATGTGCAATTCAAAATTTCACATTTCACATATTTTCACATTTTTTTCACATAAATGAGATAATGGGAAAAGTTAGTGTAAAATTAAAAAATCGGTTAATTTGTTTGGAAATCTCCCTAGCGATTTATGTATTTCTAAATTTCATTTCACTATTTATTTCAGAACTTTAAGTTTTAAATTAATAAAGTCGACAAGAGTGTACAATGCATAACTGCGATAGCTAAAATGAAAATGATTAACCATTCCCGCAGCTCCCAAGTACATTTTTCGCACATTTTATGTGCGTGATAAGGTGTACACTATTCCTATCACATTGAATGTACCAAAAATGTGCTTGTGATGTACTAAATACATTTTCGATGTAAATAAAAAGCACATTTTTGTGCCATTAAAGCTCGAAATTATTGCACTAGATTACAAGTACATTTTTAGTTTATGTGCTTCGAAAAATGCTCATCTTATTTTTTCAAAAATGTACATTTTTAGTCCGTGAATGGATATCACGGCTGCTTTTGGTTGGGTAACATATCGAATTTTTAAAAGAAAAATGTGTTCAAAGAACAAAGCTAACGGGGAATAGATTATTTATTGTTTCGTATAAAGTCAATTTCAAATAACAAATAAACAATGAAAATGAAACAATAATTTGAATGCAGCATCAAGGTGGTGCAGGGATATAAAACCTTTTTCTAAATGTACAACCACTACAGTGTGTTCGATCAAACCCGTCAGGGATAAGTGAACACATTCCCTTAAGAATCGTATAGGAATCGTGTGGGAATGTATTATGCCATGGAAAATTTGTAAGACGAAAGAAAAAGCGTTCAAATGTTCCGTCCGGGAATTTAAATAACACTCTGTGGAGTTTGTTTAATTTTCATTTACTAGCAAATCTTCCAAAAATTTTTCTCTCAGTACAAAAAAAGTACATTTAATGTACTTTCTACAATTTAACACACCAACACATAAGTATCCGGTGGCACAATGGAATGTTTGCATTTTCGCAAATAATTTTTAAAAGATGTAAAACATTCTTCTGAGTGAAAAATTGTTCTACGGTATGCCTCGAAAATGCACCGATTTTTTTATAGGCTTTCCCAAACGTCAAATTGTGAAGCCGCCTGCATAAATTTGTAAATTGGCCGACCGAATATTTCTGACTTTTGAGTTGTCCGAAATATTTTTTTGATTGTAATTGTCTAGAGATTTACATTTCTAGCCAAAAACTATCTCAAACATGAGTAAACTCAGTGTGGCTACAAATGGCCTCAGCCAAATTTTTTGCGGCTTCCAAGTGCTAGTCAAGTGCTGGTCGTACTTTGTAAACAAAATAATTTTTATAAAATTTTCTGTGCATTTTAGAGGCATACTGCAGAACAATTTTTTGTTCAGAATAATGTTTTGGGTCAAAGTTGTCAAAATGCAAACGTTCCATTGGTAAAGCGGTCGACTCATAATCTCGAGCGTCTTGGGTTCAAGTCCCGAAAATGGTAGAAATTTTTCTAACAAAAAAAATGAGAGCTTGGCATAAAAAAATGTAGATTGAGGACGTAGCGATCATCAGAATAAGAAAAACCGAAATAGAAAAGTCGGAAAACTAAATTAAATTTTCTTTTCTTACATAACATTATATGTACATGAAATTTGCTAGTAATTCACACTAAAAAGTACATTAAAGGTACATTAGTTGTGTATTCAAAGTGTTTTAAATGAGCATTAGATATACATGTAATTCACATTTAATGCACATGAGATGCACTGCACGTTCCAAAGAAAAGATGTAACGGTAAGGGTGCTTTTTAATATACATTAAATGTCCTGGAACTGAAGCACATTAAATGGGATCAGCACATTTTCCGATGGCACTTTATGTACATTTCGTGGGGTCAACTGTTATCTGGGGTTATTATCGTCTAGAGATGACGAATCAGCAAAAAAAAAATCTGGTCCGTCTCCGCTTTTTTTTCTAAACGGATCGACGGATCATCCCTTTCTTCCTTAAAAGGAACATATATTAAAGAAACGAAGGAACCATCTGGTATTTACAAAATTCCATGCGGTTCTTGTGATTCAATCTATTTTGGTGAAACATATAGATTCAACGAAAGACTGGAAGATCACAAAGGAAACGTGAGAAGGTATGAATACAAGAAATCTGCAGTAGCGAGACATGTGATAAGAAACAAAGGTCACAAAATCAATTGGGATGATTCGAAAATCATAATAAAAGAAAACAATCAAAATTTACGTAAAATCAAGGAAGGTTTAGCTATACACCAACACGAAGGTCAATTAATGAACGTTGATAAAGGACTTGTTCTCAGTAGGGTATGGAATGACATAACACCAAATATTTATGATTTTACTTAGTAGACATTAGAAATCATTTTGTAGAAAAATCAATCAATTTTATCCCTGAAGAAGAGAACTGATGGTTTTCGAAAGCTCGGAGAAAATAAAAATATGAAACTGAACTAAAACCACTTTTTCCAATTAATCAAAATAACAAATATATTTCATGATTCAAGTTCAAAGGTGAGCAAAATCGGTCAAGTAGATCAGGAGATACGGTCAAAGAAGTGTCCAAAAATGTTGATTTTCGAGGGCTGGTGAAACTTTTTCGCAAAGCAGATGGTTTTTCCTCTATATTTGTTTAACTATTCAATGTGGAGATTTACTGTCAAAGGCAAAGTTGTAGAGAATAAAGCTTTAAATTGAAAAGCACATGTTTCAAGGTTTTAGGGAAAAAAGCCCAATGCTGGGATCTGACCTTTTCTTGAATTAGGAAGGGATCACTCATATCTCTAGAACTATGGCAGTTAGAAAGTTGGTGAGAATTAAATGTTACAGAAAGTAGTTTCAGGAGAAACTACGTTTGTTCTGTTTATGATATGGTGCTGGGGAGAACATTCCCGTCAACGATCATCTCAAGCGATATCATTAGTTTTGGAAGCAGACTCACGGACTGCGTCACACTCTACCTTTTAAGAGGTTTTTGTTGTGATATTAATCGTCTCAGATGTGATAAGACGTACTTCGGCAGGGCCCTTGGAAAATTTCTGGGGATCTTTAAAATTCTTATAGGTCTAAAAGAATATAAAACAATGAAACATTGAGTTGTTTGCTCATTTCTATTTAGATACGTTCGAGTCTTTTTGTAACATCTATTCTGATACGTACGGGTCTTTTCTTATATTTTATTATGTTTTTCGTGGCCTCTACCATTTGACGATAAAGATTGTCAATGTTTGTGTTTGATGAAAAGATCTTCTTTTTGAGACTCCTTGCTCCATTTGGTTGACAAACCTTAAGAGATTTGAAGACAGCAACTAGTTGAACTCTTTCGGAACTCTTTAACTTCAATACCGTTGAGAAGATTCACCATCTCTTTATGAACTTACGAACTTATCGGACGGGATGGTTCAGTGGATACCAACTGACCTAACACCAAAATGACAGGCAATGAAAGTTATAAGAACTTTTCAGAGAGCCAAAACAGCATAACAGCTGATTGGACAATGTCATACGTGCAGACACGCCGACTTTACTTTTTTCCGTGGGGGGCGAGACCAGAAAAAATTTGTCCTCAAAACTCATTCATATTCCGTTCCATTGATAAAAGCATGTGTTTTACTATTGAAGTTACTTGACACTAGACAATCTTGCAAAGCAAAGTATCACTTGATACGCTACAACGCAATGATGTCTCTTTCTAAGGAATCGTCTTTAGTGCCGCAGGCAAAAATTTATTGAGTTGTGGGGCAGAGTTTATTTGTGACTAAAGTGACTATTTGAAATTCCGAACCTAAAGGCATAGTCACGAGTCCGTGTAAAAGAAAAAGCATTTTCCTGCTTATTTTTAAAATTTACCATGAAATGTTCAAATAAAAAAGCCTTTTACAGTAAAATCTCTCTATAACGAACTCCGGTTTTTCAGATTCCTCTTCGGATATCTCCGCCACCAGATGATTGATTGATAGTAATTTTATTGTCTACTATTTTCTAGATGACATGGAAAAAGAGTGACTATAACTGCTATCATAACCCTCATTGAAAAACCATGAAAAACGTTAAGTCAATTCTACAACAAGCAAAAGTACAATACATATTTAAGATTAAATAAATCTAAGTCAAACATAAAATATAAAGCCAAAATGGAAGACCATGTCAAGCGAAAGAAAAAGAGCCAGGCATCATCAGATGCGTTGTCAAATAAATTAAAAATCGGAAATGGAAAGCAAGTAAAAACCAATGTGCCAAGAAAGCAACAAAACAAACACTTTATTCAACCATGCCGAAGCCGAGATAAGCTAAAACAATAGTATTTATGCTTTGGAAAGCTGTAGATGTTCTCTTTCTGAATCACATAACACTATTGTTCTAGGTTTTCTGGTGCCGAAGGTATCCGAAGAGGAGTCTGAAAAAGCAGAGTTCGTTATAGAGAGGTTTTACTGTACCTTGCCCTTAAGGCAAAATTTGTACTTTAAAAATAAATTCCTTGTAGCGCCGATGGCGAAAATTTTGAAACGAAAGCATTAAATTCTGTTTTATTTTGACATATGAATTAGATGTTCATCGGAAATATTACACTGTAAGTTATTAAATTTCAAGTGGTTTCTTAGTGTTTGGTTACCCGTAAGGGGGGGGGGTGTCGCCACCTACGAATTTGTCCGTGGGGGCGGCCGCGCCTGCTGCCCTTGGAAGTCGGTGTGCATGCATACGTGAGCGGTAAAAATTGCTATAAACCAATCAGATAATAGTATTTGTCATACGTGAGCGAACGTGAGCGAAACAATTGAAAATGATGTGCTCCGACTCTCTGCATGAAAAACTCCTATAGCTGCTAGAAACGTCCTAAACTTCACTTAAGTTTAATAATTTACCTAGTTATAGTGGGGTTAGTAGATCAAACGAGACAAATTGATACGTCAACAATTTGTCCATCAGCATATCAAGTTACATGACTGACGATTAGCACTGGATGCCGAAACGATAATCTCTTCTAATTACCTCCATAACGCAACTATTCTAGACGTGTTAATGCCTGAGCGTCACGTCACTTGTGATTTATTGCAGCCACTTTGTTTTTGACGATTTCCTTCAATATACAATATATAGACACTGTCGACCGCAATCAAAAAGAACGTTACAAAACTTGCAATTTGGCGCTGGGCTGAAGTTTAACTTTTTTTTACGAAATTCAACGACTGGACTAGAGGAAATTTTTACCATATGAAGAATTCATCAGTGGACCAAAATATTACTTCGAGGATATTGAGAAAACATCAATTTATTCCATTTATTACATTTTACACATGAATGCATTTAAGATACTAAATCTATAATTAAACATTAACAGCAAATTAAACTCATGCAAAAAATTCGTTATTAATGTTTGCATGTAAAGTGTTTTTTTATTTATTTATTTGCTTTTCTGGTTAAAAACGTTATAAAACTTAAAGGGTATACAGCTAAATTTACAGCCCGTAGGCTTTTCCAAATTTGTTGGGTAACTCTTAGTGCTAATTGGGAATTCTCAGATTATAGTTAGGAAATAAGTTCGTGGCCACAAAAGATAAAATTGCGACGAGCTTGACTTTCCCGAGCTATGAACTCTCAATAAATTAATAATTATTTGGTTCCAGAAAAAAACGCGTTCACATTTCAAAAAGCTTACGTTTTTCAACAATAGTACATTACAAGTGAGGTCATGTGAACAGCCGGTAACATAAGGGCGAAGTTTGCAAAATCGATATATCTTTGGATTTGAACGGTCTGAGACCGAGACGTACTTCGGTTGGATTTGGAACCATATGTCTCATCTCCCATCAATCACATACTATTGAAAGTTCGTCAACAGATTGAACAAATTGTAGCTGCCTTTCACAATCTATTGCAATAACAACATTTTCATGAAAATAAACTCACCCAACAAATTACCACCTCTACTCACCGTAGTGAATGTCTCCAAATTCATTGGATAAACCAGAATTTTCAGTTCTTGGGGTTGCTTAAGAACCTCGCAGAAGATGATGAGCAATTTTTTGCATGATTCCGTCTGACCAATCCAATTGCTCTCGTACAGGCAAAAAGACAGTCTATCACTTGAAGACGTTATTTCGCTCGCAAAAAACATCACAAAAAAAATGTCGAAAGTTGCATAAAACAAAACTACCCCGAACACATAAGTTTGAAAAAGGTTTTGGTCGGAATTCTAGAACAAGAAGGTTTTACGTCGTAGGCACACAATCTCTTCACATAACCCACAATCGAATAAATGAGAAAAAATTCAAGTTTTTCGAAGCGGGCGAGGTGAAAGAATGCTTAAAAATTCCGGTTAGTTAGAAGGACATTAAATGAGTGTCTAAATGTTTACTCACATTAGCCAAGCTGTAAACTGAAATGCAAATGCTAATGGCACTGGTGGCAACTTGAGCGAAAAATAACAGGGAGAAGAAATCTCTGAAGCGTTTTACCGTCCTTGATGGAAGTGTTATTTGGTTAGACCTAAAATTAAGTTTGAAACAGGAATCGTATACTTACTCCGATAAGTTTCGGTGATCTTTGACTAATTTAATCAAATCTAGAGCAAATGAATTCCGTTGCTTCGATTTTGCGTTCTTTTGCCGCCGTTCGTTCACTTCTTCAATTGGCATCCCTAACCATCGGAACCTACTTCCTAAAACTTGGTACGCGAAAGAATAGTTGTACATCGGGTACCAAATTAAGACAATAGTGAAATTAGCAAGAACAGAGGAGCCTATACCCAAAACTATGACGATGAAAAAAACCCAATAAGTTGAATCAGGCAACTGACGGGGAAAGCTTATATACACTGGCAATTTTCTCTCTGAAGAAAATATAGGCAAATTCAAAATAGTAATTAAGAACGAAGTGCTTGAAATTATGTAAACGTATGCGCGTACGAATTTCATCAAAGTTCCAATTCTCTTCATAACTATCTGCCACTCCATTCGATCTTGAATGGAATGTTCGCAAATCGGATCGTATAAAAATCCAAGGATTTCATTTTTTTTGAAAAGGAGGTACGCAAGTTTCAAACTCAAAACCACTGCAATAATCGTGAATAGAGTCAAGAAGATAGACTCATTTTTGTCGTCAGAAAGCATGGCAAAAGTTCCAAGTGTAATCACAACGAGAATTGAGCAGGTCATGTAAAAATATTGGAGTTTTTTTCGCTGAAAAGTTGATTTCTCTTCATTTCGCCAGACACCGACAAAAAACATCAATTTTATTATGAGGGAGAGACCTTTGTGTACTCCCACTTTATACATTTTTGCCACTTATTTTTGGTCGTTTTGATGTTAAGGTTTTCCGAGACGATAAGCAACTGTAACTTGCTTCAGAAAATGTACCCTGGCCTCCATGTAAATTTGTTGGCTGCTAATGAAACACGAAGTAAATTTTTATTTTTTTGCTTTCAAAATTATAAACTTTAGAGGAGAGAAGGAAAGAATTTCCTCTCGTATTGATTTAACACATGCAATTAAATCGCTCTCTCTACCTTTCTAAGACCAAATATTCGTTAACTTCATTGGTAAAACATTTCCTGAGAAAATCTTACCCATACGAAGTATATGGGGCTTATGCACTAGTGAAGGTCTAGGTAGATTTGTGACGCATTTTTTTATCAAATGTGAAAATATTTCAAAAGAATTTTTTAAAAGGGGTTTTTGTTGTGATATCAGTTCTTTTGTAAGTAAACAAAATTGTTTTTGACGAATTATATAGAATTTTTTTCGTGCAGCCGCCGGCAATTCGAAGCGCGGCGGCTACTACTTCCATGCGCGAAAACGATGCCCTCAACGTACTCTACAACAAATAGCTAGAAGTAGGATCTAGCATTCTTTGACGAAGCAGCGTATTTAAGTCCATACACTTGGAATGGTTGCTCATTCTAATATTTGTTGGGCTGATTTACACATAGTCCTAGCAATACATAGATGTACTGAAACGACGAAATCAGTTTTTGTCTTTGTTATCCGTCCCTTGCGAAAAACTCTATTTGAACTTTTTACTTGCTTTATCAACCAATTTGGTCGTATCGAAGCAGTACAAAATTACCGACCAAGCAAAACAACAATACTTCAGAGAAGTTTTTTTTGAGCCGCCAAACTGAAGCGTGGCGGCTACTACTTCCATGGGCAAAAATGATACCCTCAACTTACTCTGCAACCTATCAAAAGAATTTTTTTTCAGTCCACGCCTATTTTTTCCACCCCGATACACTACACACGCAACCCAAAAACTTTCCCTTTGCCCAAGCGAGGCCGGTACACCCCCCCCCCCCCTTTTTAAATCTCATATGGCGAAGAATGCCTACCCGAAGGTCCCTGCAAAATTTCAAGAAAAGTTATCGAGCCGTTTTCGAGTGAGAGCCAAAAAAGTCGTTTATGCATCGCCGTTGTGAGTTTTTTCATGCATCGTTTCGGTGACGTTAGAGAGGTCGTTTTATAATTAATTTTATTATTTGTTTATCTGACGATTTTTCGCCTCCAATGTCTATCAATGCAAACTATTCATTACTGTTCCATTCCAGCTGATTATTGAATTAAAAAAATGATCAATTGTACTGTGTGTGATAACGGTGATGGAATTTGTCGACAAGTTTATCTTGCTGAATGTGTAAATTTCAACAAAGATGCTCTGTTGCAATATATACAAATGCCGAATCTTCAATGGTTCTGTAATAGCTGCATTATGCAAAGCTCGTTCAACGTTTCATCTTCTCTATTCAATATGAACTCAATTCCATTGCAAATGTTCCAACATCATTGCCATTTCATGTTCAACGTTCACTTCCTGCTGCGAACAATCGTAAGCGTAAACCGATCTCTAAAAGTTCCGTGTTTTTGGTTACTAAGTCTCCGATCGTCAAAAATTATATTAAAAAAGCCAATGATTTTCACAATCCTCCGAAAAATGTAATGTCCAACAGTCAGTTACGTACACATACGCTATTTTAAAAATGCACATTCTTTCATTTCAAACATTAAGCATGTTTGATGAAATTCACATACAAAACCTGTTCTGTAAACATGTAAACAATGAAACTGGCTATTCTGTAAAAAGTGCAGTTTTTAATTATCGCATGTGTAATTCACCATGCGCAAGTGAATCGCACCAGATGACCACACCTGTAATCAAACAATCTGATGTTGCTCAGACCGAGCCAAAGTATAATTCCGAAGATTTTAAAGAAGTTCCCACTGAACCATCGGTAAGTCTATCATTTTCTAGTTCCTTCGCCGAGGTACTAACTTCATCGTCAATAGTCGAAAAAGTGTCCGGTAGAGACCTATTAAACCGCATAGGGATTCTACTCCACGAAGTATTGTATCGCCGATCGAAACACACAAGATTGTTTATGTGTCCAACTTACATCCGTCAGTTACCGAAGAAGAAGTGAGCAATTATCTACTCAGGAATAACGTAATAGCGTCAATTGAAGAAGTGTTGTGCAAAAAACTGGTTTCATCCTATGTCGATTTAGACACGGTTAGCTTTGCATCGTTTAAGGTCACCGTTAGATCAGAACTGTTTAACGCTGTGGTCAATAGTAAGCTCCGGCCTGACAAGGTCACCGTTAGGGAATTCATAAAACGCTAGATATCTGATTGAATTATTGATTTTGTTATCGTATTTCCGTCGACGAGTGACTTATCGTGATTGTTATTTTAATTTGATTTTTAATATTTAACTCAACCTAACTTCAAACTTCCACTTTCAGTTTCAGTTGATTGCAGTGAACCAAATCGAGTCTCACGACTTTGAAATACAAACTCCAGATCTATTCGACTTGTGCAAATATCTGCTAGTTTAGTCGACTGGTTATCGCTAACCATTTTTCTTTCCAGGAAATCATTAAACACACACATTCACACAGTCATTAAGTCAGTCAAACTGAACAATACAGACGAACAGAACAACGGCAGCGTAATATAAACACATCATTTTAGTTAAAATTTATTTAAATTGTCAATGTTATTATATTGTAAGTAGTCAGGAGGCCTAGGCCATTGACGAAATAAATAAATAACAAGTTTTACTCTTTATCACTAGTGATAAACGCCGTTGTGCAAAGTGAACTTTGTCATGCATTGTTTCGGTGATGTTAGAGAGGTCGTTTTATAACTTTTTTTACTTTTTATCACTAGTGACAAAAAGTAACTTTTTATCACCCACTTATTCACCCACTATTTCATTTAAAAGTTCACGTTTCACAAGTTGTTGCATAAAGTCTTGTATAAAACACGTTGCGAAATTGGTTGCTTTTGTCACACGATGTGGTTATTCAACTCGCTTCGCTCGTTTGATAAGTTCACATTTAAGGACAATTACAACTCCATTCCGCAACTAGTTGGATAAATAACTATTTTCATACAAGTGCCAATGGAAGCCAGTAACTCACTAACTAACGTAGGATGTTCTCATTAACTTTAGCTTCTATGAAAATGCACTTTTGTATAGGAAATGATCATTTTCTAAAGGTCATATCTCCGGATCCACCGAACCGATTTTAATAATTTTTTTTTAAAAGACGCTTCACTTCAGAATTTTGCGTAGAAGCGGGGAAAAATATTGACCGGTATTTTTCTTAATTTTTTGTTCGTATGTGGACCTGCATCACGGGCGCATTTTTGCCGCGCCCCATGATTTTTGGTGTTATCCTTTTTACGACCACAATTTCTTTGACTAGTCATTCAAGTACAGCCCACTATCGCTTCTTGTTAAAAATTGATGAATGGAATACAGTATAATGTAACGTGAATTTTCTCACACGCGGAATTTACGAAGGATGCATTAATGACGCCAATTGTTCTTGTTATGGAGTTTTCTTGTTATGAATTATTTGGGTAACGTGTCACACTACGTAATATTGCACTGGCGTATGTTTCAGCAGATGCAATAGTTTAAGTAATGAATTATTGATGAATCAAATAGAAGGAACACGTCAGTCTTTTCATTTTCATTTATTTGCGTTGGTTGTTTAATTGTTTATCACAACAAAAACCCTTTTAAAAGGGAAATGTGACGCAAGTCCTTCTTCCTCCTTCCAAAACAACTGATATCAATTTGGGTGACGCTTACAGCTTTGAAACGCAAAAATTCTTTTGGAATGTTTTCATTTTTGATTAAAAAAATGCGTCACAAATGCCGGACCCCCCAATGTTATAGTTTTTCTGTTCTTTCAGCTTTCACAACGCAAATATTTGTCATTATGTATGGCGTATTTTTGAACAGGAAATCAAATTTTTGCGTATGACAGCTGAAAGCGTAGAAAAAAAAAAAAAAAAATAATTCTTACCGTTGGTGGGTCCCCGGCATTGTGACGCATTTTTTAATCAAAAAATGAAAACTTTCCAAAAGACATTTTTGCTTTTTAACGCTTTTAAGCGTCACCCAATTGATATCCGTTGTTTGGAAGGAGGAAGAATGAATTGCGTCACATTTCCCTTTAAAAGGGTTTTGTTGTTGATTATTAGTACTTTGGAAGTTTCGGCTACTACTTTCATTGGCAAAAATGCTCCCCTCACACTTTCCTCTACAACAATCTTCAAAACGTTTTTTGAGCCGCAGCCGGCCAAACCGGCGTCTCGTGGGGCTACACTTCCATGGGCCGAAAATTATCCCTCCAAGCACGTCTACAACCATATCAAAAGTTTTTTTTTTTTTGAGCCCCAACTTCCTCTACAACATATCAAACGTTTTTTTTTTGAGCCCCGGCCCATTTCCGCCATTTTGGCGGTCACCCTCTCTACACTACACAACCAACCCAAAACCAGCTGGTACCTTGGAACCAAACCGGCTCGCGACAACCCACCATGTCTGTATACAAAATAGGCTTTCCGTACACACACCACACAAACACAAGTACATTATGGGCTGTATATGCGCCTTCTAAGGCCCTGGCGCCCAAACGAGGCCGGTACCACCCCCCCGTGTTTAAAATCTCATATGGCGTAGAATGCCCAGCCGAAGGTCCCTGCAAAATTTCAAGAAAAGATATCGAGCCGTTTTCGAGAAAACTCCAAAAAGTGGGTTTTCATACAAATGGCTCTGGAACTAACTAAGTAACTAAGTAACTAACTAACGTAGGATGTTTCCATTAACTTTGGTTTCTATGAAAGTGCACATTTTGTATGGAAAATGACGATTTTCTAAAGGTCATATCTCCGGATCCACTGGACCGATTTTTTTTAGTAATAAGTCGATTTTAATCAGAATTTTACGTAGAATCCGAAAAACTAGGGCTCAGATATATATGGTTCCGAAGTCTGAATTTTTTGCTCGTTGGGACTTGCGTCACGGGCGCATTGCTACCGCGCGCCCATGATAGATATTTTCACGATACATAAACAAATTAAGAATCGACCAAATCTCGTTAAAAAACATATGAAGGGAACCGTACGTATCAGAATAGATGTGGCAAACAGAGTTGATGTTACGAAAAGACTCGAACGTATTAAAGTAAATATTGCCTTACCTCTTAAGTGTATGAAATTACGTCCACATTAAGTTGTATTGGAAATTGCCGATAGGGCAATATTGAAAAACCCGTCCGAAGTAACGGTGTAAAAAAAACCTCCCGAAAGCACAAAATTGATCTCCAACTAGACACAAATGTTCGCCTCAATTTTCTCTACAACAGAGCAAAAAACAATTTTTTTGTTAAGAGCCGACTTTAGGACCGACCTAAGGCCACAAGGATATGCCCCTGACACATACTACATACATACTAGACAAAAAATTTTCCCTCAATCTGCTCTGCAATATGACAAAAAATGTTTTTTTGGTTAGGGCCGACCTTAGGATCGACCAGAGGCCCACTTGGGCCCCAAGCACAGGCCCAAATTTGTTTATGAGTAAAATTCGGTACACGGTTGCCTCTCAAATAGAAAAAGAATCAACAAAATCGGCTAGGATTTGCCCGATTTATGTAAACAAAAACACGTTGGGCCTAGTTTCAGGGTCCTGGCTGAGTTTACGTGCATCTTTGAAAATCGGAAGAGATTTATACTTGAGTTATGTACAAAAAAATGTAGGGCCCTAGCGGAAACTCGTTTTTAGAGCCCTAGCTAAGTCCAGGGACTCAAATCCAAAAAAGTTTCTTCCATAAATTGTCGGCCATGCCCAGTTCTTTCAAATAAAAAAAAAAATATGAAAATCGTAAAAGATTTACTCGAGTTATGTACAAAAGACCGGAAACCACTTAAACGGCCCTAGCTCGGCGGCCCTTTTCGATTACCTTTCAGGGAAAAAAAAGTTTTTGAAAATCGGTTGAGTTTTACTCAAGTTATCGCGGTGACGGACGGACGGACATTTTTTTATTGCTGATTCGTCATCTAAGGACCATGATCGCTGCTCCCCACCTACTCCCCGGTCGAAAATGGGGTGGTTACAAACGTCGTGGTAAACGCATAAGACCCCTTTTCGAAGAACTTCGTTCAAAAAGGCATCTATTTCGCTCTTAAATTCAAGAAAAAAACTAGGCTGTGAGGAAGAAAGCTAAATTCAATTTTTTTAGCGAAATTGTCGAACTGGGACTAAGGGAGATTCACACACTAAGAAGAATTCATCAGTAAACTACACAATTATTTGTAAGACCTTCAGAAAACATCAATTTATTCCATTTATTGAATTTCAAATATAAATACATTTGAGATGCTAAGTCTATGATTAAACATAATTTTTTTTTAATAAAAGTTAACAACAAATTAAACTCATGCAACAAATATTATCAATGCCAAGTGTGGGTGACGACGCTTACGACTATTCACAATAAAACACTATAACATTTTTCTGATTAAACTTCGACTCCATGCAGACAATGAACATGAATTGGGTAATAGGTTCGTGGCCACAGAAGGTAAAATTGCGACGAACTTGAATTTTCCGAGCTGTAATAGAATATTTCAACATACCCCAATACATACGAGATGTGTACGTACGCGCGGGCGAAGCCCAAGCGAAAAGTACACATAGAGTGTGGATTGGGGTATTTTGAAAGATATTTTTCTGTAATAGTGAGAGTGTGTTTGTGCACATACCGCGGAAAGCAACTTTTCGTACCTTTCATTATCAATTACTAAACAATAATAAGTTTTGTAATGCAGTAGCTACGGTCAAGTACTGAACAGTCTAACATTCAATGAGCCACTATTTAAAGTTCTGCAACAGATTGAACAAACTGTAGCTGCCTTTCACAATCTGTTGGAAAAACAACATTTTGATAAAAAAAAAACTCACCCAACAAATTGCCCCCTTTACTCACCGAAGTGAATGTCTCCAAATTCATTGGATAAACCAAAATTTTCAGTTCTTGGGGTTGCTTTAGAACCTCACAGAAGATGATGAGCAATTTTTTGCATGATTCTGTCTGACCCATCCAATTGCTCTCGTACAGGCAAAAGGACAGTCTATCGCTTGAAGACGTTATTTCGCTTGCAAAAAACATCGCAAGGAAAATGTCGAGAGTCGCATAAAATAAAATTACCGCGAACTGTTGAGTTTGAAATAGGTTTTGGTCGGAATTCTAGAACAAAAATGTTTTAGACGACAATTAATCAAATAGTAGGGAAAAAAATTCAGGTTTTTAGAAATGGAAGAGGTGAAGGTATGTTCAAAATGACGGTTAGTTAAAAGGATATGAAACGTGTGTCTAAACGTTAACTCCGGGGTCTACTCACATAAGCCAAGGTGTAAACTGAAATGCACATACTGATGCCACTGGTAGCGATTTGAGCGAAAAATAACGGGGAGAAAAATTTTTTGAATCGTTTCACCGCCCTAGATGGAAGCGTTTTATGGTTTGATTTTGAATTATGTTTGAAACCGGTAGCGATACTTACTCTGATAAGTTTTGGTGATCTTTGACTAATTTAATCAAATCTTGAGCAAATGAATTCCGTAGCTTCAATTTTGCGTTTTTTCGCTGTCGTTCATTCACTTCTTCAATTGGCAGCCCTAACCGTCGCAATCTACTTCCTAAAACTTGGTACGCGATGGAATAATTGTACATCGCGTACCAAACCAACACAACTGTGAAACTAGCAAAAAAACAGCAACCTATACCCAAATCCAAGACGACGAAAAAAAACCAATAAGTTGAATCAGGTAATTGATGGGGAAAGCTTATATACGCTGGCAATTTTCTATCTGACGAAAAAATAGGAAAATTCAAAAACAAAACTAGAGCGCAAGTGATTCCAATCATGTAAACGTATGCGCGTACAAACTTCATAAAAGTTTCAATTCTCTTCGTAACTCTCTGCCACTCCATTCGATCTTGAATGGAATGTTCGCAAATCGGATCGTATAAAAATCCTAGGATTTCATTTTGTTTGAAAAGGAGGTACGCAAGTTTTACAGTCAGCACCGCTGTAGGAATCACAAGTTGAAGCACGAATATGGCCTCATTTGTTTCGCTAGAAAGTATGACAAAAGTCCCCAGTGAAATCATAAAAAGAATTGGGCAAGTCATGTAAAAATACTGAATTCTCTTTTGGCAAAAAGTTAACTTTTCTTCATTTCGCCAGACACCGACAAAAAACATCAATTGTGTTATGATGCACAGAGTTTTGTGTACTTCGACTTTATACATTTCTGTGTCACTTATTTTTAGTCGTTTTGATGTTAAGGTTCCCCTTGACGATATGCAACTGTTGCTTACTTCAGAAAATATTGCTTCGTTTCCTTATAAATTTGTTGTCTATGAATCAAATACGGAGTTAATAGCACATTACATTGGACCCTGCGAAAGTAATTCATTACACGATGACACAATTCTCTGATGGAA
Source organism: Pseudolycoriella hygida (assembly GCA_029228625.1). Lineage (NCBI taxonomy): Eukaryota > Metazoa > Arthropoda > Insecta > Diptera > Sciaridae > Pseudolycoriella > Pseudolycoriella hygida. The sequence continues at coordinate 160,879,866 of CM055403.1, read as the reverse complement.
ACTATTACTTTGACTACACGAGTCAAAATAAAAGTTCCCAAAACAAGCTGCTCAAATTAGCAGGCTGAAAAAAAGGCTCAATCGTGCAAATTTTAGTAGAAACGTTGGTATGATAATATGTTGTTCAGTATATGGCTCTAGGACCGATTATTCCCAGTCAAAATATCCCCGGACAAAATGACCCTAGACAAAATATCCCACAAGAAACGGACAAAATATCCCCAGATGTAATGTCTACTCAGAAATGGGGAATATAGGTAGGTATTATTATTTAGAAATTATATTGTGTGTTGGGGGGCTCTGCCCCCTCACCCCCGCGCCTGCGACGGGCTTTTGTAAGCCTTGTAAGCGGTCTTACGTAAATGGGGCGCTGCCCCAAACCCCGTTAGACCCCACAAGGGTAGATATTCCACCCTTGACCCCCCTTTTCGGGGGTTGCCGCCTCTCGACCCCGCTTTTTTGTTTTTGGTTGTTTATTTCAGGCCTGCGGCGCACGACCATTTTTTTTTTGTTTGGAGTGTCATAGAGGTGATTAAAACAAGTAATGTATTCGTGGATCATAACTAGTTTCACCAGCTGTAAATGAGCTAGTTTCCATGACGACAATGAGCACTCAGACTAGGTGGAAATGTCGATATTTCTAGTGGAATTTTAACTTAATCGATTTTGTACCTCTATCTACTCGAAGATAGACATTGATAGGACATTGCTAATATTGATATCATTTGAAAGGTATTAGAAAGGCATTTCAAACGATACCTTATTCGTTTCTGTCCGGCATTTGGTTCCAGGGATATATGCAAAAACGTGTTTTCATTTAAGACCTCCTACCTCTCGCTAGAGACCTCGTAGCGAGGTCATATGGGTATGTTGACAACCATTGACTCCCTCTTTCGACTGACATGAAACATTGACTGATTTATTTTCATTATGGGCCTCAGGACATTTTTCCAATTTTCGTAAAAATTTTCAACTTTGATCATGCTACCCTAGCTACCCGACCTGTACTGCTGCTCAATAAACAGCATTTTTGATGAGGGTTTCGAGTAGAGTCTTGTATGTTGTCATTTTCTTTCCCAGTCATTCCTTAGTTGTTCGTACAGTCCATATATATTTTTATTTTTTTTTCTTCCTAGTCAATGTTCTTCATCAAGATCTTGCAGTTGAGGCAGTTTATTATTTTTTGCAACGCACAATCGATTTTCGACTGTTTTCGATGTTGTTCACGATGCGGTAACGCGATCAAAATCAAAACAGTTTCTACTTTTTTTAAGAGTGTGAGGGGAAGTGAAACAAATTTACACCTTGTAACGATATGACTTTTAAAATTTGATACATGTGCTGAAATGTACCCCTCCGTTGCTATGATACGACGTTACAATGTCGTATGTGTGCATTGCAATCTGATCAAAAATTGTTTGTACACTGTACGATATAATGGTTTCTGTGGAGTGAATTTTTTAAGTTTGGTTGTTATTTTCTTCTCAATCGATTTGTTTGTTGCAAAAAGCAGTGTGTCCACCTCGTTGCGATGCTTGATTTTTTCAGCATACGTCCTAAATATTGTCCAACTCGCCTTTGGCTCGTATGGACAATATTAGGACTGATGCTGAAAAAATCAACGTATCGCAACATGGTCGACAAACTACTATGTGAATACTTGTAAATAACTATTATTCTATTTTAGTAATAAGGATGTTTTGTGAACTATCGTATGAACATTTATATAAGGGAAACCTTTTTGTTCGGTAGGAAATAAATTGAATTGACCGAGACCCCCAAGTTTTAATCACTTCAGAAGTTTTGTTCGTGATTCTGATAGGCCCATGTTTTAGCTATTCAACAAAACTTAAATCACAAATATCGCATCACCCAACCGATTTATTCTGTTAGTGCCGATTTTTCCGGATTTCGAACCACTGTGCGCCATCGTGCGGCTTACCGGTGAAAGGCATTGTTGGGATGTGCCGGTATTCAACTCCTACTAGTTGCACTCCTAGTATATTTCAAAAAGGCATATGTTTAACTGATCACCAAGAAATTCATTTTTGATCACCAGAAATTTCAGTTTTGATCACCAGAAAAATAAAACACTCTTTTTTAGGGCCAAGGGTGTGTCCGACCGTTTCCTAAAAGGAGGAATGTAAAAGCGGCTAACTCAGAGTAGGTGTTACTAATTTTGCCCCTAATTAAGTTTTATTTTGTATTGGTGATCAAAATTGTATTTTCAGTTGATCAAAAATTATTTTTGGATGATCGATTATAATACTACCCTTTCAGAAATGGTACTAGTATTGTTTGTAAAAACACTCCAAAAATACTCCATCGGTTGTTAATCCACCTTATTATTATTATTTGACCTTCAAGAACCGAAAATGAGATGGGACAACTTTGGTGTGCTCGAAGGTGAGCTTACGTCATGAAAACGATAGAAGTTTCAAATTGACCAACATCACAAAACATGACTTCTGTTTTCGTCAGACACCCCCCCCCCCCCCCCCCCCAACGCAGACGTCATTTATGAACACTCCCTTATTAATGATAATGTCCTGATTCCAAAACGATTAACATACCTTAAATAATCAGCTCTTTTTGGGCCAAGTCCCCTTTTAAAGTTCGGAATGTAGAAGTAGGCTCAATGAAATGTTGCTCAGTCTCTGTTAAACAACGTAGGACCTTCATATTCAAAGTTTTATTGTTCGAAAATGTTTCTTCGGAATTTTCCATTTTCATACGGAATTTTCGGAGTTTTCCTTCGAAAAGTGAATAACAAAACTTTTTTCGCAAATACTTTCTTCTGTAGATTGTTCTTCATTGATTTCTAGACAAATCTTCCGAAGAAAGTGAATTTTTTTCTTCAATAGTGCGGAAGCTAAGCGCTATTTTCCCCCACCGTGTAAAAGAATCAATTGGGTTTTTTGCTAGTTACTTCAGTATTATAAGTGCCATAGTCATAAAATTATTAATGAAAGATTGGAGGAAAAGCAGCCGTAAGTCTTGTGGTGAATACAAAACGCGCCATATTTTGACACCCACTCACATACATGGTAAATGGTGGAGCAGTGTTACATGTAAATGGGTCAGAAATAACCCTTCATTTACACATAAATGGCCATAAATGGCCCATAATTGTAAATGTGTGGGACATGATTTGTCGTTGTCGTTTACCCCTCGCTTTGATCTTTATCGCAACCTAGTGACCTTTTCCTTAAATAAAGTGCCTGACACTGTTGACCGCAATCAAGAAGAATGTACAAAACTTGCAATGGATGGACCATTTAACGTAAAACGTAATTGTAAGCAATAAATTATTCTACGGCATACCATCAAAACGTAGTTTTTTTTAGTTTGTTGTCTTTCTTGAAAAAAATTACAGAATTTTAGCCCTATTTGACAGCCGCAAACGAACTGATGGAGGCCGAATGTACTACCGAATAGTATTTACTATGTTATGAGCGGTCTTTACGCTGGAAATCTAAAACTATACAATTTTTAGGGTCATAAAGAGTTACATTGTGATTTAAAATTCAATTTAAGTGTCCGCCATCGCTCATTTTTTTCGATTTCGGCGGCTGAACTAACTGAACTGCTGCTTTCATTTATTACTTTAATTAATTTTATAAAAAATTGGTCCATTTTTTCGGCATTTTTTACGTTACTTTTGTCGAAATAGCCTTGGTTCATTACTTCAATCTGGGGCTAGGTTAAGGGTCAAGTAGATTTTTTTCTTGTGAAGTTCACTGAGCGTGAAGACCTCACACCGGAAGGCATAAGTTTGAGAAAAAATCAATTTATTTCATTTTACACATAAATATATTTGAGATAAATACTAATTCTATAATTTAACATTAACAATAGATTCCTTATTAATGTTAGCATGTAAAGTGTGGGTGACGCTTACGACTATTCATAAGACTAGTCTACAGTGGTTATGTATCAATCCTGTCTACCATTGCTCAATGTTGGGCTTTGTGTGCTGTTGCAGAATAGGACCTAGTTGAGTGTCCATCACCCCTGAAAGTGAAGTAATAAGTGTCCAAGGTAAAATGCAAGGACATTTTGATTTAGGTTTTATTATATGTTACTACATCTATATGTTAGATTAGTATATGCAGGTTGCTAGTGCATAGTCTGGCCTACATTACTATACTAAAATTTGAATTAGTCTTCCATCATGTGATGGAATCGAAAGTGAAGTTTTTCCGATGCTTTGACCACAGTCGGAATAGGTCGTCACTTTTAACCAAGGTGATCGAAGTTTCACTTCGACACGTTTTCCGGAAGAGGACGAATAACTTTCCACATAGAAAATATTTGATGAGGTAGTTGCTTTCTCAGAAAGCGAGCATACGAAAAAAGTATGAAATTTTCACCTTACGTCACGTACTCATTTTCTGACAAAACATTTACTTCATCAAAAACTTTCTAACTATGTGGAGAATTAGTCGTCCTCTTCCGCAAAACGTATCGAAGTGAAACTTTGATCACCTTAGTGTCGCAGCTCACTTTACCACTCATATATAATTATTAAGTTTTAATGCAACATTTAAGTGCTAAACAGTTATAACATCTCAGAAGAACACATGTTCTAAGCTGTCGGGGCACCAGCGTGGATACAGGCGCTAGATACGAAGAGGAATCGGAGAAGGCTTAATAGAGCCCAGAGGCTGGCAAGCATAAGAGTAGCAAGCGCATATCGAACAATATCCTTAGAAGCGGTATGTGTTATAGCCGGGACGATGCCCATATGCAGAACGCTGACAGAAGACAGTGAATGTCATAGAAAGAAGAGAATGGAGGGTCAAACTACCAAAACAGTTAGGACGAAATTAAGAGCCGAATCACTGAGACAGTGGCAGCAAGAGTGGGACTCCTCGGACAAGGGAAGGGGGACCCATAGACTCATACCAAAAATAACGACATGGGTACAGAGAAAACATGGAGAGGTTAATTTCCACCTGACACAGTTTCTGTCTGGTCACGGATGCTTCAGGAAGTACCTGCACAGGTTTGGATTCACGGAGTCACCTTTCTGCACGACATGCGATAAGCAGGAAGAGACTGCGGAGCACGTGTTATTTGTCTGCCCCCGCTTCGAACAAGAACGAGGAGAGCTATTGACTGTGAGTAGGCCAGATGTAAGTGCCGAAAACATAATATAGGAGATGTGCCGCGATGAGGAGGTGTGGATAGTGGCGGATAATGTAGTTGCGAAAATAATGACGAAGCTGCAAATTGCATGGAGAGACGATCAAAGAAGA
>CM055403.1:160842061-160864384 GCA_029228625.1 Pseudolycoriella hygida | reverse complement strand
ACGTCCCTAATTCTGCCATGCCCTACACGGAAGTACGGGGCCCATAATCCTAACTACTCTATCCTATCCGCAGTGGCGAAAGCTTTGGCCTTAATTACTAAGTCCAAAGGCGGTATCGCTAACAGCGTTTCCAAGGCCGCGGTGGCCGTGGTCTTCATAGCTCCAGTTATGCTTATGCACACTAGCCTTTGTATCTCACTCAGTCTCTTCCTTGCTTTCTCCACGTCCATTCTTGGCCACCATACTACAGAACTATGACTCATCATGGGTCGGATCACAGCCTCGTATAGCCACAGAATGGCCTTGGATGACAGACCCCAATTCCTCCCAAAGGAATTTTTAAAGATCCAAAACGCCGTCAAGGCCTTTTGTGCCTTGTCTTCGGTATGGTCGATCCAATTTAGTTTGCTGTCCAGCGTGACTCCGAGGTATTTTACCCTTGGAGCGAGTTCTAGGTCCATACTGAAGAGCCTCATCTTCCCCACCAGATCTGATCCTGTACCTCTTTTACTGAATAGCACAAGGTCTGTCTTAGTGGGGTTGACCCTTAGGCCCTTCTCCAAACACCAGTTCTCTACTATTCTCAGCGCAACTCTCATGCGATCTCCCAAGGTGCTTTCAAACTTCCCTCTAGCTAGAACGGTCAGGTCGTCTGAATACCCCTGCGCATAGATTCCTTCCTCATTCAGTTTTCTAATGAGGGAGTCTACCACTATACACCAGAGTATGGGTGAAAGGATCCCGCCTTGTGGGCATCCCTTGGCTACACAAAGATTTTTCTTGTGACCACATATAATAGCCTCAACCGTTCTATCCTTGAGCATGCTTTCTATCCATCTCATCACAACTCCTCCCACTCCTCTTTCAACCAGAGCTTGACGGATAATGTCGAACCTCGTATTGTCGAAGGCTCCTTCGATGTCCATAAAACATCCCAGGGAGACCTCTCCAAACGAGAAGGATTTCTGTATCTTCGCTACCAGACTATGCAGGGCAGAGTCCGTTGACCTGCCGGTCCGGTAAGCGTGCTGGTTGTCATGAAGTGGGAACTTAGCCAGGATTTCATCCCTGATATAAAAGTCTATCAACCTTTCTAATGTTTTCATAATGAAGGAAGTCAGACTGATCAGTCTAAAATCCTTGGCCAAGCAGTGAGAAGGTTTCCCCGGTTTCGGGATGAAGGTCACTTTGACTCTTTCCCACTTGGTTGGGATGTAGCCCAGAGCCAAGGAGCTGCATAATATTTCACACAACGGTCTCAACAGGATCTCTCCGCTTTCTTTTAGCATGGCAGGAAAAACCCCGTCATCTCCCGGTGACTTAAAAGGCTTGAATTTCCCGATGGCCCATTTTAGCCTTTCCATGGTCACGATTCGCCTTACCAGCATCCAGTCCTCTTCTGTCTGAGGGAAAGAGGATGTCTGGAGCTTTTTTCTCCGCTCTTTCGTTTCCACAGCCAGGAAAGTGAGCCTCCAGAAGGTGTTTAGCCGTCTCCTCCCCGCTCTCTGTAAAACTACCATTAGGCATCCTCAGAGTACTTGGTACTAGTCTTGAGTCTTTGGCAAGTCAGCTTCCGTTGCTGATCTCATGGCCTTATTCCATGCTTTCCTCGCCCTAAGCTTAAGCTTTTCAGTCTCCGCGCACCAGAGTTTACCGTCTTTCCTACGAGTTGACTTTGACTCTGGGCACGAGTTTTGATAGGCACTCGTTAACAGCCATGTGATGCTATTGACAGTGTCATTTAGTTCTGCCGAGGATTTCGGCATCACATGGCCCAGTTTATCCTCCACATGCTGTCTAAGAAAGTTCCTAAATTGTTCCCAGTTTGTCCTTCTGGGGTTCCTGAACCTGACCACCTTCGGCACATAGCTCCTCAGACTAAATTGTGTGTATCTATGATCCGAAAAGTTATGTGTCAGAGAGACCCGCCATGAATCTATCTGATCCGTTAGGTCCTCCGATGCTAAGGTGATGTCCAGAACCTCCTCTCTATTTCTTGTGACGAACGTCGGTACATTGCCTTTATTTAAAATAGAAAGATTTTTATCCACTATGAATTGAAGCAGCAGGGTTCCCCTGGGATTGACATTCGTGCTCCCCCAGACCGTGTGGTGCGAATTCGCATCACAGCCTAAAAGAATTGGAATGCTCCTCTCTTTGGAGAACTCCACTGTCTCACTTAGCAAGTCCGTATACGGCGTCTCCGCCGAAGGATCAATTACCAGTTCTCTTCTGTCATTTGATGGAACCCTTCAAAAATATCACAAATTGTAAATATGCACATGCAAGTAGCAAGCTTAGCGAGACGTTCGATTTCATTAGCGTTGAATGAAGTTGAACATTTTAAATTATGGTAGATTGAAAAAATGTAAAAGACTCGTTTGGAATTGGAATGGAATTCACATTATGATAACAAAAAGAAATAATATTTCAAATAATTCGAATAACTGTCGCATAAGTATATTAGCACTAAAATGGGTAGATGATGTATGCAGTGTAGATTGAGCTGTGTGTTGCGTAACTAAAATTTAAGATTTTGATTAACAAAAATTGTGCAAAAATTCAATTGTATCTAGTTCTAAAATATGAAGAAAATGTTGTTACTTTCGCTTATCTTTCTTTGGATGAAAGCAAAAGGATGGCCGCCAGGGGTAAATTGAATTTAAAAATGTGTTTTAAAATTTAAAATCGTGAAAAAAGATTTGTGTGTACAACGTAGCGAATCCTTGAATACAATTTCATTTAGTGGTGGCTCGTCTGTGAACAGCGACGTATCTAGGGGAGTGTCCAGTGAGTCTCCGCCCCATTGAGATTTTCTCCGCCCCCTGAGATTGGTTCCTTCCCTTTTTGAATTGTATGCTGAATTGCAAAAAAATAATACAGGGGCGACCCAACCCCTCCCATAGAAAAGCGGTCTAGATACGGTACTGTCTGGAGATTAGAGATTTCAAAGAACTAATTTTACGATATTTTAATCTGCGAACCTGTCACAAAAGTTTTTAAAATCCTGAGGGAATTTATCTAATTCAAATAAAAACTTGAATTTAATTCCTGAGATATTTTCAACAGTAAATTGCATTTTTTAAATTATTTGAGGTCACATGACTAAAAAGTCCAAATCTGATTTGCTAGCTGATAGAAATGCTCTAATTTTCATGGTGTTATTAGATTAAAACTAACTTACTGTGGCAAAAACATCATGCCCGCAGCGGTAGCCCTCCAAAATATTAAAAAAACTACGTCGCAGCAGCTTTCCAATTTGTCCAGCCAGACTCATCAAAATTGGTTGGAAATTGGCTGAGATATCGAGGTTTGAAAATGACATTTTTGTATGGCCAATGGATTTTTTTATTGTTCTCATTATTATGAAAACTTTTTTTCTGATCTGTCGGTTTCTATCGATCTATGTGTATGTATGTATCTATCTATCTATTAATAATTTTCGATCTCGAGAACCAGTCAGCCGATCTTTCTGAAATTTTCATTGAACGTCAGTGCCGCTTTTCCGGGAAAATTCTGGAAAAGCCGTGGCATGTGAAAAGGTGGTCAATTTTGAGGGTTTTTAGGTAATGCTCGGAGTTTTCGAAGCAAGAGAGTTTTGGTTTTGGTAGTAGGAGAATTTTTCGGAACCTTAAGAAAATGGCTGCCAGTAGTCAAATCGGCGCCATCTTGAATTTTCATAAGCAATAAATGAGGCTTAGACAATACTTAGAGAGTTGGTGTCTTCTACAATGTTATAGGGTTTGATCAAGAGAATTTTTTGGGACCTATAGAAATCTGCCAAAGTGACGCCATCTTGGATTTTCGTAAGAAAAAAATCTTCTTTGGGTTTTAGAGTTGTGGCTCTGGAATGAGAATACTTAGAGAGTTGATTTCTTCGAAACGGTTATGAAGTTTTTTGGGATCTTAAGAAAATGTCTACCGGCTGTCAATCTTGGATTTTTTGCGATCTTCTAAATTAGACTAGCTAGACGGTTGGTTTTTTCAGGAAAGTTATAAGGATTGGTGCGAAAAAAAAAATTTCGCAAAAAATGTTTTACAGAGAAAATTTTTTTGGAGAAAATTTTTTTCGAAGAAAATTTTTTTCTGAGAAAAAATTTTCTGGAGAACATTTTTCATCATCATCATTAAACTTTATAGACCGTTTATACCTTTCGATGTGGGGTCTTTACGCCATAACCGGGTGATCTTGAACCACTCTCCTTCATATCCTCCTATCATCTGCCAAGGAGATGGTTTGTTCACTCAGTGAAAGTCCTCTAACTTCTAAATCTGATTTAATTGAGTCTATAAACCTTCGCCTTGGCCTACCCCGAGGGCGTACGCCCGGGGCCTGCGCATTCATTCATGCACGAGATATCCGCAGTCCACGTAACTTTCACTACCATATAAAATCGTTGGCCGAAAGATTGATTTGTAAATGGCTAACTTTGTGCCGCTACTTAATTCCTTATTATTGAACACATGAGACCTCAACTGACTGGCCACTGCGTTTCCCATTTTCCTCCTTTCATCAAATTCCCTAACTAACTTGCCATCCTCTGAAAAATGCTTCCTAAATATTTAAATTCAGAAACCTGTTCTAGCTGCTTCGCATTTAAACTAGAAACTACTTCTTTCCGAGATTTGCCGACATGCATAATCTTAGTTTTGCTTACACTTATCTTCATCCCGTCCTCCTCACATGCTACATTCAGGCAATCAATCCCCCTCTGCAAATCACTGGTACTATTAAGTTAAGTCATCCGCATAGGCAAGGATTGTCATAATAATTTCCCCAACTTCCACGTTTTCCTGCAAATTGGCGTGCTTGATGATCTTGTCCATGAAAATTGTGAACAGAAGAGGAGAAAGACGACAACCTTGCCTGACGAATGCCTCACTAATTTCACCGTCTATTCTTACTGCAGCCTTGCTCCCCAACAAACCCAACAAACTTCTGTTAATCCCGTATTCGCTAAGCACCCCGAACAGCTTTCTCCTCGGTACCCGTTAAAATGCCTTTTCTAGGTCGATGAAGCACATGTATAGATCAATATTCCTTTCAAAAACCTCTTCTATAGCTTGCCTGAGGCAAATGATCTGATCCTGACGCCCTCTCAGAGGCCTGAAACCGCCAAAATTTTTTTCGGAGAAAAATGTTTTGGAGAAAAGTTTGTTTCTTCGAAATTTTTTTTTGGGAAAATTTTTTTCTGAGAAAAAATTTTTTCAGAAAATTTTTTTCCGGAGAAAAAATTTTTTTGGAGAAAAATTTTTTTTTCGGAAATTTTTTTTTGGAGAAAAATTTTTTTCAAAGAAACATTTTTTCGGAGAAAAAATTTTTCGTGAATTTTAACAACTGCAAACATCCAAAACGGCTGATATCGCATACAAAAACCTCTTAAAACGTAAAGTGTGACTTTGAACACAAGATTCCATTCAAACAAACTTTTGCGTATTATCAGTGATAGCGGCACCTTAAGAGATATCAGCGGACTTACGGACTCCGTCACACTTTGCCTTTTAAAAGGTTTTTGTATGCTCTTGTAGTAGCAGACTGAAAGAAACATGAGGAGAGTTAGAATAAAAGAGAGGGAGAGAAAAACGAAAGAAAGACTTAATTCAACTTGAATTTTATAAGTTAATGAAAATTTCCTAACAAATTTCCTAACTTGTAGGAATCCCAGTTTTTGAATTACCAAGAGTGCCTGAATGAATACGAATCTGCACCATGGAAGCTAATGGGACCGAAATACAATGAAACGTATTATGAGAAATTCAACTATCAGTTCAATTTAATGTTCGAAAAGGTTTATCCAATTGCCATATTTACACCGACAACTGTGGAAGATGTTCAGGCCGCCGTCAAGTGCGGAGTAAAAACAAATATCCAACTCGTTCCAATAGCTGGCGGTCATTCTTATGCTGGACTATCAATGGGAACAAATGATTCAATAATCATTGATACACGCTATTTAAATGACATATCGTTAAATAAGGAAGAAAATGTGGCAACTGTCGGAAGCGGTGCATTTTTAGGTAGGGTTTACGGTACACTTTGGAAAAATGGCGGCTATGGAACAGCTCTTGGTTCATGTACAACAGTTGCTATGGCAGGACTAGCGATTGGTGGTGGAATAGGTTACCTTTCACCTCGTTATGGACTTGTAATAGACAATCTCGTCGAAATAAACATGGTCGATGCAAGTGGAAACGCTGTTAAAGTTGATGAAACTCATAACGAGGATTTGTGGTGGGCCATGCGAGGTGTGGGACCAGGATACATAGGGATAGTAACAAGTGTGAAACTCAAATTATTTAAAGCCGATGAGCTTGGATTAACATTCATCAAGGTGAACTTTGATAACAACAGTTTCCAAAGTGTAATGGACAGTTATAGCGTATGGTTGGATTGGGTTAATCGCAATGATCCAAACATCAACTCACTCATTTTAAGCCGGAGTGGTTGGTAGCATCTTGTTATTTCATTTTGCTTTCATTTATTTCACCGAGCTACCACACATTTAACGTTCTATTGAGCATTTTAAATATTGATGCACTTCCGTTATATTTCTGAGGTTATTTCACCTCAGATGATGTCTGATGTTAGAGGGAATAAATGTCGTCGAAAACAAACTAAGGGGGAAGGGATGTTGAGAAAACCGATGATAGCAGAAAAGGGGGAATAGGGTACCTTTCACGTACTGCAAAGAAAGCAGACGTCATTTATGGACAACACCGTAGGAATTGGTTAGCTCAGTGGTGACGTCTCTGTTTATATCTGGGTTCTTCAACTTGTGGTATGAAAGTAACGTTCTTTAGCAAAACGATGTATATTGCGTGTAGATGTCTGATTCCATCTATTATGGGTGTGCGGTAGCAATACGCCCGTGACGCAAGTCCACACACGAACAAAAAATTAACAAAATTTTTTTTCGTAGACTGCGGAACCATATACAGGACCTATTCATATGAAACTGGACAGTCTACTATGTTTGTCACTTTCACACTTTCATTGAATGATTGAGAGCATCGTTTAAGGTGTCCAGTTTCACATGAAAATACGATGAAACTGGACAGTCTACTATGTTTGTCACTTTCACACTTTCATTGAATGATTGAGAGCATCGTTTAAGGTGTCCAGCCTCACATGAAAATACGGAAAATACTAAGGCGAAGTGTCTTTTCACTCATTAAAATCAGTTCGGTTGATACGGAGATATGACCTTTAGAAAATGATGATTTCCTATACAAAAAGTGCATTTTCATAGAAGCCAAAGTTGATGAAAACATCCTACCCCAGATAACAATTGAACCCATGAAATGTACATAAAGTGCCATCGGAAAATGTGCTGATTCCATTTAATGTGCTCCAGTTCCAGGACATTTAATGTATATTAAAAAGCGCCCTTACCGTTACATCTTTTCTTTGGAACGTGAAGTGCATTTAATGTACATTAAATGTGAATTACACGTACATCTAATGTACATTTAAAACACTTTGAATACACAACTAATGTACCTTTAATGTACTTTTTAGTGTGAATTAGTAGCACATTTCATGTACATATAATGTTATGTAAGAAAATAAAGGAAAATTTAACTTAGTTTTCCGACTTTTCTATCTCGGTTTTTCTTATTCTGATGATCGCTACGTCCTCCATCTACATTTTTTTATGCCAAGGTCTCATTTTTTTATTAGAAAAATTTCTGCCATTTACGGGGCTTGAACCCAAGACGCTCGGGATTATGAGTCGACTGCTTTACCAATTGTGCAACCGAATACTTATGTGCTGGTGTGTTAAATTTGTATAAAGTGTTAAATTATAGAAAGTACATTAAATGTACTTTTTTTGTACTGAGAGAACAAGTTTTGAAAGATTTGCTAGTAAATAAAAATTAAACAAACCCCACAGAGTGTTATTTAAATTTACTTGATCGAACACAGTAAAAATGTACTTGTAATCTAGTGCAATAATTTCGAGCTTTAATGGTACAAAAAATGTGCCTTTTCTGTACATAGTGTACACCTTATCACGCACATTAGGGTGGTCCAAAAATGTGTGGAAAAATCAAAGGGTCGAAAAGTTTGGGGCACCAGCGTTAAAACGAATCTAAGTGGGTCCCTGATAAAAAGTGTCTATGGGCGCAGCTCAATCCGGAGTGATCTAGGGGTTCCGCAAAATCAAAATATTCGAAAATTCCCAAAAACAGTGAAAAACGTAGACTTTTGCGAAATTGCATGAAACTAGTATAAGGGTAGGAGTCATGTTCAGGCAAGCTTAATGAAATCCGTCCAGAATAGTCCGCAGAGAACGTTTTTTGACTTACTTCGAGTTTCCGCACGCTGTCGTAACCTATTTTCACTAAATTTATTTGGTTGCTTTCCTTAGGTACATAACTTTCATTTAAAACCACAGAAACCAATTACCATGCTTGTTTGGCAGAGATATATGCGAAAAAGTTTCAGATACCCTCAAAAAACACTGATTTTGACTACTTTTTTGGTCATAATTCCGGTTTCCGTAGGCCGATTTTGCTCATTTTCGATTATCTTTTAGGGAATAAAAAGATTCGGAGTCGAAAAATTTCAAACGTAGGAACAAATGACTTCTTGCGGTTCTAACATTATCGTGAAGAAATATGGGTCAACTTTTAAGACACAGGAAACTTCAAGTTTGTGAATTGAACCTAAGTGTTATTTTTTATGTTCAAAGTACTATTCATTCCTAACATTTCCCTTAAATTAGTTTGCCACTACCTGATGTCGTCGTCGCGGTCTGGTGCTAGAAAAAGTTGGGTACACTTTGTTCTTCAATGGGCTCCCATGATTCCGACAGCGTGCGGAAACTCGAAGTAAGTCAAAAAACGTTCTCTGCGGATTATTCTGAACGGATTTCATCAAACTTGCCTGAATATGACTCCTACCCTTGTACTAGTTTCCTACAATTTCGCAAAAGTCTACGTTTTTCACTATTTTTTGACTATTTTGATTTTGCGGAACCCCTAGATCACTCCGGATTGAGTTGCGTCCATAGACACTTTTTATCAGGTTCGTTTTAACGCTGGTGCCCCAAACTTTTCGACACTTTACTTTTTTGGACCACCCTAACGCACATAAAATGTGCGAAAAATGTATTTGTAATCTAGTGCAATAATTTCGAGTTTTAATAGCACAAAAAATGTGCCTTATTTACATCGAAAAATGTACTACATCACAAGCACAATTTTGGTACATTGAATGTGATAGGAATAGTGTTACACTTTATCACACATATAAAATGTGCGAAAAATGTACTTGTGAACTAGAGCAATAATTTCGAGTTTCAATAGCACAAAAAATGTGCTTTTTATGTACATCGAAATATGTACTTTACTGGCACATTTTTTGTACATTTTATGTACATTCTCAACAACATTGAATTTTGCACATTTAATGTACATTCAGTGGGCAACCACATTAAAAAGTGTGATCTGTGTTATCTGGGTACGTTAGTTAGTTAGTTAATTAGTTACTGGTTTCCATTGGCACTTGTAAAAAAAGACTTTTTTGGCTCCCGCTCAAAAACGACTTGATAACTTTTCTTGAAATTTTGCAGGGACCGACCTCGTTTGGGCGCCAGGGCTTTTAGAAGCCATATAAAGCCCATATGTATGTGTTTGTGTGTGTAATGTGTATGGTAGCACATTTTGTATGAGACAAGGTTGGGTATTCGAGATAGAGGTTTGGTGTCAAAGGGAAATTTGTTGGGTTGGGTGTGTATCATCGGGGAAAATCGACGGGGGCTCAAAAAAAACTTTTGATATGTTGTAGAGTAACTTGAGAGGATCATTTTCGCGCATGGAAGTAGTAGCCGCAACGCTTCGGTTTGGCGGCAGCGGCGCCGCGGCGGCTCGAAAAAATCTTTCATCAAATCATTTTCGCCCATGGAAGTAATAGCCGCCTATATATAATTCGTCAGAAACAATTTTCGTACTTCCAAAAGGACTGAAATAACAAAAACCCATTTTAAAAAGGGAAATGTGACGCAAGTCCTCTTCCCTTCTTCCAAAACAACTGATATCAATTTGGGTGACGCTTGCAGCTTCGGAACGCAAAAAATTTTTCTGAAATATTTTCACATTTAAATAAAAAATGTGTCACAGATGCCGGACCCTCAATGTAATAATTTTTCTGCGCTTTCAGGTTTCCCACCCCAAAAATTTGACTAATCGTACTTCATACATCGCGCAAAGCAAAATTTTTGGGTTGTGAAATCTGAAAGCGCAGAAAAATTATTACGTTGGGAGGGTCCGGCATTTGTGACGCATTTTTTAATTATATGTGAAAATATTTCAGAAGAATTTTTTGCGTTCGGAAGCTGCAAGCGTCATCCTAATTGATATCAGTTGATTTGGAAAAAGGGACGAGGACTTGCGCCACATTTCCCTTTTAAAACGGGTTTTTGTTGTGTTGTTAGTTTCGCTCCTAATCCATAGATATCATTAGGCTTGTCGCATAGCTTACCACTGGTTAGAGGAAGTTTTGATCAATTTCAAATTTAAATTCATATATTCGACACCTCATATGAAGCAGTTACGATTTCGGGTAGTATTTCATTCTGAACAAAAACCACTAAAACATTACTTTTTAGGACCTGATTCTAGGATATACCCGATTTCAGTGATATGCAGCGTTCTGACAGTCTTTTTAATGACCTCCGCAAGTAATACTCAACGTGATGTTAGCCGTAGTTGCGACCGAAGCTAACTTCGTTGCAAAAAAATCATCTGATTTTATTCATAAATTTATCAAAGTCAGCTGACTTCATTAAAAAGCCGCGGAGTCCAAGTTTACGGAGAATTTTGTTTTTGTCATGTTATACACATATGGGATTCGGTTGCGTCAAGTTTTAGCTAATGATGAGGTGAAAAAGATTTTATAGAAAAGAAACAATTACATCAACTTGACGAAGCCAATTTCATATGAGTGCAACATGACAAAAACAATATTCACCGCAAACTTGGACTCCGTATTTCTAGTGATTCCCTCAGGATCCTTCTGTTTATATACTTTGGATATACTGTTTTTTTGGCAATGAAGTTAGCTCCTGTCGCAACTGCAACAAACTTCACATTGAGTATATCAAAACAAAAAACTGTCACATGCAAATTTCATTAGTGCAAGCGAGACAAAGCTATGTGACATTGACATATATTCATCTCGCTCGCACTAATGCGAATCCTATTTAAATTTAAATGGATATATCTCCGGATCCCGGCGTCCTAGAAAGTAATGTTTTAGTGATTTAGAATCAGAGTGAAAAACTACTCATAGGCTTTCAAGCTCGTAAATGTTACATTAAATTGTAATTGTAGTTACTGAGTCTAATGGCATCAAAAGTCGGTCTATTTCAGCTGTCAAAATGACGTTTCAAATGTCAAACTTCTTAGATAAGCTGTTCCTACTGTATTTTTCTATCTTGTCTTCTTTATTTCTTTTAAAAAAATTTAGAAGAAAACCAAGTTTTCAGGTGCTGTTTAGATAACTATGCTTTATATCTTTGACGTGTAAAACATAATTTTTTTTATTCACCAAGGGCAGGAGCTCCCTGACTACAAAATTTGCAAAACAATTACGAACAGGTTAAAAAATCATTTAAGAAAGTTATTGTAGATGAAGTGAACTTAATTTAACAGAAATCCAGAATTTTGACAGTTGAAATAGACCGACTTTTGATCCCAATAGACTCATAATCGGTAGTTTTTCCAACGTTAGTACAGGTTCTATAGAGAATCGTACGGGTCTACGATGCTTATGTTTCATCACGCCCTCCACGACACTTATTTATTTACTTTCTTCTAACTATATAATTCTCTTTGGGGGCCAGATTTTATTGTGTCAGGACTGAGTCAGGAATCATTCATATGAGGGAAAAGGTTCGAAGTTTTCGAGGCATAGTGCGGGAAGTGGATGTCTCGTTATAAGTCGTCGCAGTTCCATGCAAACATGGAAAATAATTTCATGTTACACTTGTGGGTGGATTGAAGGTTAGTTGAGGAAGACTTCTGACTCTCTCATATAGTCGGAAAAAACATTCGTTTACTTCGAGAGGTGACGCACTTCATTTATTCCATTTATTCTTTTATTTCATTTATTAAATTTATTCCCAAAATTTTTTTGTTGCTTTTGCGAAATATCTGAACCAAACACATCACAAGTTAGACAAATAAGTTAGACAAATAAGTTCAAAAAAAGGTTTGCACAAATTATAAAGCATTTATTCCATTTTTCAACAAAAATTCTTTTAAGTTTTCAAAAGTGGGTTTTTTCACTTTTTGACACATTAGTATGGTTTGTTGTGTGCGTTGCCATCAAAATCAAGTCTATTTGAGGTTTTGACGAATTTGAAAAAATTATCATTTATTCCATTTATTCCAATATTTATTCCATTTATTCCCATTTATTCCCATTTATTCCATTTATTCCATTTATTCCCATTTATTCCATTTATTCCCATTTATTCCCATTTATTCAATTTATTCCATTTATTCCATAAACCGCAGAAGTGCTTCACCCCTCGGTTTACTTCCTAAATTTCCCAATAGAAAATTTTTTTAGGACTAACTTTCCATAGTTCTAAAATGTTTATTTATATTTGCAGATAATTATACGAAATCTGGAAACGCAACAAAGAGACCAGATGAGAGTGGGACGTTACTTCAAATACTAAAAATTGATGATAATAAAAACGGAGCAACAATTCATCTAGATCTCATAACTGCTGTCCTGACAATATTCCCTCGACCGAAGTCCATAGTCATAACGTTCCCAAGTTTTATTGATTTCTTTCATGAAATTAGTTACACTCCAATCAAAAATGTTACTGAGTTCAAAAACAAATCGAACGACGAGCAATTGGAAATTCTTTCAACTCTAACAAAAGAAGATGGAGCTCCTGTCTACCACATGGCCAAATCTTTTTATGTGAAACAGAAATATAGAAATGGAAGTTTTGAAGACGCACAAGACCTTTTGTTGGAAATTCCAAATAAATTTTGTGCAAGTCACGTCAATTATGAGGGAGGAGCGATCAGTCAACCAGCACCCAATGCGTCGTCTTATGTTCACCGAGATGCAATATTGAGTGTGAAAGTTTATTTCGAAACGGATGATCAAGAAAAAGCTGCTGAGTGTAAGAAGTGGCTGTATAAGTTTTACAAATCGGTGAAATTCCTTGACAGCGGGGAAACATTTCAAAATTATCCAGATCCAAATTTGAGTGACTACTTGAACAGATATTATGGAACCAACTTGAAGAGACTCATTGAAATTAAAAGAAAATGGGATCCCAACGGCTATTTTGATTCAAAACAATCAATTCCGATACAATAGCCCACACCTGTGTATTCTTGTTTTTAGTAAAAACGTTGTCAAATTATCTCATTTAAGAACTAACGATTCCTCGTACGTGCTACGACTACACATTATCTTGAAAATGTGTAATAGACTGTTTCTTTTTGTATGAAAAAAAGTGTATTCCACACGAATTAGGAAAACAAAAATTAGGAAAAACAAAAATTAGGGAAAAAAATTATTTGCCAAGAATAAGGAAAAACTAAAATTAGGAATGCATTAGATTTATCAGGTTGGGACGACCCACTACTGGGTCATGAAACACAGATCTACTGATCCTTTGTTCCTTTCCCGTTCATCACGTAAATCCTTCGAACCTACCCGTACCAGCGAGGAACTTGTCGAGGAGAATTGGTCCTAAGCTTTAGTACATCCAGAGGCCTGATCACATGACCACCCAGAGTCCTGAGTCTCAGTTGAGAAAACTTTGGACACTCACAAATTACGTGATATCCGGTTTCGTTCCCGAGACCACAGGTACATTCGGGATCGCTGACGATTTCCATCTTTGACAAATGACTGCTTAGCCCACAGCGCCCGGTAATCGCTCCCACTACTCTTCTTACGCGATTGCGGTCCATGTTCAGCAGTGTATTTGTCCACTTGCAGTCGGACATTGGTAGGAACTGCCTTGTGTGCCTTGCCCCACCATATTCACGCCAACGCTTTATTCCCTCTGAACGTACCCATTCCTTTACAGCCTTGTCACATTCTGACTGTGGTATAGGAATGAACGGTTCGGGTCCACATTGAGTAGATGTAGCACCCAGCTTTGCCAGTTCATCCGCTCTCTCACTTCCATCTATTCCAGAGTGCCCCGGCACCCAAGCAATCGTCACCCGATTACTCTGGCCCAGCTGGTTCAGTGTGCTTTTGAACTCCTTCATTAATTTGGATGTGGTTACAGGCGACATTATCGCTCTGATCATTTCTTCGCTATCGGAAAGGATTGTGACTCTTTCGCCTACCGTTTCCGGTCTCAATGCACTTCGCAATCCTTCCATTGCTGCGAACGTTTCTGCCTGAAGTATACTGGCGAAATTTCCTAAGTGGAAGCTTTCTTCTGTCATAGTTTCCAGGGTTAATACCCCAGTCCCCACTCCATTAGAGTTTTTTGATCCATCTGTGAAGCAAATGAGTCCATCCGTGGACAGACTATCTGGCCAACCTCTCAGCCATTCTAGTCTATCCGGTATGACAGCCTCGTAGTGCTTCGCAAAGGTAATTTCCGATTTTATCCGGTCCCTGGGCATGTTAAAAATAGGATTGGCTATTGCCCCCTGATTTTTCCATGACCCGTGTTAAAGTTCCTCATCCAAAGATCATTAAGTAAGAGACTGTCCGCAGTTGTGAATGCTCTCGCCTTGATGATCGTTTGGATGGGTGCAATATTCAGCAGCGCTTCCATGGCTATCGTTGCTGTTGTTTTCATAGCTCCGGTCATGCAGATGCATACCATTCTTTGAATTTCGCTCAACTCCTTCCTCGCGATCTCTACTTCGAGCCTAGGCCACCAAATGACACAGCCGTGGGTGATCATAGGTCTCACTATTGGTTCATAAATCCACAGTATGGCCTTGGATGGAAGGCCCCAATTTTTACCAAAGGCACTTCTACATATCCAGAACGCTGTCAGAGCTTTGTTAGCTCTGTCTCTCACATGCTCGGTCCAGTATAGTTTGCTGTCGAGCGTGACTCCCAACTACTTCACCTTGTTTCCAGGAGTGATGGTTTCTCCAAACATCCTGAATTTCCCAATAAGTTCATGACCCTTTCGTCTTCTGCTGAAAAGAACTATATCAGTTTTATCTGGGTTGACTTTAAGGCCTTTTAATCTGCACCAATCTTCTACTACTTTCATAGAATATCTGATGCTGTCCCCAGGGTACTTTCAAACTTCCCTCTTATTAAGAATGTTAGGTCGTCCGAATACCCTTGAGCGTAGATACCTTTGCCGTTAAGCTCTCTAATGAGAGAGTCTACAACCACACACCACAGCAATGGTGAGAGTATTCCACCTTGCGGGCACCCTTTTGCTGCCCAGATTTTCGCTTGGTGGCCGCATATCGTAGCTTCCACTTCTCTGCTGCTAAGCATGCTACTGATCCACCTAATCACAATCTGATTCACCCCCCGCTCTTCCAGCGCCTGGCGAATGACCCCGAAATTGGTGTTAGGAATGAATTAAATTAGGAAAAATCAAAATTAGGAATCAGGCAAAATCAATCAATCAATCAATCAATCATTTATTTTTCATCGAACAAAAAGGAAATAAATCCTTATACAAATGTTCGGACGAGCGATGGACAACAATTCACTAACACGCCACACTTATAACTAAAATTAAAATTAAAATTAAAACTAAAATTAAAATTAAAGCAAAATAAAAAAAGAAAAATAAAACAAAATTCACACTTTCTTCAAACAAAATCAAAATTAAAATTAAAACAGCATCCGGGACGGGTCTACTGGCAATGCGTTCAATAACGGGCAGGCGCGGGAGTTTAGGGGGCAGAGCCTCCTACAATTGAAAACTTTGATGTTTTTCCTGATTTATTTCCTTCCTGATTTTTGTTTTTCCTAATTTTGGTTTTTACTAGATTTGGTATTTACTGATTTTTGTTTTTCCTTAAGGTTCCTGATTTTCATTTCCTGATTTTTGGTTCCTGATTTCTTGATTTCTGATTTTTGCTCTCCTAATTCAGGTGGACAGCTTAAGTTATTTTTTCCAGAATTGTTGGCCGCATTATTGCGGTCCGGAAAAATCATCAAAATTTGTATGGGAAAATTTTCAACATTTTTTCCCCATACAAATTTTTTATTTACCAAAACCACAAAAACTCGTCCAAAAACTCAAAAAAAAAAAAAAAAATAAATTAGGCTTTTCTCACCCATACAATATTTTGAGGCTACTTTAAATAAAACTTTTCGACAGCTTGCGAAAGAAACACATTGTGTAATGTATATGTGTAGCCAAAGTCCTGAGCCTCACAGTGGATTCCAAAGTGTACTTTCGTCTTCACTTCAATAATGTCATCCCGAAAGCTACCGGTTCGCCATGGCATTGCAGAAGAGCTTTCGGACTCACTTGCGGCCTTTGCCCGAAAGTGCTAAAATGAATTTACATCTACATCATCAGACCTCAACTGAGTTATGCAGCCATTATTTGGTGAGTAAGATTCAATCTCACTGCATCTTGTTTAAAGCTCTCACAATTTCAAAGGCTTGCAATCGTTGGAATAAGCGCCAGCCGCAGCCCTGCTCAACATTGAACCACTTCACATTTTTATTGAAGCTGAAGCCCATTCCTCTGCTTTGAGACTAAAGCTAAGCAACTCGCTTATCGAAGCCCAAAACAACCACTCAAGAATTTGGAAAAAATTATAAAAAGTTCTCCTGAATTCGAAATGCCATGTGACTTCATTATTGGACCCGTACGAAGTACAAGAGGTCCTATACGTTTACTACAAACAATTTTATTGTAACATGGGGTAGATCGAGGTGGGAGTGGGGGGGGGATGCATCTATTATCGTCTAAATATGACGAATCAGCAATAAAAAAAATGTTCGTCTGTCCGTCCGTCTCCACTTTTTTTTCCAAACGGCTCAACCGATCAGCCTAAACTTTTTTTTCCCTGAAAGGTACATGCCTCCCATGATTCAAATTCGAAGATGAACAAAATCGATGAAGTGGTTCTGGAGATATGGTCGATGAAGTGACCAAAAACATGGTTTTTCGAAGGTCGGTGAAGCTTTTTCGCAAATATCTCAGCAAGTATAGCACGGACATTCCTCATTTTGGTGTCAAATGAAAGCATTTGATGTCACAAAACTAGGAAAAAATTTTTGTGGGAATCGGTACAGGGGTCTGGGCACTGGGACCAATGGAATGGACGAAATTGAGATTCTTGGCCATGTACGAAAACAGTTTTTCGTTCGTCTATATTTCCTTAACTATGCAATATGGAGATTTACTGTCAAAGGCCAAGTTGTAGAGAATTAAATTTAAGCGAAAACGTGTTTCAGGGTTTTGGGGAAATATGGCCCAATCCTGGTATATGGCCACTTCCATAATTGGGCAAGATGACCCAGATCTCCAGAACTGTGAGAGTTAGAAAGTTGGTTCCAAAGGCAAAGTTGTTGAGAATTACATTTAAGCAAACACGTGTTTCAGGGTTTTGAGGAAATATGGCCAAATCCTGGTATATGGCTACTTCCATAATTGGTCAGAATGACCCAGATCTCCAGAACTATGAGAGTTAGAAAGTTGGTTCCAAATACGAAGTTATAGAGAATTAAATTTAAGCGAACACGTGTTTCAGGGTTTTCGGGAGATATGGTCCAATCCTGGTATATGGCCACTTCCATAATTGGGCAAGATGACCCAGATCTCCAGAACTGTGAGAGTTAGAAAGTTGGTTCCAAAGGCAAAGTTGTAGAGAATGACATTTAAGCGAACACGTGTTTCAGGGTTTTGGGGAAATATGGCCCAATCCTGGTATATGGCCACTTCCATAATTGGGTAGAATGACCCAGATCTCCAGAACTACGAGAGTTAGAAAGTTGGTTCCAAAGGCGAAGTTATAGAGAATTAAATTTAAGCGAACACGTTTTTCTGGGCTTTAGAGAAAAACGACTTAATCCTTGGATATAAGCTTTTCTAGATTTTCTATAGACGTACTTCGGTAGGGCCTTTGACATTACCTTGGGTAATTTCTATGGATCTTTGAAATTCTTACAGTTATAATAGAACAGAAAACGTTGGATTGTTTGCTTATTTGTATTTGTACGTTCGAGTCACTTTGCCACATCTATTCTGTTTGTCACATCTATTCTGATACGTACGGGTCTTTGGTTATGTTTCTTAAATATAGATTCGAAAAATATTTTTCAATTAGCATTCCGAACCGTTCCGACTGGATCAACAACTCAGTTTTTCCAGATTCTAACTGTCTAAAATGGTTTACAAATAGCTCATCTGCTAATGGGACCTCCGGAGCAGGAATTTACTCTTCGGACCTCAACGAAGCTGTAGGTTTACTCCTTGGGAAATTCATTACAGTATTCCAATGGGAGATTATTGGTATCCTCCGTTGTGTAATCTGCATTTGCTCAGACAGCCAATCATCTATCAAGGCCCTAGGGAGTTACAAAATTTCCTCATCACTCGTTTTAGAATGCAGAGATCGAATACAATTACTCTCCACTTTGCGGCTAGTTATTTTAGTTTGGGTACCAGGTCATATAGGTATAGCGGGTAACGAACAAGCTGACGAACTAGCTAGAGAGGCCTCATCTTCCTCTTTCTTCAGTCCTGAACCTAGTGTAGCTGTATCAGCTTCCACTCTGTTTAGACTGTTTTCATACTGGAAGGCTAAAACCTTCTCCCACCACTTGGAATCTCTCAACTATGCACGCCATGCCAAAAACTGCATTAGGATAAACGAAAACCATACAAAGGAAATTGAATCATTTTTCAGTTATCAGTGACTGAAGTGAACGAAATTCGAAAATTTAATTTTGAAAGTGAAATTATGAGAGAAGTGGTATTTCTGAAACTAAATCTGAAAGAAAACTTTAACTCCACGACTGGGACTCGGACCGACTGGGATATTTGTCGAAAGCGCGCGCATTCCAACGAAAATCTCAAGGAAATAAATCAATTTCCAATTATTTTATCGCACGCATAGTTCATGAAACGCTGAATCCGAAACTAGCGTGCTTCACGATTGGTAGGTGATTGGTTTGAATTGTAGACAGAACGTGGAGCGCCGCGTTGGCTTTTGTGGAATACCAGCAGTTGATCGTTTTCCGAAAGTGTTCCGTTTGCTTGCAATTTGGACCAGAAAGCCACTGGTAAATATTTGGGATCGTTTCCATGATGTGTTCCTGGCAATGCTGTTTATGTGCGGATCGTCATTCTCAGCACATCGTTTGACGAAGTCTAGTGCTTTGTTCGCGATATAACGGTACACTCTAGCAGTTTTAGCTTTCTTATACAAGGTGTTTTCGAACCAACAGCTTCCCCGTTCACGTCTGGTATTTGTCGTCGATCTCAGAATCTTTCTTTCAACTAGACGAATTCGTTCCATTTGGGCAGATGATGTGATCGACGGATTAGCCCAGATTGGTGAGGCATAGCACAGTATAGGCCTGTTGATCGACTTGTAAAACATCGTTTTGATATTGCACCAGATTTTAGAGCTCCGCAGAAGGTAATTTATTGACGACAATGTTAGACTTGTTCTGTTACACAGTGGGCTGCTGACAAAACTAATCGTGTGTAGGTGTTTATTAAGAGAGCAGTGACCGGATCACAAGAAATGCATATGCGAAAAAGCACATCGACTGATCGTCTTGTCGATGTGCTTTTTCGCATATGCATTTCTTGTGATCCGGTCACTGATCTCTTAATAAACACCTACATACGATTAGTTTTGTCAGCAGCCCACTGTGTAACAGATGCTGGGACATCGATTCCGCCGAATACCTCCTCTGCCGTTGTCCCGCCTTTATAATGGCCCGAGCTAAGTACTTTGGTTCATATATAATAAATCCGAAATCTATAAGAGACCTTCCACGGTGTAATTGGATAAAGTGTAACGTAGGAACGCTCATTCACTGTTTCCTGAATAAGATACAGCCATATGCGATTTAGTGAGAAAAAGTGTTAACGTGTTAAAAATCGCGGTGTGTACTTAATGAGATCCGAGTGTTCCCTACGTTACATTTCCCACTAGAACTACTCATATTTTTTAAATCAAAATTTTTATGTAAAATTTGTTAAAAATTAATAAAAACTCCATAATTCTGCCTAGGTTTTTGACCGAGGGGGAAACTACTCGGGTAAATATGGGTAAATAGTGGAACAGGTTCGGGTAAATAAGGGTAAATACTTCATATAAAAGTCAGGTAAACAGGTAAATACCGGGTAAATAGTGGGTCACAATTTTATCGAGTCATTAACCCCTCGTTTTTGACACGGTAAAAAGTTTCTGTTTATTTTGACGTGCATTTAGTTTAACTAACGGCGATCTCAAAGGTATGTACATACCAACAGAATAGAAACAAATTACTGGGAGACGTTTGCGTTTACGCCCCAGTTTTAAATTTGACATTTGTGCGAAAAAAAAGTGAAAGCAAAGTATCGACGCATTTCTTTCGACGAGTTCGCACGCAAAAATTTGTGAGTTTTGATATTGCGAAAAAGTGCAAAGTGCTCTCTCTTTTCTAATATTTTTTGCATCTATCAAAATGGCCTTTATTAAGTAGTGGTAGCTACTTTATGGGAATGCTCTGGCTGTCTGTCTGTCTGTGCATGTTTTTTGACAGCTGTCAAAGTGACACTCTGACATCTGTCACTCTGACATTTGTTTCGTCAAGAAAATTACTGTAATGCTACTTTCTTTTCCCTTTCAATGGCTTAATTACTTGTCCTGGTTTCCACTCACAAAACGTATCCGTTTAGCGCTCTAAGAACTTTAATTGGTTGAAAAAATCACGCGACGAATTTCAACCAATTAAAATTCTAACGGAGCGCTAAACGACGTATCTTTTTTGAGTGGAAACCAAGCCTAATACAATAGAAATCGCTCTCATTTTGATGTGTAACCGCGAGGCAGACAATACATTTTAAATTCTCATTTCTCTCCTTTAACACTCTATATGACTCGATCATGACGTTCGCAGTTTTTCGCAAAAATAAAGAGAGCGGAGACAGAAGATAAAAAATCGAAAGTCCAAGGGCCCAAAATCAAAAAAGTTTCTTCTACAAATTGTCAGCCTTGCCCAGATCTTTCAAAATTTATGAAAATCGGATAATATTTACTCGAGTTATGTACAAAAGGCTAAAAACCACTTAAACAGCCCTAGCTCTGCGGCCCTTAGGCCGACAGTGCCCAGATTCAATCCCATGAATGATTTTTGGATTACCTTTCAGGGAAAAAAAGTTTTTGAAAATTGGATTTGTCTCATGTTCATCTAAATCACAGTGAAAGAATGAAAGAGATGAAATTCGTTACCCAGGTGACGGTAGCGGTAAATATCGTGTGAAAGTTTGAAGAAGCTGGTGTAGCTGTTTCTTTTCGCCTTTGTTTTTCTCGAGGCGATATAACGAGGACCTAGAGGTATCATCGTATAAGGTGTCATTATACTAGCTCGCGATGCTATTTGTTTTTGTTTCACTTATTAGCATATCAGAATCTGAATACAAAGGGGAGAGGAAAAAATCGTGAGTAAAATAAAAAAAAAATCCACCGCGGCGGTAAAATAATGATCCCTTAAGACTTGCTAGCGCCCATGGTTATTTTATCCGAACGCTGTTAGAACAAATATTCTCATATTGATTTAGAGATAATTTCTTTCATTTTGAAATGTTTTGCGTCTCGCTTTATCACAACAAAAACCCGTTTTAATAGGGAAACATAACGCAAGTCCTGGTTTCTTCTTCCAGAAAACCTGATATCAATTTGGGTGACGCTTACAGCTTCGGAACGCAAAAAATTCTTTTGAAATATTTTCATTTTTGATTTAAGAAATGCGTCACAAATGCCGGACCCCCAACGTAATAACTATTCTGCGCTTTCAGATTTCGCACGCCAACAATTTGGCTACCCGTACTCCACACATCACGCAAAACTTAATTTTTTTTCCGTGTCAAATTTGAAAGAACAGAAAAACTATAACATTGGGGGGTCCGGTATTGTGACGCATTTCTTTAATCAAGAATGAAAATATTTGAAAAGAATTTTTTGCGTTCCGAAGCTGCAAGCGTCACCCAAATTGATATCAGTTGTTTTGGAAGTAGAGACGAGGACTTGCGTCACGTTTCCCTTTTAAAAAGGGTTTTTGTGTGATATCAGTAGTTTTGGAAGAAAAAAGAAAACAAATTTTGGAGAAAAAATTTCCGGCGAAAAAAAAATTGACGAAAAAAAAATTTGGCGAAAAAA
>CM055403.1:160826775-160842041 GCA_029228625.1 Pseudolycoriella hygida | reverse complement strand
GCGAAAAATATTTTCTTAGAAAATATTTACGGCGAAAAAAATTTTCGTCGAAAAAAAATTTCCTTTGACACGAAACATCTATCTTCCACAAAAAAATATTTAAAAAAAAATCAATTTACCACTAAATCCGAAAAACTAGGTCTCTCTAGACGCAAGGGAAAAAAGTCAAAACTGTATGGTTCCGCCGTCTACAAAAAAAAGTTTCTTAAGTTTTTCATCGTAGGGGAACTTGCATCACGGGCGCATCACTACCGCGCGCCCTTGATATTAATTTAGCGAACGTAGCGATCAGGTGGTTAATCTACTTTCTCCATAATATCACTGTTAACGTAGGATGTAGGTATGTACAAAACGTTCAAATCGTTCGACTATTCGTGGGTTTCGCGTAGTCTCAACAAACCTTTAACTCGTTAGAGCGCAGAAAAGGATCGTTAGTCACTTGCATTAGAAACCGCAATCGTTTTGAATATCCCAAGGGCTATGCAAAGGTTTGGAAATTAATGTGGTTTCAGTTTTGGTTTTCTTATGTCTTGGAAGTATTCTCGACAATTCTGGTGTTTGACTTCGCTACTTATTCTATCAAAAATGTTTAAATGTCTCAGTGAGACAAAGATGATAATAATTTCACGCAAAATGAAACATTTTAGAAAATGGAATATCGGAACACAAATTATTTTTATTTTTTTGTCGTGACAACTGATACAATATTTACATTATCGCAATAAATAAAAAATTTCCTATCCCCACACCAGTATTTTAATTTTAACATATGCAAAAGCCCCGTACGCATCAGAATAGATGTTGCAAAAATACTCGCAAGTAAATATTGTCGTAACTTTTAAGTATTATGGATTTACGTCCACATTAAATTTCAGTGGAAATTGCCGAAAGGACAATATTGAAAAACCCGTCCGAAGCAACGACGCGAAAAACCTCTTAAAATCCCAAAAAACATCCTAAAACTTAAAAGAAAAATGTAAACAAATTTTGAAAAAATAAATATTTCTTGACACAAATTTTCAAAAAAAAATTGAACTTCGACCGACCTTAGAACCGATTTAGAGCACTTAGGAAAGGCCTCTGATTCATACTACCATAAGCGAAAATGTTCGTCTCTATTTTCTCTACAACTCCGAACAAAAAGCCTCATCATTAAAGAAATAATCACGAAAAACCATCAAATATCGTGTAGGACCCACACTAAGAATTCTACAGCCTGAACCATCAACAGATTTTCACTAATTTAAATTTCATGGATTTCTGATGTCTCCAAGAGTGATTTCCGTTCTAATTTCGCATATATATAAGTGAAAAAGTTCCACCAACTTTCAAAAAACCACGTTTTTACCACTTTTTCGACCATAACTTAGAAAGTTTTCGACTGATTCCGCCCAAATTCATTGTTTTTGATTAATTTTCTGGCTATCTTTTAGGGAAAAAAACTTTTTCAAAATTGGAAAAGATTTACGCGAGTTATGTTACAAAAGAACAAAAGCCATTCAAACAGCCCTAGCTCGGCGGCCCAGATTCAATCCCATAAAAGATTTTTCGATTACCTTTCAGGCAAAAAAAGTTCTTGAAAATCGATTGAGTTTTACTGGAGTTATCACGGTGACAGGGAGGTGCGGGAAATGAGAGGAAAAACAAGATTTTTCCTAATTTCTAATGTTTTCTTAGTTTTTTCACAATTTACAAATTTTAAAGAATAAGTGCTTAAAAGTTGCTTCGGTTTTATATTGTTTATAAAATTTATTGCATTTATAGGTTTTAAGGAACCCCTAATTTCAATATCTCTAGAAACTAAAAGTTTACAGTCTCGGGCTTTTTTTTTAGCTGCCAAAATTTAGCCATTTCGCAGTTTTGCCAATACAAAAAAAAAAAACATTGAAAACGAGACACTTTTAAAAGCAGCTGAATTTTGAGAGTAAATGAATTTTATCTTTCTATTAGAAGCTGTTGATGTTACAAGGCAGTCTTGAAGATACCACGGAAATATTTACAAAATCATAGAATATGTCGCTCTTTCCTGTTTAGTTCTTTAACTATTCTCAAATTTCATGATGTGTGATTGATATTAACAAGACCTGCAAAGCCTCTATTTGTAGTAATTTTCTTTTTTTCCAAAAATTCCTTTAATTGTTCATGTTCTTGCAAGTGTGTTAGCTCAGTTAGCGCAATAGATCAAAATTTCATCAATTTCCCTAGATTTCGACTATATTTTTCAACAAACCATTCTACATTACGTACAGTAAATTCTTACATAACTCTTAGACGAAATGAAAGTAATAATTTTTCAGAAAAAGAAGTTGCTGCCATAAGTGGATTTCGCATATCTTCAAATGTCATGCAGTTAAATAGACAAATTTGTATTACATTTTCTGTGCTTTTACTAATTTTACGAATTTCTTGGAAATATGTTTGTCAGTTGACTTCTAATTTCATCCAAAATCATTCAGTTTTATAAGTCTAGGCTAGACCTTTCCAAATAACCATAATTTGTTGAAATTGGGCTATTTTTTTAATGACGTTTGAGAGAATTTTCTGCTAATTTTACCAATTTTTGCATATCACCATAAAACTACAAATTTTACAATACTTTTTGGACGAAATGAAAGTAGAGAAAATTCATCAAAAGTCGGAAATTACGAAAATTGACGTTTTTAGCGCTTTCTTCCTGTTTTTGTCTTTCGTGGCCTCCAATTTTCTTCAAATTTTTCACACAAATAGATTCGTCTTGACTAAAGACTTCCAATAAACCTTTTTTTGTTGAATTTGGAAAAAATTTAGATGTAGTTTTAGCAAATTTTCGTTGATTACCTTCATTTTTTGTGGCGCTTTTTCTACTAATAGTTACAAAAGCGCTACAAAAAAAGACGAAAGACAAAAACAGGAAGAAGGCGCTAAAAATGTCAATGTTTGTTTATTTCCGACTTTTTATGAATTTTCTCTACTTTCATTTCCTCCAAAAAGTATTGAAAAATTTGTAGTTTTATGGTGATATGCGGAAATTGGTAAAATTAGCAGAAAATTCCTGCATATTAACTGCATGACATTTGAGGAAATGTGAAATCCACCAACTTCTTTTTCTGAAAAAATATTACTTTCATTTCGTCTAAGAGTTATGTAAGAATTTACTATACGTAATGTAGAATGGTTTGTTGAAAAATATAGTCGAAATCTAGGAAAATTGATAAAATTTTGATCTATTGCGCTAACTGGGCTAACACACTTGCAAGAACATGAACAATTTAAGGATTTTTTGAAAAAAGAAAAGAAAATTACTACAAATAGAGGCTTTGCAGGTCTTGTTAATATCAATCACACATAATGAAATTTGAGAATAGTTAAAGAACTAAACAGGAAAAAGCGACATATTTTATGGTTTTTGTAAATATTTCCGTGGTATTTTCAAGACTCATTCTTTAAAATTTATTAATTGTAAAACAAACTAAGAAAACATTAGAAATTTAGGAATAATCTTGTTTTTCCACTCATTTCCCGCACCTCCCAGACGGACGGACAATTTTTTTTCCATTTTTCTCTTATTCGAACTCCGAAACCAAAAAGTAACCAACTGTCGGGTCAAAACGTCGTGGTAAACCCATAAGAACCTCGTTCTTCGTACGGGTCTAAAATATGGTTCATATTGACGTATTCTCAGAAACCACCACGTCAATACAAAACTGTCTCATCCACTAAACGTATCGTTCGTTAAGGTTTTTACTGCTTAAGCTCAAAGTATATCAAAGAATGAAGATTCTCTTTCTTTTGACACTGACAATAATTTTTATAATGCAATCTCAATACGCAGCTGATGGTATGTATACGTAGTACAAGATTACATACCGACGTTTTTTCGGAACTCAGAAAGATCTTTCAAAGTTGAGAAGAAACCAATTTCACTTTTCTTTAATTTTGACAGCGTTGATGTGTCCCGTTCCTGACAATAAGGTCTGCATTCACTATTACGACCAATGTGGTAGGGATGCAGATTGCAGGTCCGATCAAAAATGCTGTCCTCAACCAGGTTGCGGACGCGAATGCAAGAAGGGAGTTCTTCAGTGCCCGCCATCTGACCCTAACATCAGATGCATATGGTATCACGATTCCTGTACGAGTGACGCTGATTGTGGAACTGGAAAAAAATGCTGCCTACAGCTTGCTTGTGGGCATTCCTGCAAAGATGGCGTTTAGTAGAAGCTAAAGAAAAAAAATCAGTAATTGCAACATCCTAATCAACAATAAATTCAAGAATGTTATTGAATTTTGAAATGCCATCGTGTTAAAATATTTTCAAAAAATTTCAAAAGCGAAATAGATGTTACAATGCTGAATAAAGTCAACAATCCTCATACTTGCTTAATAGAGCGTTGTTTGTTTCACTTTTCATCGGGCAATAGAAGCCGCAATCGGTGGCGCCATTCATTTTTTTCGTAAATGAATAGAATTCAATACACAACTGAATCCTCACTCTATTGGCTTCTATCTAAGATTCTCTTTCGAGAGAGTTACTTATGATGGATTCAGAAGTAAGTTTATCGAAAACCTGTGAGTTCTTTTTTTGTATTTTTTTTAACTTAAAGGGAATAGACTTAAACGAATAGTTGTATGTTGATCCGCTGCTGAATAATGATGGCACCACCAACCGTCGGGGCTAGCTTTACGTTGAAATCGTATTCAGCTATAGAGTGAAGATTCAGTTGTGTGTCGAATACTATTCAACAACGAAAAAAATGTATGGCTCCACCGACAGGGGTACTTTAATTTATATTAATCCGTATTCAGGGCGGCTAAGTATTGCCTGATGAAAAGTGATGCAAGCCACGATCTATTTTCGACTGTGGCGGATTATTGCCTGATGAAAACAGATGCGTGAACAGATTTTTTCTTGTCCACGTACCTCAAGTAGTGACATCTATGTTTTTTCATAGCTGAAATCATGTCTTAACATAGAACTACTCCCTTTTCTCAATGGCGTCATCCATGCTTGCATAGCTGAATACGGACAAACATAAAACTAGAGACACAATCTATTGATATATTAATAGATCGCGGTGTGCATCATTTTTCATCTGGCAATAGTAGCCTCCTGTCGGTGGCGTCATCAGCTTATTTTCATTGCCCAGTTGGCATCACTGATTTAGACCGTTAATGTTATTTATTCCCTTGACGTTAGTCAGGGTCTTACGGCCGAATTAGGGTCGATTTTGTCCGTGTGTCCGCGTCGAACAATGAAATTCTGAGAAATATGCGAATATTGCATAAAACTTTAAAAATAAATGAAAGTAATTGTACGCTGATGCAATTATATTTATGTACAAATCACGACGTTTGTAACCAGTCGAAATTTAGGCATTTTTGTGTGTAGAGTCCTCTGAAACTTGATCATGCCCGCAGCGGTAGCGGAGGGTGTGACGCCGTCCCCAAACCCCAAAAAAGAAGTCCACAAACTCAAAAAACGCCATGCAAAAACATTTGGGACAAGTCACCGTATATACACGAACTTTTGAGTTTTTTCCCCCTGCCTGCGTGCCCTTCTCGATTATTTTTTTAAAAAAAACTACGTCGTAGCAGCCCAGATTCATCAAAATTGGTTGAAATTCGGTCAGAATTCTAAGTTGTCAGCAAGTGTCAGACATTCTCAGAAAGTTATCAGCATGTGTCAAAAAGTTTTCAGCAAGTCTTAGAAAATTGTCAGTAAGTCTTAAAAATTTGTGAGCAGGTGTCAGACAGTCTCATAAAGTTGTCAGCAAGTTTCAGAAAGTTGTCAGAAAGTCTCTGAAAGTTGACAGCAAGTGCCAGAAAGTCTGGAAAACTTGTCAAGAAGTGTCAGAAAGTTGTTAGTAAGTGGCAGTCAGTCTCAGAAAATTATCGCAAATTGTCAGTTTCAGAAAGTTGTCAGCAAGCCTCATTGAAAGGGTCAGAAAATCTTAGAAAGTTATTAACAAATGTCGGAAAGTTGTCATCAAGTGTCAAAAAGTTATCAGCAAGTGTCAGAAAATTGTCAGCAAGTGTCAGAAAGTCTGAGAAAGTTATCAGCAAGTCTCAGACAGTACTCAGCAAGTGTCAAAAAGTTGTCAGCAGACAGATCATTTTTGAACACGGTAGTATAGGTCGCACAGCTCGCCTTACAAAACTACTGATATCACAACAAAAAATCTTGTTCGAAGGTAAAGTGTGACGCAGAGTAAGTCCATTTCCAAAATTATTGATATCGTCAGAGGTGACGCTTTCGCTGATAAGGCGAAAACATTTGTTTGAATAGAATGTTAGCTTGTGGTCAAAGATTTATTCTTAAAAAAAATTGCACCACTTTTTTTAAAACAAAATCACGTTGTGTTCAAAAAATTGCGTCACAAATGCCAGACCCAACGGCAAAATAATTTTTCTGTACTTTCGGTTTGGTGTCTAATTTATTAAAGAGCGAATGCACCTGAGGACATAAATTAATGTAGAGTAATAGTATATTACAGAGGAACACTGTTATGAGTAATATTACAGGTGTGCGATGTTTGCGGTAACGAGCCCCGGAGGTGTGCGATGTTTACGGTAACGAGCCTCGGAGGGGCGAGTTAGCGTAACGCACACTTGTAATATTACTCATAAACAGTGTTCCTCTGTACTATGTTTTAACGTGCACCCACAAGGTAAGTTGAAATCTACAAAACATCTTATTTCATAAAAATCAATTCAAGTTTCAAATTTTGTTATGTTACTTTACGAACGAATCAAAGTTGCCGCGTGCCAATTCATTCATGTTTCTATGAAATGACTTTAGTTGTCGGTTAAATTTTTGTTTAGTATCGAGATTTAATTCGAGTTTTTCATCTTTATTGAGAACTTTAAGGCGGCTTTAGGGAACACATGTTTTGCCGAGAATTAAGTAATGTCATAGGCAGGACATTCGTTTCCGTAAATTACCACAAATTTAAGAAATTTGAGAATCACTAACTTTTACTATATCAAAACAAACACGTCGCATAAGATTTACCGACTACTCTGACTACACGTACGTTATGAGCCATGTACCTATCGCATCGCACACCGGTTATATCAACTTACCGAGTGGGTACACGTTAGCATATTAAATTTGTTTGCTTATCGGTTTGTGTGAGCGCTTCAGCTGCTAACTAGTTGGTTGAGAACTTCATGTCTAAATTATGAATTTGCTAATTTTTTTTTCAATTCGCTTACATCATGTATGATATACATTAATAATCAAAGTCAAAGGAGTGTCCACATCCACATCCAAACACAAACAAATGCTTCCCAAAACTAGTGTCTTTACTTTGTGGGATAGTCAAAGAGTGAAGTTTATATCACTCTTTACCTGAATCACAAATAATATAAAATATTTTAAAAGCCACATACAGGAAACTCGTATAATGTCTCACAAGACGAATACAGAGTAGGAAAATACAACATCCAATTTGCACTTATAACTTACAAGTAGCGCGCAGCATGAATTCTGTCTCTGAAACATCTTTTGGTAATCTTCTTAATCACTTACAGTAACGAAAACCAGAAATTCAACAATCGACCGCACAGTTTTTTTAAACACATTCTAGTTCCGATTTCTACAGTTCCATCAACACTGCGAATGAGTCAGTTTAATTCTTCATCTGAAGACACAACCGACACAACTCACAACACTCTAGCAACGCACATAACACACATCATAACACAGTAAAATGTCTACCTGTCGTGTCGTTTTTGTCGTTATCGCTTGTTTTTAAGTTTTACAAGTAAATTATTTCTTCAAATGACTTGATTTTGTGTTTCTTAAATGTTGAATTACATTCGCACAGCATCGATAAAGATTGCAAAGTGTAATGTGTACCGTAATGCATTGATGAACTAACATTTTCACCACGTAGAACGACTCAAACTTTCGCTTTTTTATTTTCTGGCAAAAACAAACTATAATTTTCCCGAGTTATTACTTCTGCCCGGTATTTTGATGTTTATTTAACCAATCGATTGCCGAAGTAAAATGACATCCACATCCATTAACAATGATTTGAATGACCCTGGAAGAACGAGAACAGAATTTTGTTATGTTTCTCTCATGAGTCTCTTAAGTTTTTTATAAAATACACTTCAGTGAAGTTGTGTACATGAACCGATCCATTAGTTCTTCATTTGCCTATACAATATACCTACGTCTGCAGTATGTTTGTTGCGTTCAGTTAAAGAAAGTCTTGCATGCTTGCTTATAACCTGTCTCTAATTTATAGGTAGAGAACTTATTGAGTCTTGCATTACAGGTGCATAATTACACATCCGCAGTGAACCGAATTAGCTCCATTGTTTGTATTGTGAAAAGTTTTAATAAAAAAATTAAAATGTCTCTTAAGACGCATTGCCTGAGGTTCTGCTGCCTTCGTCAGTGAGAATAATGATAAAAAGTCATGTTTTCTTCGTGTGCATTTTTTGTTTTGTTTGTGAAATAATTTAATCGTAAAATCACGGTAAAAGTCGATTGTTGACTAATACATGCACACACTGTACGGAGTGCAGCTGTAAATGAAATACGTTTTTTTTAGTTGAACTACAAAAATGCTTTATCACAAAATTGTTAATTGATTGCTAAAACAGTTGGTGTTTGTGTTAAGTGAATGGATAAATAATTGTTACTTTAAGTGAATACGTTTTACAACAAAAAAGTACATGGCTGCTGAAAGTGATCATAACGGTGGTGTGGTCAGCAAACACGAAACGGGTTCTAATGCTAGTGGCAGCATTTCAAGAAGAAAACAGCAAAATTCCAATGGATTACTAATAGCCAGATCTAATCTCGATATTGGATCTGCAACAGGAGGCGTTAACAACAACAACAGTAAAGTGAATAACGGTGAGTTACAAGTCATTGATGTGTTTACTTATAGGATGAGGGGAAAATGTTGGAAGAATACTGAAATCGATCGTTTTTTGTCATTTTATTCCTAAAAATTCCAAAAATTCACAAAAAATTCCTAGATTCTATTTAAGATTTTAGGAATTTAATAATTTTTAGGAATTGTATGGAATTTTTAGAAAGAATGGCCATTCGAACTCCAGCCCGTGAACATTTCTTTGTAAACATATGAGAAGTTCTGCTACGGTCTTTCTTCTCCGTAGCACGCAAACTCAGGCTGCCGGACACTGATGTTATAGTTTTTCTGTTCTTTCAATTTTATACGCAAAAATTTGACTTCTTGTACAAAAATACTACATACATTCCTACATTCAAGTCAAATTTTTGCGGTGTGAAAGCTGAAAGAACAGAAAAACTATAACATAGGTGTTCGGCATTTGTGACGCATTTTTTTAATTAAATGTGAAAATATTTTGAAAGTTTTTTTGCGTTTCGAAGCGTTCAGCGTCACCCAAATTGATATCAGTTGTTTTGGAAGAAGGGACAACGACTTGCGTCACATTTCACTTTTAAAAGGGTTTTTGTTGTTATATCAGTTGTTTTGGAAGAAGGGACAACGACTTGCGTCACATTTCCCTTTTAAAAGGGTTTTTGTTGTGATATCAGTACTTTTGGAAGAAATTGAAACCGATCAAAAATATCAAAAAAGCCTGATGGAAATTGAAAAGTGCTAGAGAAATCCACAAAAATCCTTAAGAATCCCTTAAACCTAGGAAGCTCCATTGCATGACCTCACTCATGTCGAGAATAACCGAAAAATATCAAAAAACCTGATGGAAGTTGAAAAGTGCTAGAGAAATCAACAAAAATCCTTGAGAATCCCTTAAACCTAGGAAGCTCCATTGCATGACCTCACTCATTTCGAGAATAACCGAAAAATATCAAAAAACCTGATGGAAGTTGAAAAGTGCTAGAGAAATCCACAAAAATCTTTGAAAATCCCTTAAACCTAGGAAGCTCCATTGCATGACCTCACTCATGTCGAGAATAACCGAAAAATATCAAAAAACCTGATGGAAGTTGTAAAGTGCTAGAGAAATCCACAAGAATCCCATAAACCTATTAAGCCCCATTGGATGACCTCACTCATATCGAGAATAACCGAAAAATATCAAAAACTGTAATGGAAGTTGAATACCTCACTCACCCAACTGTGACACTCACACACATACACATTATTTTATATGTGATTTGTATGGGAGCTTCCAGGAGCCCTAGCGCCCAAACGAAGCCGGTGACCCCACTTTTTTAAAATCTTAGATGGCGTGGAACGCCCATCCGAAGGTCCCTGCAAAATTTAAAGAAGATCTGACCGCCAGTTTTCGAGAAATCGCCAAAAAAGTCGTTTTTCATACAAATGGAAATGCCACAACTAAATAACTAACCCACTAACTAACTAACGTAGGATGTATACATTTTCTTTGGCTTCTATGAAGCAGCACATTTTGTATGGAAAATGACGATTTTCTAAAGGTCATATCTTCGGATCCACTGGACCGATTTTAATGAGTGAAAGGTCGATTCCAATCAAAATTTTACGTAGAATCCGATAAACTAGGTCTCAGGGGGGTACGACGCAAGGGAAAATAATCAAAACTTAGCTGTATAATAATATATGGTTCCGAAGTCTACGAAAAAAAATTCTGATTTTTTTAATCGTATGGGGACTTGCGTCACGGGCGCAATGCTACCGCGCGCCCATGAGATTTGAGCGCCTAAAGATACACTATATTTTAGCATACAAGTTATGCGCCTTAACTTCACAGCAATTCTGATAGAACGGTTTTACGACTGGACATGTCTAACTTGTCTTGATTTTCGACCCAGGATTTATTAGACCTTTGTCTTTGAGGCACCGCAAAGTAAGTTTTCCTATCAGAATTTTTTATTAGAGAATTCCTTTGTTTTAATGCGATAAGCTACTGTAAGCGAATTAAACAAAAGAAATTTCCATCTGAGTTGAAATATTTGTTTAGTTCAAACATGGAAAAACTGATGGGAGAACTGTTTAACTTATATAGTTCGTTTTGAAGCCCTGAGTGTCCGTTCATAAAGGATGTCAAGCCGAGGGGGGTAGGTTGAGTAGTTCTACATAGATCCACTCTATGGACTCCCATCACCAAGCCACTCAGCCCATTGACATACAATTTTCTTTCCCCGTTTCCACAGACAAAGATCTTTCATTTGCCCTTTTTTCACACGTGCAAAACTTGCGCAGATTTAAGTGAAAAGTTTCACCGACTTTTTTAACCTTTTTTTGACCGTATTTGCTGAAATACGCAAAAGCATCTATTGTCCGATTTTAGTCATCTTTGAACTTGTAATTTGAGTTTTGATTACTTTTATAGAAAAATTATCAATATCGGTTCAAATTTGGCAGATAAATGGGGGTAAACATTCCATTGCCGAAGCACCGACGAAACATATGAAGGGAACCGTATGTTTCAGAATATCTGAAGCAAACAGAGTTGTTACGAAAAGACTCGAACGTAAATATTGCCTTACGTTCACATTAAATTGTATTTTAAATTGCCGAGAGGGCAATATTGAAAAACCCGTCCGAAGAAACGGTGTAAAAAAACCGGAGCTATGATAAATCTTCCAACCATAATTCGTACACCTTATTTTCGTACAATTCGTTTTCGCACACCTTATTTTCGTACACTTCAATTTCGTACACTCCAATTTCGTACACTTCGATTTCGTACACTTTCCTTTTTCGTTCACTTTAATTTCATACACTTCCTATTTCGTACACTCCAATTTCGTACACTTCGATTTCGTACACTTTCCTTTTTCGTTCACTTTAATTTCATACACTTCCTATTTCGTACACTTCAATTTCGTACACTCTAATTTCGTAAACTTCCTATTTCGTACACTTCCTATTTCGTACACTTCAATTTCGCACACTCCGATTTCGTACACTTCCTATTTCGTACACTTCCTATTTTGTACACTTTGATTTCGTACACCCCAGTTTCGTACACTTCGATTTCGTACACTTTCCTATTTTGTACACTTTTATTTCGTAAACTCCAATTTCGTACAATTCGATTTCTTTCCTATTTTGTACACTTTAATTTCGTACACTCCAATTTCGTACACTTTAATTTTGTACACTTACTTTTCCTTAGCTTCGTTAGAGGCCTAGTTTTTGTATCAATTCGTTTGATTAAAGCGCTAATTCTCGGCTCATTTTTTTATACACAAAATATACATTTTGTACATAAAAACGTCTTCTTTTGTACACAGCCAATACATTTAGTACACAAAAAAATTGTACACCGTACAAGCTTATTATTATTACTTTTTTAAAATGTATTTTGTATTAACACGTGTTTTATTTATCAAAAAGGATAATGCTCAGTATTGGGGGCTCTGCCCCCTCACCCCTGCGAGTGTGGCGGGCTAGATCACGCCTGCGGCTGGTTAGATTTCGCCTGCGGCGGGCTAGATTACGTCCTGCAGGCGGCCTTACGTGCATTTGGCTCTGCCCCAAACAAAACTGATGACAAATACTTGTTTTTATAAGAAAAACTATGTTAATATTCACTCAATTTGCTTGCAATGGAAAATATAAGTTTTGCCTGTGATAAACATCGATGTCCAACTGAACGCAAAATGACGCTGCGAAAAGTATATTGGCTGTCAAATCTATAGTGAGTTCTGTGTTTCAATCGTATCACCATAATAACGTAATAAATCATTCGAATAAGTCGCGCCAAAAATAACTGAATCAATACTTTGTAGTTTTAGTTTTTATTCCCGCTTTGATTTTTGTAACAATAAAACACTATGGAATTCATTTCAATCAAAAGATCTTAACATAAATAAATTAAGAGCCGTTTGCGATGGTCGATGCTTATATGCAGGAACTAGTACTGCATTATATTGAGATGTACATCGTACAAAAACGATTTGTGTACGAGAGGGCGACGTCCTAATACGCATTCTTCAGTTTTTGATTGAACGTTTGTTTATTTACCTTAATTAGAAAGAAAACAATTCGAATACATATGATTTGTCCTATATTTATGATTCTATAATGATTAGTATAATCTACATAGACGTGGTCATGGAAATTTCGTTGGTTTTTATTCTAGTTTCAAACGCAAGGCCATACCCGGTTAAGAGATTTGGTACACTTTTTGAATATTTATAAAAATTTTCTGATTTTATAAGAATTAACGCTAGCCTGATTTGCAGATAGACTTAAAAAATTATATTTTATCAAACCAAAAAATCAATCAGTAGAATTATAGCCTGAGTATGACATAGAAATATAATGTAAATAATATTTATTCGAGTAAGATTTTTTCCTTCTGTTGCTTTGTATTCTTAAAATAAGTTGTATCTCATTTGATTTCATTACATTTGGATAATTGGACCCGTACGAAGTACAAAGGTCCTATACGTTTACTACAAACAGTTTTATTGTAACATGGGGTAGATCGAGGTGGGAGGGGGGGGGGGGGGGATACATCTATTATCGTCTAAATATGACGAATCAGCAATAAAAAAATGTCCGTCCGTCTGTCCGTCTCCACTTTTTTTTCCAAACGGCTCAACCGATCAGCCTAAACTTTTTTTTCCCTGAGAGGTACATGCCTCCCATGATTCAAGTTCGATCGATCAAGTGGTTCCGGAGATATGTATTTGTCGAGGAAGTGACCAAAAACATGGTTTTTCGAGGATCGGTGAAACTTTTTCGCAAATATCTCAGCAAGTAAAGCACGGAAATTGCTCAATTTGGTGTCAAATGAAAGCATTTGATACCAAAAAACTGGGGATTTTTTTTTTTTTTGTTGAAATCGGGTCAGGGGTCTGGGCACTGGGAGCCATGGCATGGGCGAAAATAAATTTCTCTGCCCAAAATGATAAGAGATAGTTTTTTTTTCACTATTTGCTTAAATACGCAATACAGAGATTTACTTTCAAAGGCAAAGTTGTAAAGAATCAAATTTTAGCGAACACGTGTCTCAGGGTTTTGGGGAAATATGGTCCAATCCTTGTATATGGCCACTTCCATAATTGGGCAGGATGACCCGGATCTCCAGAACTGTGAGAGTTAGAAAGTTGGTTCCAAAGGCGAAGTTGTAGAGAATTAAATTTAAGCGAACACGTGTTTCACGGTTTTGGGGAAATATGGCCCAATCCTGGTATATGGCCACTTCCATAATTGGACAGGATGATCCGGATCTCCAGAACTGTGAGAGTTAGAAAGTTGGTTCCAAAGGCGAAGTTGTAGAGAATTAAATTTAAGCGAACACGTGTTTCACGGTTTTGGGGAAATATGGCCCAATCCTGGTATATGGCCACTTCCATAATTGGACAGGATGACCCGGATCTCCAGAACTGTGAGAGTTAGAAAGTTGGTTCCAAAGGCGAAGTTGTAGAGAATTAAATTTAAGCGAACACGTGTTTCAGGGTTTTGAGGAAATATGGCCCAATCCTGGTATATGGCCACTTCCATAATTGGGCAGAATGACCCAGATCTCCAGATCTATAAGAGTTAGAAAGTTGGTTCAAAAGGCGAAGTTATAGAGAATTAAATTTAAGCGAACACGTGTTTCAGGGTTTTGGGGAAATATGGCCCAATCCTGGTATATGGCCACTTCCATAATTGGGCAAGATGACCCAGATCTCCAGAACTGTGATAGTTAGAAAGTTGGTTCCAAAGGCAAAGTTGTTGAGAATTACATTTAAGCGAACACGTGTTTCAGGGTTTTGAGGAAATATGGTCCAATCCTGGTATATGGCCACTTCCATAATTGGGCAGAATGACCCAGATCTCCAGATCTATAAGAGTTAGAAAGTTGGTTCAAAAGGCGAAGTTATAGAGAATTAAATTTAAGCGAACAATTGTTTCAGGGTTTTCGGGAGATATGGTTCAATCCTGGTATATGGCCACTTCCATAATTGGGCAAGATGACCCAGATCTCCAGAACTGTGAGAGTTAGAAAGTTGGTTCCAAAGGCAAAGTTGTTGAGAATTACATTTAAGCGAACACGTGGTTCAGGGTTTTGAGGAAATATGGCCCAATCCTGGTATATGGCCACTTCCATAATTGGGCAGAATGACCCAGATCTCCAGATCTATAAGAGTTAGAAAGTTGGTTCAAAAGGAGAAGTTATAGAGAATTAAATTTAAGCGAACACGTTTTTCAGGGTTATGAGGAAATATGGTCCAATACTGATATATGGCCACTTCCATAATTGGGCAGGATGACCCAGATCTCCAGAACTATGAGAGTTAGAAAGTTGGTTCCAAAGGCGAAGTTATAGAGAATTAAAATTAAGCGAACACGTTTTTCTGGGTTTTAGAGAAAAACGACTTAGTCCTTGGA
>CM055403.1:160812483-160826275 GCA_029228625.1 Pseudolycoriella hygida | reverse complement strand
TTTTCAATGTTTTTATTTAAGCGAAAAAAAGACTGCTCACAATGGCGCAGCCAGTAAAAAAACGATCTTTTCAACAACAAATTACAATAAATAAATTTCATCTACTCTACTTTTCCCTAATGTTGCCAGGATGCATGCCGCATTGCCTCTTTGAATTGCAACTGAAATCTTCTGTAATAGGAAATCTTTCGAGCGTGATTCCCCAGAAACTGTCCTTATCAATGACCCTAATTTGCCTATAAATTTCTTCATTTCTGGGCCCATACAACCTAGAGTTTCGAAAGCAACAGGAGTTAATAAATAATTCTCTTTTAAACGAATATAATGATTATGCTTAAATCTTTCCGCTTTATCGGTTATTGAACGCGCTTTCTTGGAAGATTAATTGACATAAGAAGGAGCTAACGTGTCTCGAACAGTCACGTCCCAGAGAAGAGACTTTCCATGACTCCACGGAATTAGAGTCATGCCATCAGGTCGTTTACCATCATCCCTAGAAATTCCTGGTGGTTGTATTATATTTGGAAATCCTGCGGAAGACAATGCGTGAGAAATAATTTTATTAACTTCATCGTGCCTAGAAATTATCCCTGAGTTCTTCTTGCAAGACAAACCATGTAGGCCGTCCTTTTTAACCATAGCACCACAGATGCATTTATGTTCTTCACATAATTGAGAACCTAAACGAAGACCAACAGCAATTCTCGCGGAATTGTTATCTAATAGTAAACCCGTATTACTCGATGGGACCACCTGCAGCCACTTTGAAGATTCATTAGTAGATGACGCAAGTAGTCTGGCTCGAGCAAGGTTCACTAGAATCAAACATCCTAGAAAACTTGCTGTTGATCCTCGGAAGATCCCAATTTTTCTGCTCCTTTCTCTTCTCATAACCTGGAATAAAATCTTGAGGAATTTCCTCAACTAACTCTAAAATGTAATTATCGATTATTTGCAAATTAAATTTTGCTAACAACTTATTTGACAGATCAGATGAAGAATACACAGATGATAAATAGGCTGGCAATGCCAAATCTTCAACCTTCCGAATGCCTAAACCCCCAAAAGCTAAAGGAACAGTAGCCTGATCCCAAGAAAATTCTGACATCCTAACATTCGTAATCGCTTCAATAGTTGAACGAAAAATCTCGTCAACATTTTTTAAATGATCACGTAATAGAAATGCCCTATAAGAACGCAGCAAATTGAACCTACAACTACCTAAAGACTTC
The DNA here is from genome assembly GCA_029228625.1 of Pseudolycoriella hygida. NCBI lineage: Eukaryota > Metazoa > Arthropoda > Insecta > Diptera > Sciaridae > Pseudolycoriella > Pseudolycoriella hygida. The sequence goes on along the minus strand of CM055403.1, from coordinate 160,825,043 downwards.
CTAAAAATACACAATGCGGGGTGAACATCCATTAATTGCAAACGATCACACATTAATTTGATCGTTGCAATTTTGGATGAAAACATCCTTTCTAAACCTGACTCAAAGATCGGTGAGCCTAATATCTCAAGAGAAGACTCATCAACTTTCTTAATCCCTGGCAATAACGCTGATATCTCAGAATACATGTGGGCCTTATCTTCATCAGTTGCATCAACAAAAAAAACTTCGCATTTTTTTTTTGTTTAATGACAAGCCTGATGATTCACAAAAATCTAACACTTTCCTAATATCATCTAATACTACTGAAAGCCTATCACCAACAGTACCATCATCTAAATACCAACCATTTAACCTAGATGAAAGAGAATGTGTCATTCTCATAATACCAATACAAAAACCTGGAGGACCTAGTGGGTCACCCTGTTGAAACCCTCTCTTTTAAAGCAAAGGCTCATCAAGAAAGTAAAGATTGGAGGAAAGCTTGTTGAAGCAAAGGAAATAATTCTGGACATATCTCCTTAACTTCGCCTAACATAAACTTTCTAAATAACATATTAAAGGCATTGCTAAAGTCAAACTTAACTAAAGCCATTGGCCCATCATGGTCAGCTGTACAGAATCTACGTACAGCATGAACCAAAGCTTCTGCCCCTCCTTGAACAGCAAATATCCTAACTGAACGGGTTTTAACTTCTCGACTAAGCTATCCCTAACATTGTAACAAGCAATTTTACCTGTTAAGCGTCTCCAAACAATACCTACTGCTATCGGCCTAACATCATCCTCACCTTTCATAAGAGCAGTCAATGAAGCTCCAAAAAATATTTTAGAGACATCTTTTTGAAAATTACCAAACTTAATAATGTCCACCAATGAGGCTATTGCCCTTAAAAGACGATTTGCAGATTCACCGCAAGTAAAAGAAGTCAAATCTTTTAAATGTCGAGGTCGCAAACCGCCTATACCACCAGAAGAACTCAATGGAAAGCTTCTAATAGCTTTGACAACATCCTCAAATGTAGTAGCTGACAAACTACTAATCAGTTCTATTTTCTCAAAATCCCCGCCATCATCATCTGGGTGCTTGGCCTTCAGCTTGGAAACAGTTTCCAAAGTTTGAGGCGCAACAGTTTCATTAGAGCATAAAACTCTAACAGCACCTTTGATGTCACCCTCACTAACTTTATTGGAACATTTAAACGATGCCTTTCCCCATACAAATTTAATGTTTTGTCTCCGACGAAACAGTTAAAACTTATGCAGTATTGCCTGATCAGACATGAGGCAAGACTTGATCTATTGAGCGAGCGAGGATATTTTCAATTCAGATCTAGTTTCAAACCGTTGCTTATATATTTGCTATGCTAACGTTTTGTTGGTTTTGGTAGCATTGGGATACAGTTTGAGTAACAAGAGCTTGTGTCTTACTGCAATTCAAGTTAGTAGTATATTTGTTTCTACGACGCAGCAGTGGTCATGGAGCCCTTCGGGGTTGACCTTAACCTTCCTTCTCGTAAAAATACAAAATTTGAAAGCCTATAATATGTAATGTGTCTGCTATTAAACTATGAAAAAGACTAAAATAGACTCCAATCCACATATGGGAGAAGTTAGCACAGAGCACAAAATATGGTGGTATCATATAATAATGCGTTTCGATACCATTAATTTTAATTTAATTTTTTTTTTAATTTTAACACAGCCGATGCTATTGGTACCCGGACGTCCGGTCGAATTTCTGTCAAGAATTTAGAACTGGGAGCATGCCTGAGGTTGTTTGTCCAGAGAGAAACGCAGACTTAGCTAAAAATTTTCCTGTAGTTTCTTTGACAGTTTTTTAAAGAAAGATGTACATAAAAATCGCAAAAGTATTTATTCTACAATAGACCTGTCCAAAATTCTGTGTTGTCGAAAAGTTAGGGGGCCCTCCCGGAAAACGGTGTCAAATGGTCCACCGAAAAAAGTTTCTATTGATCGGATGAAATCCGGAGCGATTTAATGGGTCCTCAATGGCGTTAAAGGAGAAAAATGACCGAAATCCGAGCATCAATATCTTCGTCGGCAAGTGTCCGAATATTCTTGTCAATGAGCTTGTCATCTAGGGTTTTTCTTCCTCTAGGAATGCGATTAATGAAATGATAATGCTTTCCTTTTCTTCCTCGTTATGAAATAAATATGAAATATGAAAAAAAAAACGATTCTAGATGGCAATCAAATTCACAATAAAATTAAGGCGCATCCTGTGATGGGCTGGACCAATGTTTCTCTAGTACTAAAACCGTGGATGAATGCGGTGCCAGCGGAAGAAGTGAGCGGTAATTGTTCGCATGAAATTTAGCAATCAAGAAATTATGTTTGAATGGCGCGGGACGAATATTTCTGTTGTTATGCAAACAGTTTATTCTACCTATATCTATATGTAATATCTATTAATTCTAATAGATAGTTGTTTTCAGTTCTAGTGCAATCCGAGGATGGATGACCCCTATCTCTAGAACCATGGCTGAAAGAAAGCTGCTTCCAAGGGCAAAGTTGTAGAGAGTTAAATTTTAGGAGGCACATGTATTAGGGTTTCTGGCCTAATCCAGGCATAGAACCACTTCTAGAATTCTGAGGGATGTCTTATGTCAACATCTACTTTTGTTCAAAAGAAAATCGCTTACGACTTGCGGCGGCCACCCCCACTTATATGTACAGAAATGTCCACACGACATTCACTTCCTCTACAACCCTAGTTCATAAGAACTTTTTCGCGCCGCTGCCATAGCTTGCGGAGGCTACCTTCACTTATATGTGCAGAAATGTTTACAGTCACTCCTCTACAACTCTAGCTCATCATCCAGAAGAAACCATCTAAATAGCTATAAAAACGACTGAGAAAACTTTAATTTATGAACAAATCCAAGACGGCGTCACTTTGACAGCTGGCAGCCATTTTCTTAGGATCACAAAAAATTCTACTCACCAATCTCTATAACTTTCCCGAAGAAACCAACTCTCTAAGTATTGTCATTCCGAAGCTAAAATTCGAAAACAAAAAAACCCAATTTTTACCTAGGAAAACCCAAGATGGCAGCGGTTTGACAACTGGCAGACATTTTCTTGAGATCCCAAAAAATTCTCCTGATCAAACTCTAAAACTTTTCTGAAAAAACCAACTCTGTAGGTATTGTCACTTCGTAGCTAAAATTCGAAAACTCCGAGCATTACCTAAAAAACTCTCAAAATTGACCACTTTTTCCCATGCCAGAATTCCAGAATTTTCCCTAAAAGCGGCATATGAGTCTTTTCATTTGGGGCCGAGACTGACGTTCCTTGAAAATTTCATCAAAATTGGCTGTCTAGTTCTCGTGATCGAAAATTATTAATAGATAGATAGGTAATAGAAACCGACAGATCAGAAAAAAAGTGTTCATAATAATGAAAACAATAGAAAAAATCCATTAGTCATAGAAAAATGTCATTTTCGAACCTCGATATGTCAGCCAATTTCCAACCGATTTCGATGAGTCTGGATTCGTTGGAAAGCTGCTGCGACGAAGTTTTTTTTAATAATTTGGAGGGGGAGAGGGGTGAGGGGAAAGTTCGCGTATATATATGGCTCCTTGTCCGAAAGGTTTTTGTATGGGGTTTTTGAGTTTGTGGACTTCTTTTTTGGCGTGTGAGGACTGAGTCACGCCCTCCGCTACCGCTGCGGGTATGATAATAATAACAAAACAATACGTATCACCCGGCGTATTATCAAATCTGGCATACGTACGGTACGTTTTATAGTACTGTATAAATATATATATATATATATATTATATATATATATATATATATATATATATGTATATATATATATATGTCCCTGACATTTTCTCTGAAGACACCTACAACGTATCTTTCGAAGCTTCCGCGCGCAGTGACTGCTTGGAAAACCCTTTACACGACGAAAATTCTCTACTCGGAAATCGCTCGCTCGGTACCCTTAAAACGTCATTTAAAAAAACGGCTGATATATTCGTAATCTGGGGGCCCTGGGGGATGTGGAAAACCATGTCCATTGTGAATTAAAAATCAAAAGTTCAAAACGCTCCACCCTAATATATATATATATATATATACTTTTATATTGTACATGCGATATGGAGTATGATACGTACGCTGTGTTTATTGTTCAAAAAACAATTCCTTCGTCGCTTTTATACGTCGCGGACGTTAGTTAGTTAGTTTCATTCGCTGCACTGTCGACCGAGTGATGCCCAGTTTTCGATTGCTGGGTCGCACAGATTGTTTCGAATCAACTAGCGTTTCAACTTTCGGACATTTTTTTTTGTCGAAATACGGCCTGAAGGCTCAGAAAATATTATAAAATTTGATCATGTTTAATTTGGTTTATAGTGGTCTTCATCACTGTTAGAACATTTTTGTGAATTTGTCATTTGAAAGCACAGAAATCACCAATACAAATATGTTTGCAGCGCATGTATGCGGCGGCATCGAAACATTCGACTCAGTAATTTTGGGACACCTTTCATGTCTTCACATTAAAAAAGCAATGATCTAAATTACTTCGAGACTACGTATATTTTATTTTTCATCCATGATATTCAAATACAGTCTTCACTCATACATTTCCGTGATGATCTATTAAAATCATTTTGTATTCGTTTCCTTTCTGAATTGAAAAATAAAAGCTTATAACTGACATATCATACTTTCTATAGATCATGATCACGATTAGAATTTATTATCATTAAATGAAATTACAAGATCTCATTTTTGAAAATATTGTTTTAAAATATTCTACTCCCAGAAGCCGATCCATCAAAATACATTTTTATTTAATTTTTTCATGTTGCATTAATTTTTTTTTTTTGTAAAATATTTTTACGTAATGCGAAATGCCCATTACATGTTAAAATTTAATGATTTGTTTGTGTATTAACTTCATTTGAAACTGTTAACCGTATTTTCTTTGCTCATTTTTTACTTCCACATTTCTTAATTAGAATATAAATTACACGATTTATTATTATATTATATAGATCGTGAATTATTCTACATCATATGGTACACAATCATAAGTGAATTTCTTTCTGATGCTCTTTGAATATGTTCGCATTTTTTGCCACAGAATAAAAACACATTTCTATCTATAAATGTATATATATGGCGAAAATATACTGTATGTAGGTAAGCTCATATACCCAAAACAATTACATGGCATGAGAGAAAATTCATCTTCTTTATAGCATAATAACCGGTTCAAAAACCTAATTGTTTTTTTAACTATTCTCATGAATTAATTAGAAATGTAGTTCAAGTTAGACAAAATATGTATTGTGTTATTTGTAACATCATGTTACTGATGAAAAGTTACTTCCTTCAGCCGGCCTACGTAACAAATGATCAAATTCGTCGGTGTATTTAATTAGTAAAACAAATATTTTTGGATTATGTTAAGAATTTTCTGTGGTATTTTTGCAATATGTTTTGTATTATTGGCATTTTGATAGCGAAAAATAATTCAGTAGCATCATCGTATCATTGTCTATGAACAAGACAAAAGGAATCCTAATAGATCAGTATTGAACCTTGACCAACACCCGAGTGCGAGAAAAAGTCAATTTGATCCGAAAATATGACAGGAATCAAAGAAGAAATATTGTTTCTCAAACGATATTTTCATTTGATAATTTCCGTTCAGACGTGACATTTGAAATGTCCTCATCATTCCTTATTTATGCTTGCTTGAGCTTATAAATGACAAAAGTCTCTTTCATATTTGTCAAAAGCTTCCTTGACATGTGCGGAAAAACTTTGTAAGCAGATTTTTTTTCTTTAGGTCGACTTGTAACCATTGAAGTTGCAAACCTCTCCTTCGGCTCGGATATGCAAGCTCTACACCCGTCAAAATAACATTTTCAAGGTTTGTTGTTCAAAAAAACACTCGTGACTTTGGCTCTTATAACAAAATTGTGTCCTCATGTAATGAATTACTTTCGCAGGGTCCACTGTAATATACTTTTACTCGTTGTTCCACCGGAAACTTGTCATTACATGTATATGTGCACCCCACGGAAATTATTCATTACATGTCATTCATTACATGTAGCCCCCACCAGAAACTTCTCATCACATATATATCTGCATGTAATGACGCGTTTTCGGTTAGGACACCGAGTAAAACAGCATACAGTGGCGGATGCTTAATAAGTCATCCATTCTGGATAATTTTGTGACATTCGCAAACTCATTCGTGTATTTTTAAGCAACTCGCTTTAAAAACTGTTTTTTGACTCTTGTAGTTGTATACCTCGCCTCCGGCTCGGGATACAAACTCTACACTCGTCAAAAATCAGTTTTCAAAGCTTTTTGCTTAAAAACACCTTCTTGAGTTTGGCTCATTTCACAAAATTAATCCCTCATGTAATGACTTATTTCCGCATCCCCCACTGTAATCTACTATTACATGTCAAATAATGACTCCGAAAAGTGAACAGTAGCTACCTCTAAATTTCACTATTTTCTCGCCGTATCTCTTCTTGAAGTTCGATCGAAAAATTTCGTACCGCAAAAATATTTCTCACAAAAAAGTCTCAGTGACTTTTCTTCTTGTAAATTCGCGCCAGTGTAATTAAAAGTTTGTATAAGAAAAATGTCGTTTTTTGAGTCATTGTGAATTACTCGGCAGGAGTGTCCTTATTAACTCCCAACAAAGTTTCGCACGGTCCGGGTTTCTCGACGTTTCAAATCATCCCCAATATAATATCAGTAAGTGTTTTTTTGCTCCTCTTTTCGTGTCACATGTGATCCGGTCACATAATAAACGTATTAAAGGTAAAGTCGGCATGTCTGCGGGTCGGGTTGGGTTTTCGGTTCCGTTTTTTTTTTTTTGGATCGGGAAAAAATTAATTCTCGCAAAAATTTTCTCAAAATTGATCTTAAAAATTCGGGTCAGAGCTTCGGGTTTGAATTTTTATATTGGTTCGGGTTCGGGTCGGGTTTGAAATCGCGTTTCGTATGGCTAGATGAATGGTCAACTTGTCTGCCTAGAAATTCGAAAATTAGTTTCATTGATGGGTCCAAGGCCTTCGAAGGAACAGGGGCTGGAATATACGTTTCAGACGACTGTCAATACTGATCAAGTTAACAAGTGTTTTGTTATTGTGTTTGAAATTAATTTATACGTTCTGGTAGTGAAAATTGACGAATGAAAAATTTTGTTGACTAAATATCCTTTAATAGTGATTGACAGATTGAACTGCCAGACCAAAGCATGTAAAATGTTTTAGAGAACGCATTTTTGGCTGGTACACCACCAAACATAGTTTTTGGAACAACGCGAGACATTGTATAGTATGGATAGTATGGATTCGTGGGTACAGTGTTTCCTCAGTAGTAAAGCTATGGAAGATTTGTGCCGGACTGTCACCTTGCTCAGTGATGTGCCCCAGTTGCGACGCTCATACACTTTGCCTTCTGGCTTCATGGTTTAATGGTTCTGGTAGTTAAAGTGGTTGAGGCCGTGAAACTGAATTTTTAATGATTTCAGAATTCGGGAAGACGGCTGCACGGCTGTTGTGCCTAGCTGTCGTCCCACTCAGCGGCTATTTCACAACTATGATACTAGGTAGCCTCGTGTTACTCGCCGGTTTACACAACAAACCGGTTTGTGGACCAGAAGATTTTGCCTTGGAGGAGGTCCGAAAGGGGCTTCAAGATTTTAATGATGACTGGGTAGTACAAAGGGCCCGTAACTGGCCTGTGTGCATCGATAAGAAATAGTCGTCCCTAAGCTGATAAAATCTATACGTTTCAGACGCTGTGCAGGGCAGCCAGTTCCATTTAGATAGTACAAATGTATGAAGTACAAAAGGGTCTTATACGTTTACCACAAATAACTTTATTGTGGGGTAGATCGAGGCAGGAATTGGTGGGATGCATCTATCATCGTCTAGAGATGAGGAATCAGCAAAAAAAAAAAAAATGTCCGATCGTCCGTCTTTACTTTTTTTGTAACTCAAAAGATCAAACTAAACTTTTTTTCCCTGAAAGGTCCATGTGTCCCATGATTCAAGATCAAAGATTAGCAAAATCGGTGAACCAGTTCCGGAGATGTGGTCGAAGAAGTGTCCAAAAACATGGATTTTCGGTGATCGGCGAAACTTTTTCGCACATATCTCAGCAAGTATAGCACTGAAATTGTTCATTGAAACTGGGAAAAAAATTTTTATGGAAATTGAGTCAGTGGTCAGGGCACTGGGATCAATGGAACGGGTGAAGTTGAGTTTCTCGGCCATATACAAAAGCAGACGGTTTATCGTCCGTAGTTGGAGAAAATGGAGATTTACGTCGAAATCAAAGTTGTGAAAAATAAAATTTTAAAAATAAAAATTTGGGAAAAAATGGTTTAATCCTGGCGACCACTTCCACAATTGGTAGGAATGGCTCATATGTCTAAAACTAAAGATGGTTGCAGAGTATAAAATTGTAAAGAACACGTGTTGGAGTTTTCCGAAAAAACTGACCCAATCCTGGGAGGTGGCCACTTCCAAAATTGGGAGGGATGACTCGTATCTCTGCAACCATGACAGTTAGAAAGTTGCTTGCAAATGCAAAGTTATAGAAAATTAAATTTTAGAAACCATTTGCTTCATGGTTTTAATGAAAAATGGACCAATCCTTTGATATGACCACTCCTAAAATTGGAAGTAATGACTCATATATCTAGAACTATGGCAGTTAAAAAGTTGCTTCCGAAAGCAAAGTTGTAGAGAATAAAATTTTGGACGTATTTCCGGGAAAATGGCTTAATCTTGGGATATGACCACTTCTAGAATTAGGAAGGAGGACTCATGTCTCTATGACGAGAAAATAGTTTCGGGATTTCATTTAAATATGAAAACCGAATAATTTATCTGCAAAAATTTGAATTTCTGTGTATTTTGATGTAATCGATGTTTACGATAAACAACGAATCTCGCGTCCAAAAATTCCGCATTGAATTTGTTTCCGTTTAGGACATCACAATCCACGTAGGAATAGACCTTAGGATATGATAATTTATACCTTTTGGCACATCTACACCACTTGTAGGATGTTGTCAATATAGTTTGTATAAACCGAAATTGCAGTTAACTAAAAGGCAAAATTCCAAATTAGATGATACAATTTACTTGAACAGGAGGAAAATTCTGCGCACTACTATCTGTGATGGTAAAGCTCGTCGAATTTTGTCAATGTTCATTTGGTACGCTACGACATAATTCATCTTTTTTGTGTCAAAAAGTACGGAATGAATTATTGATTATGGTTAGTTGTGGTAGCAATTCCATTGTGATAATAAAATAAAATAAATTTCATCGTGGAATGAAATTTATGAATTTAATGCTGTTTTACAATTACAGACCATACTCTGAAAATATAAATTGACTTACTTGAATGATTTTGCGGTGCTTTTAATCCTCCGTTTTGTCTGTATCCTGTTGGCATGTTTTATTTTCTCTGCAATCAACTTCACGTTAAGATTAGTCCACCACTGCCAGATTAGTAAAATTCCATTTTAGCGTTCAAACACACTGCATTACCGTTAAAATTGTCTCATATTTTTTTGTTCATTGTGTTATTTATCTAATAATTGCGTACATCAAATGAGTTTTTTTAAACGAAATTAACATATATGATATTCAAATTACCCGCTGATTTTTTAATATCTATAACCACAGTTATTTTCAATAATTTTTTTAGAGAACAATATATAATAAAATTATTGCAAAATAACGACAATAATTCAACGTTCAAGTTCAGTTACCTATTTCTAACTATGAAGAATTTATTATAAATTTTTCCATTGACTATCTCATGTAAGTTGGATTGAAATTACACCTAATATGACGAAAATCAATCATAAGAACAACTGCTATTTTTATAATTCAAGCGGAACAATCCGATAAAACTGATCATCATAATGTATAAGGTAGATATTTTTTTGAGTAAATTTGTTCTTTTTTTTATTTTATTATGAGACTATTTTCAAGTCATCCGTCATAGTCGCTTAACTATACATTCATTTTGCACACAAACCTAAAACTTGGGTGAACAAAAAATAAAAAAATCATTTAATATAATTAGCTTTGTATTGAATGTTTCTGCTAATGTATGAATATTGTTATATTTCTGGGATTAAAAAACAGTAAATTCGAAAAAAAGAAGAAAAATCTTCAAATAAGTGAAATGATTCCAGCGTGTAGCATCTACGTTTATTCGCAATAATTGAAAAGTTCAAGGAACTAAAACATTGTTACTTTCGAATCAGCTTAGATTATTTACCAGAATATATAACATGTACTTCCTAGTGTATCTGGTGGGCACTGCAGCGCATTAAATTTCGTTTTGTGCCAAAGAAGCATAAAGCATAATGATCGCTTTAATTATCTGAACATGATATGGCGTATATTTTCAATTAAAAAAACTTTTATAGCTACATAAGGCACATAAAACATTTCTTTAAAATTTGTAAAAATTTTACATAAGTTCTAAAAGCATGTAATGACAGGGTGAACAATAAAAACAGAAAATAGTAGTTCCTTAGAAAGCCTCATGATCCGCGAACCCGTATGAATCCTTACAAAGCCTACGTTAAGGCAAGGAATGAAGTTGAATGTTATGGAATTTCACTAAATTACATCGTTACTAACAATTACAGGAAGAGAATCATAAGATTGTGCAGCGCTTCGTTTCAACTCTTTCAACCAAAAAACCGGTTTTACTCGAGAAAAATACAAGCGAATACGTGAAAAGAGCGATAAAAGAGAAATTAAGAAGGTGCACAAGCTTATGATTCCCTTTCTGTACATTGAAAATTGTAACTCAAAACCACTTGAGCGGCCCTTGGCCCAAAAACACCCAAAAATCACTTTTACGATTCCCTTAGGAAAAAAAAATTTAAAATCGGTTGAGGTTTGCTGGAGTTATCGTGTTGTCAGACAGGTGGACAAAAAAACCTACGAAATGCGACTGTTTAAAAACGTCGCGTTAAACTCATACTTCGTACGGGTCTAAAAATATATGAACAATCTAGCAAAAATTCCTAACTAAATGTCCAGATCGATCGTGCTAGAGGATTTTAAGAGTAATATCGCGAAATCTTCGAACAGTCTCGGAGCAAGGGTCGTCAGAATTGGTCGAGTCATATTTCATTTTTTTCGTTGCACTTTTGTGACGAAAGCAATTTTTCACTTTTGCAAAAAAATGTCTCGTCTTGGAGATAGAGCTCATAGAATAAGGTCGTGCAAGGATGTGCTGAAAATAGTTTTTTAGCTATAACTCGAACGAAGTTGATTCGAATCAAAAAAAATTTTTTGGCACGATTTTAGGTCTTGAAACGACAAAAATTTTGACCATACACTTGACTAGGTAGGAGTTGATGTTCGGCCGTTATTAGCCGATATAGGCAAAAAAAATAGGCAATTTTCGGAAGTCTCTGGCCAGTTGCAATAGAAAGATTCAGAAACATGTCATATACCGTTGGAAAGCCTACCATATGTACTACTTAAATATGCAAAAGCTTCCATGGAAAAGTTCTATTGCAGCGAACGGCAGCCATTTTAATGAAAGTCTGACAAAAGAATTACGAATTTTTATCACTTCTATATGGCTTTGACCTAGTAAAACTTGGCCGATTTTCAAAATTTCTTTTTCCTCCGAAATTTAACCGAAAAAATGAGTTCAGGTTTGAAGATGAGCAAAATTAGTCGAAAAGTTCCGAAGATGTGGTCAAAAAAGTGACCGAAAACATGGTTTTTTGGGGGTCGGTGAAACTTTTTCGCATATACCTTTGCGAAAGAAACATAGAAATTGCTTTCTAAGGCTTTAACTGAAAGATATGGACCGCCAGAAACTAGCAAAAAAAATGGTGAAAATTCGTTACGTGGTTTGGGCTGCAGGGTCCATCGAAAGGGCCTAACTCAGGCTACTCGAACGTTTACGATAGTTGCTGGTTTTTAATGAATATATCGTCAATTATAATATGTTCTAGCGAAAATTGAGGGGAATATTTTTGCCCATGATAGCGTGGGTCAAAGGACTCTCCTCAGGGCCACAGATCGGTCCTAAGGTCGGCCCTAACCCAAAATTTTTTTTTTCGCTATGTTGCAGAGACCTTTGTTAAAAAAATTGCGTCACAAATGCCGGGCCCAACGACGAAATAATTTTTCTGTACCTTCAGTTTTTGGGCTGCAAAAATTTGAATTTTGTTTGTTATTGCGTAGATTGTTTAAGGTAAATGAAAATTTTTGCGTGTAAAAACTGAAAGTATTGAAAAATTATTTCGCTGGTGGGTCCGGCATTTGTGACGCAACTTTTTTTAACACAACGTAATTTTGTTTCAAAGAAAGCGCTCTAATTTTTTCAGGAAATCAAAACTTTGAACACAAGGTTCCATTCAAACGAACTCCTGCGTATTTTCTGCGATAGCGTCACCTCAAGCGATATCATTAATTTTGGAAGCGGACTTACGGACTGCGTCCCACTCTACCTTTAACAAGGTTTTTGTTGTGATATCAGTC
>CM055403.1:160709279-160812295 GCA_029228625.1 Pseudolycoriella hygida | reverse complement strand
AAAATTTTCTCCAAAAAAAATTTTATACTAAAAAGTTTTTTCTCCAAAAAAAATTTTCTCCAAAAAAAAATTTTATACTAAAAAGTTTTTTCTCCAAAAAAATTTTTCTCCGATCTATCGATTCCGACGAAAAAAAAAATTTGGCGAAAACTTTCGCCTCGATTTTGACCAACTTCCACTCCTCGGCGACCCCACTTTCTATTCATCAAAATGATGCGCAAGTCAATATCTATCGATGTCGACGAAAAAAAATTTTTGGCGAAAACTTTCGCCTCAATTTTCACCAACTTCCGCGCCTCGGCGACCCCACTTTCTATTCATCAAAATGATGCCCAAGTCAATATCTATCGATTCCGACGAAAAAATTTTTTGGCGAAAACTTTCGCCTCGATTTTGACCAACTTCCGCGCCTCGGCAAACCTACTTTCTATTCATCAAAAAAATTCTCCTCACCAATCTCTATAACTTTCCCGAAAAAACCAACTGTCTAGCTATTCTAATTCAGAAGATAGCAAAAAATTCAAGATGGCGCCGCTATGACAGCTGGCAGCCATTTTCTAATGATACAAAAAAAAATTCTCCTGATGAAACTCTATAACTTTGTAGAAGAAACCGTCTCTCTAAGTAGCGTCATTCCGGAGCTAAAATTCGAAAACCGAAGAAGCATAAACGAAAATCCAAGATGGCGCCCCTATAACAGATGGCAGTCTTTTTCTTATGATCCCGAAAAATTCTCCTGATAAAACTCTATAACTTTGTAGAAGAAACAGTCTCTCTAAGTAGCGTCCTTCCGGAGCTAAAATTCGAAAACCGTAGAAGCATAAACGGAAATCCAAGATGGCGTCGCTATGACAGCTGGCAGCCATTTTCTAATGATACCAAAAAATTCTCCTGATAAAACTCTACAACTTTGTAGAAGAAACCAACTCTCTAAGTGTTATCATTCCGGAGCTAAAAATCAAAAACCCAAAGAAGCATAATTTATACCTTACAAAAATCCAAGATGGCGTCACTTTGGCAGATTTCTGAAAATCCCAAAAAAATCTCCTGATCAAACTTTATAACTTTCCCGAAGAAACCAACTCTCTAAGTATTGTCATTCCGAAGCTAAAATTCGAAAACCAAAAAAAAACCTAATTTATTGCTTGGGAAAATTCAAGATGGCACCAGTTTGACCGCTGGCAGCCATTTTCTTAAGATCCCAAAAAATTCTCCTGATCAAATTTTATAACTTCCCCGAAGAAACCAACTCTCTAAGTATTGTCATTCCGAAGCTAAAATTCGAAAACCAAAAAAACCTAATTTATTGCTTGGGAAAATTCAAGATGGCGCCGGTTTGACTGCTGGCAGCCATTTTCGTAAGATCCCAAAAAATTCTCCTGACAAACTCTATAACTTTCCCGAAGAAACCAACTCTCTAGTATTGTCATTCCGAAGCTAAAATTCGAAAACCAAAAAAACCCTAATTTATTGCTTGGGAAAATTCAAGATGGCGCCGGTTTGACTGCTGGCAGTCATTTTCTTAAGATCCCAAAAAATTCTCCTGCCCAAACTCTATAACTTTCCCGAAGAAACCAACTCTCTAAGTATTGTCATTCCGAAGCTAAAATTCAAAAACCAAAAAATTCACAATTTTTCGCTTGGGAAAATTCAAGATGGCGTCGCTCTGATAGCTCACATACATTTTCTTAATATCCCAAAAAATTTTCCCGACCATACTCTAAAGCTTTCTAGAAGACACCAACTCTCTAGGTATTGTCACTCCGGAGCTAAAATTCGAAAACTCCGAGCATTGCCTGAAAAACCCTCAAAATTGACCGCTTTTCCACATGCCACGGCTTTTCCATAGTTTTCCCGGAAAAGCGGCATATGACATTTTTCATTTTGGACCGATTCTGACGTTCCCTGAAAATTTCATCAAAATCGGCTGTCTAGTTCTCGAGATCGAAAATTATTTATAGAACATAGATAGATAGATAGATATATAGAAACCGACAGATCAGAAAAAAAGTTTACGTAATAATGAGAACAATGGAATTCTGGTAAGATGTATGGGAAAGTACCATTTTCAAACCTCGATATCTCAGCCAATTTTCAACCGATTTTGATGAGTGAGGGCTTGTTGGAAAGCTGCTGCGACGTAGTTTTTTTTTTTAAATAATTTAGAGGGGAGGGGGGCGAGGGGAAAAAACTCACAACTTCGCCTATACATGGTGTCTTGTCCCAAAGGTTTTTGTATGGAGGTTTTTGGGTTTGTGGACGTTTTTTTTGGGGTGTGGGGACTGCGTCACGCTCTCCGCTACCGCTCCGAGCATGAACTTCATCCGAAAACCCAAACCCTGGCGTTTTTGGACTCTACTAGACATTCAAATTTTTTGTAGGACACTCCACTGGATCGTCATGAAAAATCGATCCACCCTAATGTGCATGAATTGTTTTGAACGACATACCGTAGAAAATATAGTATTTTCAAATAATCAGTAATAGATTCATTTTTGAGTGGCAATCCAAATGACGTTACTAATTATAAAAGTCAATTTTACCATAGCTTGAACAATTTTTTGCTGAGAATAATATTTCCTACAAAAAATGTTTTTATGCAAACGTTCCATTCTCTAGTTTCGTTGACATCGTCGTTTTGTGAGATTTCGTAAAAAGAAAAATTACTTAGCTTCGTTTTCCCGAAAGAATACAATGAATACTAGCGGGCTACACCAGGTAATAGGAAAGTGTTCAAAATTATAGTATACGAAATTGTAGTGTACGAAATTGTGGTGTACGAAATAGGAAATTGTACGAAATCGAAGTGTACAAAACTGGGGTGTACAAAATCAAAGTGTACAAAATAGAAAGTGTACGAACTTGGAAGTATACAAAATCGGAGTGTGCGAAATTGAAGTGTACGAAATAGGAACTGCACGAAATTGTAGTGTACGAAATTGAACTGAAAGGTGTACGAAATAGGACTCAATGAGTGTACGAAAAAAAAGTTGGGAGATTTGTCGGGTCACCAAAAAAACCTTTCTGAAAACATAAAATTGGGGTCAAATGTTCTCCTCAATTTTCTCTACAACATAGCGAAAAATTATTTTTTTGGCTAAGGCCGACCTTAGGACAGACCTGAGGCCCACTTCAGCCCTAAGCACAGGCACCGGGCCAAAATTTGTTTTTGAATAAAAATCAACAAAATCGGTTAGGATTCACCCAATTTATGTAAACAAACACGTTGAGCCCCAGTAGAAGCTCAGTTTAAGGGTTCTGGCTGTGTCAAAGGGTTTCTAATCAAAAAATTTTCTTCCAATAAATGTGAGACATTCCTAGATCTTTTGACAAAAATCTAATTAGAAAATCGGAAGAGAACTACTCAAGTTATGTACAAAAAGCATGTAGGGCCCTAGCAGAGACAAGTTTTTAGTTCTCCTACAAGTTGTTGGGCCGGTTCAAAAAACAATTATGAAAATCGGAAAAGATTTACTCGAGTTATGTACAAAAAACACGTAGGGCCAATGATTCAAATCCAAAAAAGTTTCTTCCATAAATTGTCGGCCATGCCCAGACTTTTCAAACAAAAAAATTATGAAAATCCTTAAAGATTTGCTCGAGTTATGTACAACAAAAGACCAAAAACCACTTAAATTACCCTAGCTCGGCGGAACTTGGGCCGAAAGTGCCTAGATTCAATCCCATTAAAGATTTTTCGATTACCTTTCAGGGGAAAAAAGTTTTTGAAAATCGGTTGAGTTTTACTCGAGTTAACGTGTTGACGGACGGATGTTTTTTATTGTTGATTCGTCGTCTAAGGACCATGGTCCCGCTACTCCCGGGTCGAAATTCGACTGGTTACAAACGTCGTGGTAGACGCAATAGACGCCTTTACGAAGAACTTTGTGGTAAACACAGACCCCTTTTCGAAGCACTGCGTTCGTCGGGTCTAAACAGCACCTAATTTTTGACATGACAAATGACTTATGACGGCGAAGATTCCAGAAAATCAATGTATATACAATCTGAAGGAAATGCCTGCCGGAAAACACTTTAGTGAATAGTAAAAGCTCTCTTTCATTTGTAGAATAGAATTTCCTATTCACTACAAATTGGTGACCCTCGACGTTCACAGAACACAGTTCTGAACGCAAACACACAAAAATATTTTTGAGCACTAAGTTTATTGCTTTTGCTCAACCAAATATTTTTATAAACGATTCGATGAATTCTGTGTATAAATATCTGTCAGACACTTTAGGCGGAGATATAATTAGCACCAGAAGAAATCCTAATGGTAAAATGCAAGCTATGCTAGATAATTATTTACTAGCTTCGCTACTTTTGTAGTTCCTCTTGAGATCCTTTCATTACCGGAAAGTTTTTACTGTGCCAATGGTAAGCTGTACGACAAACCCAGTGCCATCTATGAGATGTACTAGGAGCGAAACTAGTAGGAGTAGAATACCGGCACCTCCCAACAATGCCTTTCACCGGTAAGCCGTACGCTACACTCAACTTCACATGACTCGAACCGATTCAATGTTTCTCTTTGTGTACGCTATTTTTTCAGCGTCATCTGTCCACCAAAACATAAATGAGGTAAAACGACCACGGTATATTCTAGTCTTACTTCCTCAGTTGCATACTTCGAGGCGTCGTTCGGAACTTCGGAAGTAACGTTTAACCGGTGGTCCAGACAAAAACAAACAAATTCTCTTCCTAAAGCACATTATCATACATCACTTCAGATAGAAAGTCCAAAAATTAAAAAAGAAAAATATTTCCATCCTTAGACACCTCAATTTACGTATGTTTTGAAACGTTGAATACCGCAGAAGTCGAATTATTTCCTTGCTAGATGGGATACTCTGATAAGTCATAATAACACAGGAATCTTGAACCTTGGCCTCCGCACGACCTTTCATGCTCATCATTCGGAATAAGTAATCATGAGCGCGCGGTAGCGATGCGCCCCTGACGCAAGTCCCCACACGAGTAAAAAATTCAGAAAATTTTTTTTCGTAGACTATCGGATTCTACGTAAAATTTTGATTGAAATCGACATTTTACTCATTAAAATCGGTCCTGTAGATCCGAAGATATGACTTTTTGAAAATTGTAATTTCCGGTACAAAATGTTCCTTCCATAGAAGCCAAAGTAAATGAAAATATCCTACGTTAGTTAGTTAGTTCATTAGTTAGTTAGTTCCAGAGCCATTTGCATGAAAAACCGTGAAAAACCACTTTTTTGGCTGCGGCTCGAAAACGGTCCGAAAACTTTGCTTAAAAATTTGCACCGACCTTCGGCTGGGCATTCTACGCCATATGAGATTTTAAAAAAAGGGGGGAGGGTACCGGCCTCGTTTGAGCGCCAGGGCTCTTAGAAGGCGCCATATAAAGCCCATATGTATGTGTTTGTGTATGTAGTGTGTATGATAGCACATTTTGTATCAGGCAATGGTTGTGTGTTCAAGATAGAGGTTTGGTGTCAAAGGGAAAGTTGTTGGGTTGGGTGTGTAGTGTATCAGGGTGACCGCCAAAATGGAGACGGGAACTCAAAAAAAAACTTTTGATATGTTGTAGAGAAAGTTGAGGGGATGATTTTCCCCCATGGAAGTAGTAGCCGCCACGTTTCGGTTCTGCGGCGGCCGCGGCTCAAAAAAACTTTTGATATGTTTTAGAGGAAATTGAGGGGATCATTTTCGCCTATGGAAGTGGTAGCCGCCGCGCTTTGGTTCGGCGGCAGCGGCGGCTCAAAATAATGCAAAACATTACAATCACAACGAAAACTCTTTTTAAAAGGGAAACGTGACGCAATTCCTCGTCCTTTCTTCCAAAACAACTGATATCAATTTGGGTGACGCTTGCAGCTTCGGCACGCACAAAATTCTTTTGAAATATTTTCACTTTTGATTAAAAAAATGCGTCACAAATGCCGGACCCAGTGTTATAGTTTTTCTGTTCTTTCAGCTTTCACAATGCAAAAATTTAACTTTATGGGATGTATTTTTGTACAGGAAATCAAATTTTTGTGTATGTAAGCTGAAAGCGTAGAAAAATTATTACATTGGCGAGTCCGCATTTGTGACGCATTTTTTTAATCAAAAGTGAAAATATTTCAAAAGAATTTTGTGCGTTCCGAAGCTGCAAGCGTCACCCAAATTGATATCAGTTGTTTTGGAAGAAGGGACGAGGACTTGCGTCACGTTTTCCTTTTAAAAAGGGTTTTTGTTGTGATTATGTATGTATCCTCACGCTCGTCAGTGAGTCATTAGTGCAAATCAAGAAACTTTCTCACAGACTCAACTCTTCAAGATATTTGTGTACTTGTTACCGTCCTGAACCGTTTCTAAGACGATGACTTAAGGGCAGGCAAAATTTTGCAAGGATTTTCTTTGGAAAACTAAAAAACGGACAACGACCCGGGAGTAGGCGGTAACATCGATCATGGTCCTTAGATGACGAATCAGCAAAAAAAAGTCCGTTCGTCAACACGATAACTCGGGTAAAACTCAATCAATTTTCAAAAACTTTATTCCTCGGGGACTAAAAACGGGTCTCTGCTATGGGCCCTACGTTTTTTTGTGCATGACTCAAGTAAATCTATTCCGATTTTCATCATCATCATCATCATCATCAAACTTTATAGTCTTTAGGTCTTTTTAGGTCTTTATGACACAACCCTAGGAAGGTGTACCACCCCCCTCCATTCCCTCCTATCGCCCGCCAAGGAGATGGTGTGTTCGCCCAGACAAAGTCCCCTAACTTCCAAATCCGATTTAACAGAGTCTATAAACCTTCTCCTTGGTCTACCCTTGTCCTAACCCCCGGGACCTGTGCGACTAAGATCCTTTTTGGTAGCCTGTTATTACCCATCCTTTGAACGTGCCCGAACCAGCGCAGACGACTAGCCCTTGCCTTCTCTTCCACTGACGAAACCCCCAAGTTTTCCCGAATGTCGTCGTTCCTAATGTGATTATCCCACTGCTCCCTCCGATTAACTTTCGCTATACTCCTAAGAACCCTCATATCAGAAACCTCCAGGCCATGCACGAGATATCCGCAGTCCACCCAGCTCTCACTACCATACAAAATTGTCGGTCTGAAAATAGACCTGTGGATAGCTAACTTTGTTTCGCTACTCAATTCCTTTTTGTTAAACACGTGCGACCTCAATTGACTTGCTACCGCGTTGCCCATTTTCCTTCGTTCCCCAAGTTCCCTAACTAACTTGCAAAAAAAAAAAATTTAAATCGAAACGTCTAGGAATGTTTCACATTTTATGAAAGAAAATTGTTTGATTAGAAGCCCTTCTACTCAGCCAGGACCATAAAACTGAGTTTCTACCAGGGCCCATCGTGTTTGTTTACATAAATGGGGCAAATCTTAACCGATATTGTTGATTCTTTTTCTATTTGAAAGGTAACCGAGTACTGAACTATATTCAAAAACAAAGGGCCTTTTCTTAGGGCTCAAGTGGGCCTCAGGTGGGTCCTAACCAAAAGCATTTTTTTTGCTATGTTGTAGAGCAAATCGAGGGAAACCTTTTTGTCTTTGAAAGTATGTATCCGAGGCCTCTACTTACCCTTGGTTGGTAATAAAGTCGGCCCTTGACAAAAAAAATGTCTTGCTGTGTTGTAGAGAAAATTGAGGGAAATATTTTTGTCTATGGAAGTATGTGTCCGAGGCATTTCGTTATGGCCCAAGGTCGGTCGTAAGGTCGGGACTAAACAAGAAAATTCTTTTTTGCTTCGATGTAGGGAAAATTGAGGGAAATATTTTTGTCTATGGAAGTATTTGTCCGAGGCCTCTCCTGAGGGCCCTAGGTCGGCCCTAGCCCAAAAAATAGTTTTTTGCTATGTTGCTAAGAGAAAATTGAGGTGAACATTTTTTTCTATTTGGGGGACAATTTTCGGAAGGGTTTTTCAACAACGCTGCTTCGGACGGGTAGTCCATGTTGCCCTCTCTGCAATTTCCAATACAATTTAATGTGGACGTAGTTTTCTATACTTAAGAGTTAAGGCAATATTTACTTAAATACGTTCGAGTCTTTTCGTAACATCAACTCTGTTTGCCATATCTATTCTGATGCGTACGGGTCCCCTGCATATGTTTTAAAATAATGTCAAGACCAACGCTAATATGCACTATCTAGCTACGCCCCTGCCCTTGGTGGGTATAATTAATATTTTTATGAATTCAAAAATGTCACTTCCGCTAATTTGGTGTGAGCTTCATTTTTCGTTCCGCTACTAAGCCTACATTAACATCAAAACTAATCCAATACGTTTCGTTGTTATAAGCCATCATGAAAGTCCAAAAAAATCGCAAATTCATTGAAACGAAATGAGAATAGAACATGAGAAAATAAGTTGTGGGTCATTGATTTTTATCCAACGTTGTTGCATTGTGCACACTTTCGTTTAGAAAATTTTCACGTAAAATAACAAGAATTTCGACATTTTGTGAAATAAATGGCCCACATTTTATAATTTATAATTCCCATTCATTTGATCAAAACTCTTCAGCTTTAACATTTCAAATTCCAATTATTTACATTGGAACTAATAAACCGGAATGTATTTTTATCGAATAAAAATCGAAAAGTTTTATTAAAAATAGACCACTCGACGAAATGTTTACGTGTTTTTCGTAAGTAGCGTAGTGTGTTTCTATCATCGATATGTGCAATTCTATGGCTGATACTAAACAACTGCCAGTTCCTGGTAATGTTTGTACGAAACTAAGCTAAACTTCATCTCACAAAAACATCCATTTCTATGCTCTACAAAGCAGTGTTTATTGAAGTCGCTGTGAAGCGTTGCATTCCGATTCAACGCAGTTTTGAAATAAGTTCTTATGATTTTCAAGTCATTCATTATGTAAAAATCGAATCAAATATTTACTTAATGTTATACACATGCATTTACTTACCTCTTTCCTATCGCTAAGTATACACAAAATGTTCAAACGAATATGTGTCTTTGTTTATAACCTACATAAAATTTGTCGACGTATAGTTGTAACATAGGCTTCACCTGCATCGCATTACATCATCTTAAAGCTGACTCATTGCAAGTCCAACTTTAGTCTGTCTATAAAATTTAGTTTTTTATCGATTGTAAACAAAAATTATTTCGTTTGCTCTATGTCCAAAATGACTAAATGATTGAAGAAATTTTTTTTTCAACCTGTGGCCAAAAGTATTCATTGACGTTCGTCTCTATTGAATGATCATAATTTACGTAAAAAAATTTCATTCACTCAGCTTCTTTTGAGTTAGTTGTATTGACTTTACTGTATTATTTGTAGGTGAATTCTTGTTTGCTTTTGAAAATCAGATAAACGAATGTCGGAATTCAAGAAAAGATGTTGTGTAAGAATTACTTTAGACAATGAAAATGTACATATATTGTGTTAGCACAACTCAAATATTAAGTTGCTCCACATTCACTTACCTGTTCTTTTTGGTTCTTTCAATCATTTTGACTTGTAACTTTTGTCACTTTGTAAATAAAAATTGTTGAGTCAATTGTGTAAAAATTCAAATTAAATTCATTGAAATCGTTGAAACAAATAACATTGGAATTAAATCTTAATTGTGGGTGCTAATTTATGTGGAGCTTTGAAACCTTTGTAAATTAGCGCTTCATTTTCTTTACAATAGATTGAGTAGCATTTTTTCAACAGTGGTTACGCCCCAATGATGAAGAGTAGGCTCAAACCTTCTAACCAATTGGGAAAAATATTACGCAGCGAAGTACTATGGGAGGCTTTTTCGGCACGCGAACACCCCAAAGAAAACATGTTAGAGGACGAGTAGGAAAAACTCCCAATATTTCCTCTCCCTTAGCAGAAGGAACATCAGAAGACTGACTTAGGTCCTCACTGGTCACTGTCTTCTCAACAAGCATCTACAAACCATCGGTATTGCAAGTAGCGACCTATGTACGAAGTGCGGTGACATAGAAACAGCTGAGCACTTTTTGTGTAAATGTCCAGCGTATATCACAGCTAGAGCCAAATGCTTAGGCGCCTACATTCTGCCACATAATATTATCTGGATCATATCGCCCAGGCACGTATTGAGTTACTTAAATCGAACTAGAAGAATTCAAGTAATTCAATGTGGGTACTGGGTACGCACAACAGGCATACCAGAGGCCAGGGTGCTGGAGCTTCGCTCCACCCACTCAAACTATGTTCACTGTTAATTTCGCCATGCGTAGCAGACATGATGAACCTGACCGTCTTTACAGGTATCTATCCAGACTGTTTAAGATAGCCCAAATCAGTCGTTTAAGGGGATAAATCCGATCCTTCAAACTATCGATATTTCGATATTCCCCAGTCTTTCTGAATAGGAATACAGTTTTCTTCGCCATACAGAATGACTTTAGAGGAAGGTCGGGTGACCATGGTTGACCGCTGTTTATGAAATACTGGATAGAATCTTCTTGGACATCTATAACACATTGATACTAAGCGCTTTATTTTTGGATTTGCAAAATGCGCTTGACTGCGTTTCTGCTATTAAAGCTTGGTAATGCAGGAATAAGAGGTGTAGCTGTAGAATTGATTAGAAGCTATTTATCTAACCTTAAACAGTGTGTGATCGTAAGGTAAAGAGCAAGTCTGTCGGGCCACGGATGCTTTAGGAAGTATCCAGCACAGGTTTGGATTCACAGAGTCATCTTTCTGCACGACATACAAGAGGGCGGAAGAGACTGCGGAGCATGTGTTATTTGTCTGCCCCCGCTTCGAACAAGAGCGAGGTGAGCTGGTGAGTAGTTGCGAAAATAATGGGGAAGCTGCAAAGCGCATGGGAGAGACGATCAAAGAAGACTGTCAGTTGATCTGAGAGAGTAAGTGCGAAAGCACAGCCCCTCCCCGTAGTAATGCTGTGAGGCGGTTTCGGAGAAAAGAGAGCATGGAGAGTAAGGAATTAGGTTTCACTTGGTAGGTCATTGAAGCATGGAATCTAACACTACCTTGGTCTACGAGGACCGGGTGTCTATGAAGATTTCCTAACCCTTATAAAAAAAACCTGAGAGGCTATTATCTCTCACCTGAGGAACTTAGCGAAAGATCACTGAGAGATATCCTATCCCTAACTACAAATAGCGGATGGTTAGAGTCATGACTACCCTCAATATGTAGAACAACGAGTCTGACCTAGGTGCTTCATTGAATCGACAGTTACCTACACTCGCTGAGAAAGTCCACACTTAGTTACGGATTCCTTTCGGACAGTTTTTAAGCTGAAAATAGAAAAATATGAATTGTTGCTGTAATGGCCTCAATATAGAAACCAAAACCAACGCACCAATTAGCTCATCCCTTCCAGCGTAGAATAGATTTTCGAATCCTTCCTTGCAAGCTGGACATGGAAAAATTAGAAGTTTAATTGCGACCCCGATTCTCTCCATGCCTCGAGATTGGATAACTTCGAAGCCGGATTTCATCAGATGCTTTGAGGCAATTCTCGCAAGTAGGCTAGACTAGTTAGATGGCTAGCCAGTAAGAACAACCTTGTAAGATTTACAGATGGCGAAAACTATAGAAGAGAGGGGGTGGAGTTTAAACTCCAGAAACGGACACTTCTACCCGGTTCAATCTGGGAAGGTAAAAGTCATCTTCCATGCAGAACTATTCGCGGTGCTGGTGATGCCACAACAGACAATAGCGACCGCATTTATGGACCTCACTTCATCCACTAGACAACAACAAACAACTTTGTCCTTCACACCTACCCGATCGCCTTGATACTTTACGAAAAAAATCAAATTTTCACTGAAAAAGCGATGGTGGCGCCACCATAACCAATTTCAGCCAATTTTTTGGTCACCCTAACATCAATTTTGCTGAATTGATACTTGATTTAAAACGATTGTGTTTAATAAAAATATCAAATATTTTGCATGCAAATTTTGGTCTCGTTGACATTTTTCACCGTGCAAGGAAATTTTCGACATTCTAGGAAAATTTTCCTATGAGGTGGAAAAATATAACATACTTCTTAGGAAGTGTTCAGCATAGTCCAAAGATGTTTTTAAGTCACTAAAATCAAAATTTAAGAGATACCTATTTTGGGAATGACCGTTCAAAGTCAAAACAAGTTTTCGCAGGGGTCAGATTTTATATGAAATTTTGACTTTCATATCTCGGATAAAAAACAACCAAAATTTTATTTTGATACATTATTCAAAACGTTGATGTGTAGAATAAGGGAAAAATACATCACAAAAGTGAAAAAATTAAAATTTCGTTGAACAACGAAAAAAACGTTACACGTAACCTCACTTTTTTCGAGTTTTTCCGATTTTCTCAAGTCACTCGCAAAATATCCAGGGGGACTTTTTGGACGTCATTCAGGTACCTAAGGTCTACCGAATCCTGCTTAGTTTGCTTTTGTCCTAATTTTTGCAAGCTCTTCCATATAAATACCTGGAGGTTTCTGATATGAGGGTTCTTAGGAATATAGCGAAGGTTAATAGGAGGGAGCAGTGGGATAATCATATAAGGAACGACGACATTAGGGAAAATTTAGGGATTTCGTCAGTGGAAGAGGCGGCAAGGGCCAGTCGTCTGCGCTGGTTCGGGCACGTTCAAAGGGTGGGTAATAAACAGGCTACCGAAAAGGATCTTGGATGCACAAGTCCCGGGTTAGGCCAAGGGGTAGACCAAGGAGAAGTTTATCGATTCAATTAAATCAGATTTAGAAGTTAGGGGACTTTCTCGGGGCGAACAAACCATCTCCTTGGCGGGCGATAGGGGGGCATGGAGGGCGATAGTTCACCGATCTGGGGTTGCGGCAGAAAGACCTCACACCGGAAGGTACTAACGGTCTATAAAGTTTGATGATGATGATGATCTTCCATATAAGTTTTTTTAATTTCCCTACACTATTTTCCTTTTGAAAAATCGGCTGAAGTTTTCCTTCCGGCGGCTCCGCCGACGCATGTTACCGCATTTTATCGGCGGCGACGGCGATTTTTGTTGAACCCGTGCGAAGTAACGTAGTTATACGACCTATACGTTTACTACAAAACACTTCATTCTAACATGGGGCAAATCGAGACCGGAGTGAACGGATGAATTTAATATCGTCTAGAGATGACGAATCCGCAAAGAAATGTCCGGTCGTCCGTTTGTCCGTCCGTCCTTGCGATATATTTTTTTTTTGTCTGAATGATGCACCAATGATGCATCATATCCTATTCAAGTTCAAAAATGAGCGAAATCACTCAAGGTATGGTCGAAAAGGTGTCCAAAAACGTGGTCGTTCGAGAGTCGGTGAAACTTTTTCGCATATACTCGGCAAGTATTTAATGGAAATTGTTCAATTCGTTGACAAATGGAAGACCTTCATCTTGAGAAAGTATGGAAACTTTTTTTTGCAAAAATCGGTTGAGTGGCTGGGGCATTACAGCGAATGGAATGGATGAAACTCAGTCAACTCGGCCATATACGATAGGAAGTGGTTTTTCGTCAATATTTAGTCAAACAAAATTTATAACATGGTATAGAGATTCACTTTCACTTACGAAGTTGTAAATGATTAAAATTCAGCGAAAACGTGTTTTGGGGATTCCCCGAAAAATCTCCCGATTCTGAGATTTAGCCACTCCTAGAATTGGGTGTTGCTTCCGAAGGCAAAATTATGGGTTTCAGAGGCCTTAAGACATATTTCAAGAAGGTTTTCGACATTACCATAGGTAATTTCTGTGCGTCGATGAAATAATAGTTCTAAAAGAACCTGAATGTATTCGCTACTAACATACCATATGTCTCCATACCAGAGGCACATTCTTAGGTCTCAGAGCCTTAGCTTCGCCATGTGACTTCTGAATTCAAAATGGCCAGTGGTCGCTCTCACCAGCCTGCCGATATGTCTCCTTTCCATCTCTCGCAGACTCTTAGTCCACCACGGTTTCGATTTGGGAAAGAAGCTCCTCCTGACTGCGTCACACCCACTCACTTAACGCCCTTTACAGGAGGATTTTGGCACTGGTATGAACGATTCAAGACCACTCCCAAAGCGTGTAATCAGCCATTGAGCAGAAAATAATGTTTATCTTTATGATGAGATTAGTTTTTGACAAAGAGTCCGAAAAGAGATAAATATCTTTGATACGCGAAGTGGAACAATTTATCAATTCAAAATAAATGTTTCCAATGCTTTCATGTGAAACTTTAAAGATTTTTTTATGAAAGTCTACGAAAGTTTCGGTAGTCTGCGCCGAAATTTTACAAAAAAAAGGACCGGCGGCTGGCGGCGGCGCAGTGTTTTTATTTCTTCGGCGGCGGTGTGATCAGCTGAACAATTTTCAATCGGCGGCAGCGATGGCTGTCATTTTACCTAAATTTTCAGGGGCGATCGGCGTGGCTGCAGCCGACGCACACCTCTAATTTCCCGGATAAAAAACCGGATAAGCCAGTACGTTACGGCCGCGCAACGCATAAAAACCTTGCGATGAAAGAGAGAAAAGATTTCGTATGAAAAAATCCATACAAAATCTTTTCTCTCTTTCATCGCAAGGTTTTTATGCGTTCCAGGGCAAGTTACCATTGAGCTAACCACCTGCAGGTGTAAGGGTTCGGACATTTCCGATACTCATCATCGGTACTCAGTTCAAAGAAATTATAAAATACGGCGTTTATGGTTGACACGGCAGTTCAGGCGAAAACCTTCAATAGGTATTACCTAATGTTTCCCTTGTCTTCCTTTTTTTAGCCAAATAATATTTCATGGTATTTCTGGAAAAAGACTCAAAATTCTATTTATTTCGGTGATAGTACTTTTCCTGATGCACGCTAAGAGGCGTTTTTAAGCGAATGAGAGATTTCCAGCACGAGCCGAAGGCGAGTTCTGGAATCGAGTTCGCTAAAAAACCTTTTGGCATAAGTAAGTAACAACGTTTTTGATAAACAACGCGAGAAATACAACGTTTAAAAGCCACTCAATCGAAAAACTAAAAGTGCTGATTTCGTCGTTTACGAATCATCAGTACACCTTGTCTTAAGACAATGTGCGAGAAATACGTGACGAAGTCGCGCAAATTCGACACTAGTTAGGAAAAAAGGGTTTTTCACAAAGATTTGGTGGGATACTAACACGACGATAACCGGCTAGAATAGTTAGGGTTGCTTTTCTCTGTTTCTTATATCAAAAAACTCGATCTAAAGGTTTTCGATTCAAGAATTAGGATTGTTGTCATAACCAGTCATAACCAAGAACCCTGTCTTCTCAAGCGTATTAAAAAATCGTTAAGACGTTTAGACTAAGGCCATGGTTCTAGGTGCTAAACAAAGTAATTTACGATTCAACAACCAGAAGAACACAAAATGTATACACACTTCCTCTTTGATATCGAACGTGGGAATGTTTGACGTGACAATTTCGAAACTATTATTCTTAAACCCACACTAAATCTCGTAATTATTTATTAGTAATTTTGTTAAAAACCTTACGAAATATTGCTAAATTAATTAAAATACAGTGAGATGGGTAACGATGCAATTTAAATAATTTACAGATCCATTAATTTTGAATAAATTGAAAGATGGTTTTGCGATTAGACGTTTTTATTAATTTAGAATTGATGGTAATTTTAATACCCCGTTGTTTTCACTAATTACATCTTCTTTGAGTTTTCAGCGTCATAACATTATTATTTCAACGTATTTTAAACGAACATCTCGAAAACAAAAGAGTTCAGTAATACAATTACAAGTAAAAGGGTTCGAGTTTAATAGACTGTGCATTAGAGGTGCTCACAAAATGTATGAAACGCTTAGATTAGAGATTCTTATGTACATCCCTTTCCCATATAGAAACTTATTTTGAGGTTAGGACTGAATGTAATGTAATGAAATGAATGAATGATTGAAAAATATCCCCAACCAAAATATCCCCGTGGACAAAATATCCCCGTGGACAAAATATCCCCAGACAAAATAACCGGACATAATAACCACAATTTTTCCATTAAAAAAAGGACAAAATATCCCCGAACAAAATATCCCCTCAGACAAAATATCCACTTTCAAAAAATTAAGAATATTCAATGTAAAGTGTACTTAGCGCCGCAGGCCTGAAATAAACAACAAAAAACAAAAATGCGGGATCGAGGAGCGGCAGCCCGTGAAAAGGCGGGTCAAGGGGGAAAAATCCCCCTTGCGCGGTCTGGAGCAGCGCCCCATTTACGCAAGGCCGCCTGAAAGGCTTACAAAAGCCCGCCGCAGGCGCGGGGGTGAGAGGACAGAGCCACCCCAACATACAATATAATATCTACTTAATAATACCTACATATATTCACCATCTGGGGATATTTTGTCCGTTTTTTGTGGGATATTTTGTCTGGAGACATTTTGTCCGGGCATATTTTTTCCGAGGATATTTTGACTGGGGATAATCGCTCCTAGAGCCTCATTTTAGTTCAATCAAAATATCTCTGGACCGAGCTCAAAGTGCTGAAATAAAATTACTAAAAATACCTTCGGTCATGAAAACCTCAAAAGCAATTTTAATGAACCGTCACTCCACGTTCCGTGGGTCAGTGAATGGATACGTTTCTGATTCTTTTGCGTCTAAACCAATAGAAAATTAAACAAAATCTTCAAGTTTTCATAAAATCTTCAGCTGTTGTCAATTTTGAATCTGGTCTGGGATTATGTCTCCTGTAATTGTGCGTTTATCGACACAAAAATCGTAAATATAAACTTTGAAAAAGTCGTATCTGTGAAGGAGCTGTAACTTGTGTTGCTCCAAAAGTCAGGCGATGGTCTGGAAAAATGAAGGCGACCCTTAGAAAAAATGTCCTCAATGACAAATTGTTCAGTAAAAACGGCAAACTGAGCTTTTA
This sequence comes from Pseudolycoriella hygida, assembly GCA_029228625.1. Lineage (NCBI taxonomy): Eukaryota > Metazoa > Arthropoda > Insecta > Diptera > Sciaridae > Pseudolycoriella > Pseudolycoriella hygida. The sequence continues at coordinate 160,795,442 of CM055403.1, read as the reverse complement.
CAATTTTTTTTGTTGTACGTATAAGCGTCCATGGAAATAATGTTTTCTTCCCGGAAACCGAGTCAAAATTTCCCGGCAACCAAAAAACAGCCAACGATTTCCCGGTGTTGTTGTTAGGATTTCCCGGTGTCGCTGCTAGGATTTCCCGGTGATCAGGGGGGAGGGTCCTACAATAGAATTTTTTTGGAATTGTGTTCCTTAATTAGCAGTTAGGGTTTTCAGTATCGATCCAATGAGCAATGAGTAAAGCGCCGCAGGCGAAAATGTTTGATTGTAATTGTAGGGTTCATTGTAAGTTAGAATTTTATTAATTAGCTAATTCCGTTTAGCGCCGCAATCGAAAGTTGTTTATTATAGGGTTCATTGTAAGTAAAAATTTTATTAATTGACTGGTTCCATGTAGCGTCGCAGGCGAACATTTTGAAAATATGAACATTCAAGTTCGTTTTTTGTTTTAAGTTTGGAAAACTCGGGCTCCTCTCGCTCTAATCGCACCTGCGAAATTGTAGACTAAATAGTTTCACTTCCCGGTGCTTTTGACTTCCCGGTGGCATTCACTTCCCTGTGGATTACCCTTCCCGGTGGCTTTAACATTTCCCGGTGCTTTTGACTTCCCGGTGGCTTCGACTTCCCGGCGACTTTGACTTCCCTCTTCTTTTTACTTTTTTTACTTCCCGGTGGCTTTGACTCCCCAATGGCTTTGACTTCCCGGTGGCTTTTACTTCCCGGTGGCTTTCACTTTCCGCTTCTCGGTGCTTTTGACTTCCCGGTTGCTTTCGACTTCCCGGCGGCTTTCACTTCCCGCTTCCCGGTGCTTTTGACTTCCCGGTGGCTTTGACTTCTCGTTTCCCAGTGCTTTTTACTTCCAGGTGGCTTTGACTTCCCGATGCTTTTGACTTCCCGGTGCTTTTGACTTCCCGGCGGCTTTCATTTCCCGCTTCCCTATGCTTTTCACTTTCCGGTGGCTTTGACTTCCCTCTTCTCGTTCGTTTTTTACTTCCCGGTGACTTTCACTTCCCGCTTACCGGTATTTTTGACTTCCCGGTGCTTTTGACTTCCCGGTGCTTTTGACTTTAGGTGCTTTTGATTTCCCGATGCTTTCGACTTCCCGATGGCTTTCATTTCCCTGTGGCCTTCACTTCCCTGTGGCTTTCACTTCCCTGTGGCTTTCACTTCGCGGTGGCTTTAACTTCCCGGTGCTTTTGACTTCCCGATGGCTTCGACTTCCCGGTGGCTTTGACTTCTCGGCGGCTTTGACTTCCCTCTTCTCGTTTCCCGGGATCCGATTTTTTTTTTCCAAAAACTTCCCGTGATCCAGGATCCCGCGATCCTGCGATCCCGCATAATTTCCACACACGGACGTAAGGACATTTTTCTAAGATGCTACCATCATTTTCCCATACCTCGACTTCTTTAACGCTTCCGTTTTAATTTTTACATGATTGTGACATGTAAATACGTCATAACACGGGCTACAAGCTACACTCGTCCAAAAAAACAAATTTAGAAGCAAAAACGTAATGCATTATTACAAAGAAGTATCAAGAAGTTGTATTCTCAAGGGATGTTACCCTAAAGTGTGACTCTAGAGTAATAAATTGTGTAACATAATGAGAAAAGAGACTTTAGAGAGCAAAGGATGAGCTACGAGTTTAATGCCAAATGAAACGGTTCACAGAGCGAATCACATCGCGAGCTAAAAAAAATACGATACGATTTCGAGCGCCCCTACTGCTTCATTATCGATGTGAAATTAATTAGAGCAAATTATAAATAGTAAACCCTTCGTGTCTGTTTATGGTTTATGATGATGAAGCATAAAAATATACCAACATGGGATAGAAGCGAGGGTGTCATTGGAGATGTCAAGATTACGTACAACCATGTAACAACATCAACTGTGATTCGACTCATAAATTCAGAAAAGATTTTTTCTGATCATATCAAATATTCATGGAAGGTGTGCATTCTTTTTGCGCCAATCTGCGAGCTCAGTGCACTAATTTTTTCCAATCGTTTTTCTTACGCCGCCGACTTTACAAATAAGTTATATGCACAACCTGAGCAGCTAACCAAAGGTAAACTTTTTGCCGTTGTTTTTATAAATATTTTCACATCGTTTTCTCATATACATCATTCTGATGATGAGTAATTCGTAAATAATTCAGACGCAGGAAAGAAAGATGATTCAAAAGTATTTCGTTTTTTTTTGTATTCAACTTTTGTTTTGTTTTTAATTGCCACGGAAAATACGTAACTGCTTTATTATACCGTCTCACCGAGGTTGATGTCGTGTTCAGCTACCAGAAGTTCATTATATCTTTCCTAACTATTTAACAAGGTGTACGGGTTTCGTGATTTAATTGAAAGTAAAACGCATAGAAATGGACGTTTAAGTGAAACTGTCGAGTGCTTGTGGTGATTGTGATTACTCACAAAAATAATTATCTCATAATAAATTTGTTTTAACGACCGAATGATGAAACAAATTAATAGAAACGTTTCACAGAAGTCGTTGAATTAGATGTGCTGTCCAGTTTAACAACAGAATATAAAGTAAATTGTGAAATTTCTCGTTAAGTTCTGATAAAAAAACATTGAAGTTGAGCATTTTTTCAAGAGTAAAGCAATGGCTACGAGTCCCTGAGCTCATATTTCTTTACGGAAATAGAAATGCATATTGTTTGCATCTTTCCAAAAGGGAATTCAAAGTTTCTCTTCCAAAGGCTAACAAAAACTAATTGATGGATTGGTTTCGTTACTGAGGTTACGCTCGGTGATCTTTGGTTAATTTCTTCTGGTGAGAGATAATAGTCTCTCAGATATTTAGCCCTCAAACTGTTTAACTTCGGGTAGCCACACAAGAAGTGTTTTGCTGTCTCCGGAGCTAATCCGCATCCCTCAGGAGAATCTGACAATCGCATCTTATTTAAATAATATTCTCGTGTATTGTGACCTGTCAAGATTTTACGGAGGTTTCCCTCCATCAGACTCAAAAGAAATTTCGTTGTTTGTTTGTTACATTTCATCACCATTTCCTTGTCTGCAGGTACTCAAACCGTCCCACAGTGCTGAATATGTCAATAATGTGGGCACGTACGAATAACTGTATAAGACAGTGAAATACAAATCTTCGGTCTTCACCAAAGTTGTTCAGGATAAGATAAGGAACAACTTTGTTGAACAAACAATTTGCAGAAAAATTTTATCTCAGGAGTTATCAGCTGTTGAAGACGCAACTTCTAAAAAAAATTATTCAAATTAATTTACATTTTATACTACAGTAGCGGTTTAACCTAAATAACTCTTCAAGTGTTTAAGATAGAAATATTTGATCTTCATCAGAATTATTCGGGATGAAATAAGGAACAACTTTGCTGAAGAAACATTTTTTTTATTTTGGATGTTATGATCACTTAAACTAGGAAAATTTTCATATGCTTTGTAAAATCTAATTTTCAGATTTCAATAGTTCATAACTTCGAAAATAAAATTTCTATCTCAAACATTTGAAGAGTTATGTTATATTCGACCAGAACATTGCATTTTTAGAAATGTCATTTTAAACAGCTCATAGCTCCTGGGATAAAGGTTTTCGGCAAAATGTTTCTTCTCAAAAGTTGTCCCTTATTTCATCCTGAACAACTTTACTATTTCACCGTCCTATACAGTTACTCGTACGTTCCCACATATATTGTCATATTCCGCACTGTGCGTCCCACAATTCCTGGTGCTTCTTCGTCGTCTCCTCTTCAATCGAGGCTGTAATCATGCTCGAACTGCAACTTAGAGCCGGCTCTAACAATTTGATCTGCTTTTTCGTTTCCTTCAATGCCAGCATATCGCGGAGTCAGAGTAACACTATTGTTATTTGACAGTGCGTCCAGTTCGTCGCGACATTTCAGGACCGATTGCGATCGTGATTGCCTTATCGGCGACTCCCACTAATTCGCGTACAATGCGTTCCGAACGACGGACGGGCCGTGTGAGAATGATATAATGTCGAATAGGATTGACTGGGGATGACCGCGAGTGGTGAATTCTATGTGAATGAACCGCCGCAGTTGTATCATCTGAAGGGGTCAGGGAAAAATCGTCCACCGTATTTTCGCCCGGAATGATAATATCGTTCCTGTGATGATAATATCGTTCCCGTGACGATATTGTCGCCCGCTGGTACGATAATATCGTTTTTGGAACTATATTATCGCCCAATGGTATGATAATATCGTTGCTGTAACGATATTATTGTCCGCTAGTATGATAATATTGTTCCCGTGGCGATATTGTCGTCCGATGGTATGATATTATCATTTCTGGAACGATATTATCGCCCGCTGGTACGGTAATATAGTTCTCAGAATGGTAATATAGTTCTCAGAATGGTAATATAGTTCTCAGAATGGTAATATAGACCGGTGGTATATTATCATTTCGGGGACGATATTATCGCACAGTGGTATGATATTATCATTTCTGGAGCGATATTATCGTCCAGTGGTATGATAATATCGTTCCTGTGACTATATTATCGTTTAGTGGTATGATATTATCATTTCTGTGACGATATTATCGCCCGGTAGTGTGACAATATCGTTACTGTGATGATATTATCGCCCGGTGGTATGATATTATCATTTTTTGGAACGATATTATCGTCCGGTGGTATAATAATATCGTTGTTGGAACGATATTATCGCCCAGTGGTATGATATTATCATTTCGGCGACGATATTATCCTCCAGTGGCACGATATTATCATTCTTGAAACGATATTATCGTCCGCTGGCATGATATTATCATTTCTGAGATGATAATACCGCCCGCTGGCACTATATTATCGTTTTTGGTACGAAAATACGGTGGACGATTTTGCCCGTTCCCCTCTGAAGCCCCAGATACATTTTATAATATCTCTGTCTGAGCTTCTGAATCTTTAGTCATACTTTTTCTGTTTTTTTTTACATTTGTGTGACGCGATATTAATAACTGAGTCTCCATATCACAGATACTATTGCTACAAGACTACGTGTCACTCGATGCCTCGGTTCTTAGCTACGTCATACACCGATCCATTATAGTCCAGAATTTCGATATTTGTGACGAAATTGGAAAACCATGAAAAAAATATTGAATAAGCTTTTAAGCAATTCCACATTTCGACTATTTAAACCGGAAGTGAAACTTATCTTTTGATGTGAGTGACATACAAAAAAAGGTATGTGGCATGCAAAATTCTCCTGAACATACGACCGTTTTACGTCCCTGACTTACTTCATTTTCTGCAATGTATAATGTACACACAGCGTGTAGAATATACATCGTACTTTTCTTTAAAAAACAATGATCTAAGCCACCATGTACAAGTAATAAGTTATGAACAAGCGATATGTACAATAAACAAGTGATACGTACGATGTTCATTCTACAAGTAATAGCGACTAGATCAGCATGTACAATCTGATTCTACAATTTACTAATGGATTGTAATCTATTTAAGCCAAAATTGCTCCTATAGTAAGCTGCTTGTTGTTGTTGTTTGGAGTCTCAAGGAGAACAAAGTTGTTTAAAATCAGAACATTTCGACTCTCATAAATAAACCATTGACATGTATATTGTATATAGTAAAGTAGCGATAGAGAGAAGTTGATTCCCTAGGTACAGTGAGGTGCATATAGATGCAGTAAGGTGCAGCTAGATGCAGTAAGGTGCAGCTAGATGCAGTAAGGTGCAGCTAGATGCAGTAAGGTGCAGCTAGATGCAGTAAGGTGCAGCTAGATGCAGTAAGGTGCAGCTAGATGCATTAAGGTGCAGCTAGATGCATTAAGGTGCAGCTAGATGCAGTAAGGTGCAGCTAGATGCAGTAAGGTGCAGCTAGATGCAGTAAGGTGCAGCTAGATGCAGTAAGGTGCAGCTAGATGCAGTAAGGTGCATATACAGTGACCCAATCATAAGATTATGCAACTTTTCAGTTTAACTCTTTTCGTCTAAAATCCGGTTTTATACGAGAAAAATACAAGCAAATACGTGAAAAGAGAGATAAAAGGTAAAAGTAAAAGTTGCACAATCGGGTCGCTGTAGATGCAGTAAGGTGCAGCTAGATGCAGTAAGGTGCAGCATAAAGTAGCTATATCTAATTTAATAAGCCGTTGTACTGAGTAGAGGAAAGTAGCGATCAAGTAGTCAAATTCCAATCACCGATGACAAATCACGGATGAAAGATGCACGACAGACGGACGGACATAAAGTAACTAATGTGTAGTGACGTTTAGCGAACTGTAATCAAGTGTAGCGAACTGTAGCCAAGTATAGCGAACTATAGTGAAGTGTAGAAAACTGTAGTAAAGTGTGGGGAAATATAGTGAAGAGCAGCGAACTGTAGTGAAGCGTAACGAACTGTAGTGAAGTGTAACGAACTGTAGTGTAGTGTAACGAACTGTAGTGTAGTGTAACGAACTGTAGTGTAGTGTAGCAAACTGTAGTGAAGTGTAGCAAACTGTAGTGAAGTGTGGGAAACTATAGTGAAGTGTAGCGAACTGCAGTGAAGTGCAGCGAACTGTGTTGTATATTTTCAGCGACTTTGTTCTACTTGATATTCCATGCGTTTTCAATCAGTTTTCTATACCCTCCTACCAAAATATAGGTTCCACTTCCGGTTTAAATCGATGCAATTTTGAATTTTTGGAAAGGTCCTTGTCTTTCAGAACTGTGTAACGTAAATTACTGCCTTATGTTTATACATAATTCGAATGACATGAATATCTTAATTGAAATATTGTTTGCTTTACAGAAAACTCAAATCAGATCTACTATCATGCCCCACCTGAGCGCCGAGGAATGCCAGTAATGATGCCCAGAAGTGACGAAAACGATGGACTTGGTCCACTTCCTTCGAAATGGGAGAAAGCTTACACCGAGAATGGCGAGTCGTATTTTATTGAGTACGTTTCTGCTCTCACACAAAGTCTACTAAAGAAAATATCTTAACATTTCCGATCCTTTTACAGTCACAACACAGGAACTTCGCATTGGTTAGATCCTCGTCTAGCAAAATTCCAAAAGAAATCGTTGGAAGATTGCAACGAGTCAGAATTGCCATACGGCTGGGAGAAAATAAACGATCCACAGTACGGGACATATTTCATTGACCACGTGAATCGTAGAACGCAATATGAAAATCCAGTTTTGGAGGCGAAACGACGAGCGGAACGATTACGAGATACGTCCAATAAACCAAATTCATTCACCAGGAATCCATCCGAATTGTGTGGTGAACGTTTGCAAACAACGTTGTTGAAATCGTCTCGTGGCCTCGGTTTTACCATCGTTGGTGGTGATGACAATGTCGACGAGTTTTTACAAATTAAATCAATCGTACCGAATGGACCGGCGTGGTTGGACGGAAAACTTGAAACGGGTGATATTTTGGTGTACGTCAATGAAACGTTGGTACTGGGTTTCACTCATCATGAGATGGTGAATGTGTTCCAATCAATTCAACCAGGTGAAACGGTCAATTTGGATGTGTGTCGTGGATATCCATTGCCATTCGATCCAAATGACCCCAACACTGAAGTTGTAACGACAATAGCTGTGGATGGAATCTGTTCCGATCCAGAGAAAGCGCGAATTTTGATGGACTTCAACATGGACGGCAACTACAATTTTCTGGATGTTTCCGATACATCCGGAGCTGTCGGAGGTTTACAGAAAAATCCGCTATCGAAAATTCAAAATGGCGTTGCCAAGGATAGCGGAGACAATTACATCAACGAAGCGAGACAAATTTTTGATAAACCGGAAATTTTGCACATTTCCATCGTTAAGGGTGCCGCGATGGGTTTTGGTTTTACCATTGCGGACAGTGCGTATGGACAAAAGGTTAAGAAAATATTGGACAGCAATTGTTGTAAAGATTTGATAGAAGGTGACTACTTGCTTGCCATCAACAACATTAACGTCAAACAAATGTCTCATAGTGAAGTGGTGCAGGTGTTAAAAGATTGTCCTAAGGGTCAAGAAGCTGAACTGAAAATTCAACGTGGCCACCTATTCAATGGAAATCTTGGCAAAGGAAATCGATTGCGACGCAGTGGCGACGCCGCTAGGTTTGGAACGATTAACAAAGACCAAAAGTCCGGCATGTTCCGAAGTAAAACACCAACGGCTGACTTGTACAGCACACAGACGAAAGAGATTCTTCCAGTTCGTCCAAAAACTCCATTAGTTGACACACGCATTCGAGTGAAAACGCCTTCCAACGATTTGAATGTTGACAGAAGCGGAACAAGTACGAATCAATTGGATGGGAAAAGTGATGAACGGAAGTCGATGGTAGCTGACTCAAAATCGAATAACAGTTTTCCAGATCACGATTCCATAAACAATGACATTCCGTTTATGGATCCGTTTCCAAAGATTTTGTCTAGTTTAACCGATCGACTGGCTGATGCATCAATACAACAAGATTCCCCATCAGCCCACATTTACGATCATACTCGTGGCAACAAGCCGCACTTTACAAACGACACAGATCCAGATCTTAACTACGACCAACAGTTACAACAAAACTACAACGGCTACAATCCCAGTTACAATCATCGAGGTAATGGATACAATCCGCTGCGATCGCCACCATCACCTCTTCCTATAATGGCACCAGTTCCAACTATTCCAGCCTATCATCAAGATACTTGTTACTGTTACGAATGTCAGGACAACCAAGACTATGGACGTCATCAAGAATATTTGGCTAAATATCAGTACTCTGGACAAGGCTCGAACGGTCGTAGTCAGAAACGAATAAACGATTACATGATCGATCGTCGAAAAGCCGGATTCAGTCCTCTGGAATCGCATGGTCCACTTCTGTCACCGCAAAACCAACAGGGATATTGGAAATATGGACAGAGTATTGTTCATCCAGTGCAGGTAAACTAGAGACTAAATAGAACCAATTTTTCATAGCAAATAAACCATTGACATAGTGTATTGTTGAAGAAATTAACGAAACAATATCTATGACGTCACAACTTTTGGTTATATTTGTGATGTCATTGTTGTGACGTCATTTTTTTGACGTCGTATTTGTGACGTCGTATTTGTGACATCATTTTTGTGTCGTCATATTTATGACGTCATTATTGTGGCGTAGTATTTGTGTCACCATTTTTGTAACGTCATTTTTGTGACGTCGTACTTGTAACGTCATTTTTGTGACACCGTATTTGAAACGTCATTTGTGTGACGTCGTATTTGTCACGTCATTAACGTCATTTTTGTAACGTCGTACTTGTAACGTCATTTTTGTGACGTCGTACTTTTAACGACATTTCTCTGACGTCATTTTGTGACACCGTATTTGAAACGTCATTTTTGTGACGTCGTACTTGTAACGTCATTAACGTCATTTTTGTAACGTCGTACTTGTAACGTCATTTTTGCGACGCCGTATTTGAAGCGTCATTTTTGTGACGTCGTACTTGTAACGTCATTTTTGTAACGTCGTACTTGTAACGTCATTTTTGTAAAGTCATTTTTGTGACGTCATATTTGAAGCGTCATTTTTGCCACGTCGTAACGTAATTTTTGTGACGCCGTATATGAAACGTCATTTTTGTGACGTCGTACTTGTAACGTCATTTTTGTGACGCCGTATTTGAAACGTCATTTTTGTGACGTCGTATTTGAAACGTCATTTTTCTAACGTCATTTTTGTGATGTCGTACTTGTAACGTCACTTTTGTGACGTCGTACTTGTAACGACCTTTTTGTGACGTCATGTGTAACGTCATTTTTGTGACGACATTTCCGCAACGTCATTTTCGTGACGTCATTTTTGTGATGTCGTGCTTGTAACGTCGTATTTGAAACGTCATTTTTCTAACGTAATTTTTGTGGCTTCGTATTTGTGTGGCCTTTTTTGTGACGTCGTATCTGAAACGTCATTTTTGTCACGTCGTACTTGTAATGTCATTTCTGTGACGCCGTATTTGAAACGTCATTTTTCTAACGTCATTTTTGTGACGTCGTACCTGTAACGACATTTTTGTGACGTCGTACTTGTAACATCATTTTTGTGACGTCGTGCTTGTAACGTCATTTTTGTAAAGTCATTTTTGTGACTTCGTATCTGGAACGTCATTTTTCTAACGTCATTTTTGTGACGTCGTATTTGTAACGTAACGGACAGGAAGGGTGAAAACATAGAATAGCTATTGCTACTTAATAAAGGCGCATTCGTCAGAGACGTACCTTTTTCAAAATAACGAAGTTGCTACTTTTCTGTCAAACATTTTACTTGTAGCACTTAGCTTTTAGCGATTGGTTGGAATCACTGAGGTATTTTTGATTTATTGTAACATTCAGGATGAATACACACTTTCGGAAGTAACACTAGAACGACAAGCATTGGGTTTTGGTTTTCGTATCGTTGGTGGTACGGAAGAAGGATCTCAAGTTACTGTTGGTCATATCGTTCCAGGTGGATCGGCTGATTGCGATCCACGTATCGCTACGGGAGATGAAATTCTCAGCATAGACGGACATAATGTTGTGAGTATTACTTTGAAGAGTGCGTGGAAGTTAGTTTGAAGTGAAAATGTTGGCGAAAGATTCGTTCCACTTTCGGTTCGAAAGTTCCTTCCACTTTCGATTCGAAAGTTCGTTCCACTTTCGATTCGAAAGTTCGTCCCACTTTCGATTCGAAAGTTCGTTCCACTTTCGGTTCGAAAGTTCGTTCCAAAAGGATTCCACAAACAGCTGCAGTAGTTTCTAAAACCTTCATCTGAAGTCCGTCAATATTCTCATGTGATAATTAAAATTTTCCTTTCAATTGAAGGTGCAAGGCTCCCATCACCGCGTTGTGCAATTAATGCAAGAAGCTGGACATCGCGGTCATGTAACTATGATACTGCGACGCAAAGTAGCGTACTATCCACAACCCACGTACAACCAACGAATATATCCGTACGACGTCATCATTAGCCGCAATGAGAACGAGGGCTTCGGTTTTGTAATCTCGTCATCAACTCAATATTACGGTTCAACGATAGGTAAAACATCGAAATTAAAAATATTTGTGTGACGTTGACAGTGACATTTTGTTGCAGGAAAAATCATAATCAATTCGCCAGCCGATCGGTGTGATGATCTCAAAGTCGATGATCGAATAATTGCCGTCAATCGAATTGACATTAGCAACATGAATCACGGTGATATTGTGAATTTGATCAAAGAGTCGGGCCTGCACGTCCGGCTAACGATTGGTAGTCCGCAGGAAAAGTCAATGGGGGCGCCACCAGTGCCACCTCCTCCACAACATTCAAACAATTCGGTTGTTAATAGTGAACAATATTTTGACACTTATTCGATGTCACAACATCCGCAATTATGAAGTTTGCCTGCCAAATTCCGAAAGAAACGGAATTTATTCCTTGGACCATCGAATAAGGTGTGAATCTTTCACAGAATTTGGTTCGCTTGTGTGCGGAGAATGTCAAATATCAAAATATCAAAGAAATATTAGTAAGACTGATTTATAAATGTTCTGTTACACTCGAAAATGAGAAGATCTGGTGGGTTTTTTAGTCATTTATCGGAAATAAATTTAGGTAAATGACTGTCTCATAGGGTTGGACACTGAGAAAATGGTATGACTACATACTAGTTGCCAACTTGACGATAAAAAATAGACCGTTTTATAGCGCCATCTTTCGACCGTCTTCTAAATATTATCAATTGCTTGCCACATTCGTTCTACTTAATTTTCAGTTTATTTTAAATGAAAGTTGAAGTAAAAAGAATTTTTGTTGATAATGTGGATGCGTTCTGCATGATCTTAAGGGAGAAAACATTCTTGTATGAATCTGCTGAGATCAAAAGTCTGTACCAACTGTCAAAATGACGTTCTATACGTCACATCTACGAAGCAAACAAACAGTCATGGCTTTGCCATATTCATCTACATTCATCCACGTGAAATAGAATTATTTCAATGTTTTTAAGAAAAGACAATAGAAATTCTCTCATTTTTCGTAGTATTGCCTGATTGAAATCAACTTGGTGTGGCAAAGCCATCAATGTGCCGAGACCTGCTCGTTCAACTATAAAAAGCAAAGAGTTAGGGAAAAGTTCGTGCCGTTAGTATATTTCATCAAAAAAGACTCTGAGGCGAATGAAACATTCAGAGTGCGTACAGCAATTGTCCGATAAGATTCACTTGGGAATTGTTAAGAGATTAATGACAGCTAGTTTCGAGAACTCAACTAGGGTTCGGAACATGATCTGAATCTGAAAGAAGGAAACTTTGAATTTGCAGATCAGTCCAGATAGACGCTTTTAGCGCGGTTCAGTTTTGAATTTTTCACAGCGTTACAATCGAATTTCGTACGATATATGCGTAATTACGTACGGTATATGCGTAAAATCAGCACAAGAACAATAGATTTTTATAGTGCCATCTTGTGTCAAATTATTCAAGTTTTAATTCAAATGTAGAGCGGACTAAAAGTGTCTATTATCTGATCTGATCTGAACATTTCATATCTTTAATTTTCGGATTCAGATCATATCAGAATTTTTTCTCAAATTAAACTGAATTATTTGGTTTGGTGCCATCAAATACTCAAGTGTTGTAAGTGACAAGTGTATGTGATGAAGTCCCACTTCATCCCACACACTTCCCACTTCAACCCACACACTTCCCACTTAATCCCACACACTTCCAACTTCATCTCACATACTTCCCATTTCATCGCAAACACTTCCTACTTCATACCACACACTTCACATTTCATTCCACACACTTCCCACTTCATCCCACACATATCTCACTTCATTCCACACACTTCCCACTTCATATGGGAATGAGTTGAAAAAAGAATTGATTCCAAGTTTGCGGGCTTTAATCCGTAGAGATACGAAAAGTATCGTAAGACTTTTCATCGTTGAGTTCGCTCAACAAAAATTCTCTGAATTAGATCAGTCCAGACTACTGTAAATAATTATCTGATCTGATCTGAACATTTCATATCTTTAATTTTCAGATTCAGATCATATCAGATTTTTTTTTCAAATTTTCTTCAGATTAAACTAAATTATTTGATTTGGTGCCATCAAATACTCAAGTTTTGTTAGGGACAATTGTATGGGATGAAGTTGGATTTGTGTGGTTTGTCCCACACATTTTCCACTTTATCCCGCACACTTCTCACTTCATCCCACACACTTCCCACTTCATCCCACACACTTCCCACTTCATCATACACACTTCCCACTTCATCATACACACTTCCCGCTTCATCCCACACACTTCCCGCTTCATCCCACACACTTCCCACTTCATCCAACACACTTCCCACTTCATACCACACATTTCACACTTCAGATTGAAAATTTTTTAGATTGATCTGAAACAAAACAGATAGTATATGTTCTGTTCCGAACCCTACTCAACACTCTCCACCTCCTCATAACATCGACTGCAATTTTTAGTGGAACGGAATTCATCTATCTCGCATACGATCGTATTTGGTATTTGTTGAAGCGCACGGGTTTGTTCCCAGGAGATCGTTGGTGTCCTTTCACTGCCGAATTAGATGACGTTGAAAAATCCACTATGAATACGATGTGGTGTTTCGGAGGACGTTTGGTTTGTTGGTGGGGTTGATAGACTCCGACTATCTCCAACGACGCCATCTGTGCCATGGTTTTTGTGTCGAACGGTACTTATCGAGTTTTAAATTAGTCACCTCATGTTTCATATAGGCGTCAGTTCCCGCATGAAACCATTTTAAGCGCGACTGCAGGGGACTGCGGGAAACAAGTCAAATGTGTTTTTTAAGTGATTTATTTTACATTAACGAATATTTTGCGAATGAAATTCAACTGTAATAGAAAACAGGGGTTCTCCGTTCTCAATCATCAATTGCGTTAAATTCGCCACAGCATTAAACACCATCGGGTGTTTATCAAGGCTGTGTCGAAACACCTGTTTTAAGGCCTGAAATTGTTTCATTCTTCGATTGACGGTTTCATGTCGGGCCATTCCCAAACTGTGCACACATCTATTTTTCACATTTGGTGTAATGAAAACATTTTGGTCACTGTAGCCATTATCGGCGAATGTTTTTTCGCCAAGTTCCAAAAAGAAAACGTAGGCTTCACGTGTCAGTTTTAGATCCGGATACTCACCGCTAGGGTAGCCACAATTTACCCACACTTATTATTGATCGTACGGTATGTACACAACAAATTAATTACAATTTCATTTTGATATAAAAGAAAAAGAAAAATAATTCTCGCCATTGTCGCTGTTAACTTTAAATATTCACATCCAATTTCTGGAGCCAGGCTATCGCTTCTGTTGACATTGCACTAAGTTCCGTCAGTGTACCAGAGAATTTACGCAGTGGACAAGCAGCCAGGATATGATTCATTGTTTGTGTGGACAATCCATCGCAATCACAAAACGGGGAATCGATGTATTGCCACCTGTGCATTTGTTGTCGGCAGCAGCCATGTCCAGACCGGAATCTATTCAGAATTCTCCATTCGCGTCTAGGCAGGTTGGAACCGTTGAGTCGTTCATGAGGATTGTCCACCAGATGTTTATTTGTAAAGTTTTCACTGTTCGACCAAAAACTCTTCCACATTCCGTTTAAATCGAAGTTCGGCTGTTGAATGTAACGATCATTCCAAATCAGTGAACGTGATTTGAGTCGGTACGAAGGCGGATGTTCCAAGTCGAATCTTATCGGAGGTGAGTAGCTCATGGACTCGTCAAAACATTTCTTCCATTCGTTGTGAGCTGCTAGCTTACGTCTTAGATGTGGTGGTGCAATATGAGACAAAACATGCAGCCACGGCACTGGGGTGGAGTCGACGCAGCCGGTGATGGTTCTCATTCCAATGTTTAGCTGTGTGTCGACCTTGTTAACATGAGCACTGTTGTACCAAGCAGCAGCACAGTATTCGGCCGGAGAATAGACAATGGCCAATATTGCTGTTCGTAGAGTGTTGCCGTTTGCACCCCATTCAGTTCCACATAGCTTTTGGACCAAATTGTTTCGGGTTTTTAGCTTTCCACTTAAATTTGTCATCGCTGGTTCAAAGGTCAATGAGCGATCAAGTGGGAGGCCGAGGTACGTCGGTGTACTGTTGAACGGAATACATATTCCATCTACAATGACATCGAGTTTGCGACCAGCCATTTGATTGTTCAGGTGAAAAATTGCAACCTCGGATTTACTTTCATTCATGCGTACCCACACTATATGCCCAGTTCTAATGAACAAGCACACTTCATAGCCTACCCCAGGACCCTTAAATTTATTGCTAAGCCATTTTGGATGGAATGGAATCGGTTCGTTGATTTTAAAATCGACTCCATCCAACGAACAAAACGCCGTCTGTCCTATAGCTGCGTTTTCTTTACGATTTGCCTAAATTATCTTACGAAATGAATGTTAAAATAAAATATTTTCATCCAATGACATTTACCACTTTTAAGCCAGTCAGCAGCTTGACTGTAATCCATGTCCACTTTCTTATGGTTTTTTCGTCTGCTTTTAAAGTAGCATGTCTGCTGCGTTCAATGTTATACTGTTTAAGGAAATTCACCATAAAAGGTGCTTAGGCTGGAAGCCAGTTGGAGCAATATCGGCTATTTTGGTCCAAGCGATTGAACAGACATAAGGTGTGACCCCAAAAAACGACTTAAAACGTCTTGTTTTGGTTGATTCTTTCTGACCTTTTTTAGTATTAGTTATTCCATTACTCGGTTTCAAAAATGTCAACGTCTAAAAAATAATTGAACGGTGCTTCAGAATATCCTGAAATATTTCTCAAGCAAAACTCCGTTCTAACTGTCGCTGGTGTTTTACAAATTTTAAGATAATCGATATAATGACCTGATTTTGTCGAAGGGTTGCCGCTTTTTTGTCTATCGGTTTCATAATTTTTATGGAATCCTCCGACCACTTGACGTAGTCGGCGTTGACGTTTTTTGAAACCTGCAATGAAGTCAAGAAATTGTGCGGCAAATCAATTTAAAGCGAATGAATTATGTTACAATTGTCAAGCAATTACCTCGGTAATAACACTTACCGGTTGTGTGGTGATAGTCCTTGGACCTATGAATGACATTGGATTTGTGAATTTCGTTCGATCCCTTTTGCCACACGGTTGTGGCAAGATTGCGAATTCCGAGATCGACACCGAACACAGTGATGTTGTACAGATTCATTTCAGTTTTTTTGGTTTGTTACATTTTACAGCAATAATTTCTTGAATTAAATCGTTTCAATTTTATTAACGACTCAAAATTAAATACATTGCAATGACTTTCCACATTTATGAAAAAAATCTCTAATATTTGACAGCTCTCACAACTTTACCCATATTGCCAACATGGGTAGAAAAGTGAAACTTGACAGCTTTCACAAAGCGATTAACTTAAGGAAAACATTCCTTCTGTTTTATGTAAATATGTGACGTTTAAAACGTCATTTTGACAGTTGGAATAGACCGACTTTTGATTCAAAGAAATTCATATGAAAATTCGATTTCCAGTGTCTACCCAGTATCCGTTTATAGACAAGATCAAGCGCTAACTAAATGTATATTTCCCTGTGACATACTTTCGTCCTAGTGAAAAAAGTAAGGTGAAATCAGGAGTGGGATACCATTTGGAGTGGCAATTTCCATTTCCGATTCACTTACGATTTCCTAATTTTATTACGGATAGCTATCTTTAGCTATTAACTGATTCTTGCTCGAGCTTCTTTACCGCTATACTTAACAGCTGATGTTCTGAGGTAAATCGATTGAGAAGAAACAAAATTCGAGTCGAAAAATATTTCACAATAGAACTCTGAACCTTCTGATGATATTGTGGAGGCAAATGAAGTGAAAATGCTTTACCAAGGGTGGGTGGTTGCAGTGGGAATTGTACCATGTTGGTTGTTGTTGGTTGTTGAAATAAAACTCACTGATCTCAAAGAGATGAGGTTTTATAAGTTGGGGCTCTGACACTTCTTCCAGGTGGTTCGTCTAGAAAAAAACACAATGACGGAATCTAGGATTTCAAAAAATTTGAATTTTGTACTGCGCCAGGTAACTTGCCAAGTTTCCGAGTTCCTTAAATTTAGTTAGTGCGTTGACTTATTTAGAGTTAGAGATTCTCTGAGTCAACCACCTTAATCAATGGAATCGTCAAGAACGTAATTGTCTTTCCTCCACGCCTTCAATATAGAGAATGCATGTGTACTTAAGATGATAGAATGTTGAAATGAAAAAGAAAAAGAAACAAAAATCAAAATTAAATGTAATGTACTAGACGTAGAAGTACTTGCTTTATATTAATACAATTATTAGCTCAATCATCAAAAATGTTTAATCGTAAGTGTTAAGACCAAGCAATACAATGTTATTTTAAGTATAAATGTCTTTGTGCCTCAAAATTTTGTGATACTCAAGTTCTACTCTTTACATTTGTTTCTCGTTCTTTATTCTCGTTTACAAACAAAATCACGAATTTGAACAAAAAAAGAAATTCACCTTTTATTATTAATAGAAACGCCTTACAATCTCACTTTTGATAGATGATGTATACCACTGTAGTTTTTTTACACAACACCGTCCAAGACATTATACAATTTAACAAACAATTTTAGCTCGATATCGATTGTTATTGCTGTAGTAGATTTCCTTGTTAACAATTTCGTTATTTATTAAAAGAAAATACAAGAAAAACAACATAAATGTGTTAAAATTAATTAAAAGATTTAATAAGAAGAAAAGAAATACTTAAAAATACTGAAGAAATAATATTTGTGTAGCAGGATAAATAAAACCAATTTGGAACGATTTTTAAGCAATGTAAATAGAACATTTTTAATATAAATTAATAAAATATAACAATATTAAAGCATAGTTGTTGTTTCGCCTAATTAACCATACCGTTAACGTGCGCTGTGTGGATAATTCCACCGTCAATTGCGCTACTGTAGATTGGCAATGTGAGGTTCGACCTTTTTTCCAAATGGGACCCGAACCGAACCCGAGACAAAATAAAAATTCAAACTTGATCCAAAATAAAACATATACAGGGGACCCGTACGCATCAAAATAGATGTGGCAAGATAGATAGATGATAGACAGATGAAGGTGTGAGGGGGTCCTGTTGTTGCCAACAGGACAGAAACCTAGACATAATGTCCATTGTTCCGCTATCCCCCTTTTCTTCGTTTATTGTACAACGTAGGCGTTTAAAACAATTTACAAAGAAATATATAAAGATTTTAGTTCAAGTGTTGAGTACAAAATGGGTGCGTGATATCAGTTGTCGTTGTTCGAGTTATTTGAATCGTCCTCAGTTTTGCTGCAGATACTTCGTCAGGAATTTTCTTTATCGTCACATCATTGAATCCTTCATACGTCGTTGATTTTTTGTGATGAGGTGGGATTGGGTGGAGTGGAGCAGGGGGCTAAGTTATCAGTCCAGTCTTTTGGTTTTTCTTATAAAATTAGCCAATTCCTGTGCCTTCAATTTGTCTATAGTAAGGTCAGGGAGGGTCCTTTAAACAGCCTTTGACGGTGAGATGTCTGTTGAGCCCACAGTGTCTGTGAGTACTTCAACCACTCTCTTCATATTTGGCCTATCGAGGTACAGCAAGCCGTTACTAAATTCTCTGGATGGGGTTTCACGAGAAATTTTTGCATTCCTCCCCCCTTCATAGTTGTTCCAAATAATGTGATGATGGTCTTTAAGCCATTCCCTAATAACGCACTTTCTCACGGATTTAGATATGCCGCAGAAGGGTTCTGGCCCTACCGGGCTGGCGTTAGTTCTCTCGTCCGCTAGTTTATCTGCCATCTCATTACCTTCAATACCTACGTGCTCTGGCACGCACAAAATTGCCACTTCATTTCTGGCACCTAGCTCGTTGAGTGCTTTCTTGCACCGCAGCACTGTTGCTGATAGTACCAAGGGAGATTCCAGTGCTTCCACTGCGGCCTGACTGTCCGAGCAAATATAAAGCCTCATCCCTCGGAAAGCACTGAATATCTCGGTTTTAACTAATTTAGAAACTAATTTAGAACGAGTTCCGTTTGGAAGACTGTGGCGAAAGCGCCCATCCATATGCTACCCTTGAGTCCGGCTTGTTCACTGAAGAAACCGGCTCCAGACAGTCCTTCTTTTTTGGATCCGTCCGTGTAACTCATCAGACCATTCTCTGGTGGGTAGATACTCCTTTCTCCTAGCCACTCCTCCCTGTTCGGTATGCTGCAAGTGAAATCATCATGTAGCATTAAGACTGGCGATATTTGATCACTAGACGTATGAAGAGTTTCATCTTTAATCAGGTTTATGATAGCCATGTGTCCCGTAGATGATGCAGATATCCAGCACCCATTGCTCTTGATGCTCAGGGCTGAGCTAAAGGCTACGGACTTCACGTACATATCTAACGGTAGGATGGAGAGAAGTGCTTCCAATGCTCTTATGGCAGTAGTGGTTTTCACTCCTGTTATACACAAGCAAACGAGCCTCTGGAGCTTTTCCAGTCTCTTTTTCCCTATACCTAGGTCAACTCGAAGCCACCAGACTAGACAGCCGTGACAAAGCGTAGGTGTTACTACTGCCGTGTAAATCCACCATATAGCTCTTGGAGATAATCCCCAAGTTCTACCGAAGGCATTTCTACCGAGGGGTGACGCACTTCTGTGGTTTATGGAATAAATGGAATAAATGGGAATAAATGGAATAAATGGGAATAAATGGAATAAATGGGAATAAATGGAATAAATATTGGAATAAGTGGAATAAATGATAATTTTTTTGAAATTCGTCAAAACCTCAAATAGACTTGATTTTGATGGCAACGCACACAACAAACCATACTAATGTGTCAAAAAGTGAAAAAACCCACTTTTGAAAACTTAAAAGAATTTTTGTTGAAAAATGGAATAAATGGAATAAATAAATTTATTCCATTTATTCCCAAAAAAACAAAATTTAATCTCAAGACGGTTTAAATGCTTTATAATTTGTGCAAACCTTTTTTTGAACTTATTTGTCTAACTTGTGATGTGTTTGGTTCAGATATTTCGCAGAAACAACAAAAAAAAATTTTGGGAGTAAATGGAATAAATGAAATGCGCCACCCCTCGATTTCTACACATCCAGAAGATGCCTTTGGCTTTGTTCAGCTTATCGTCCAGATGCACTATCCACGTCATTCTATGGTCAAAGATGACCTCTAGGTACTTAACCGTCACTCTCAAGTTGATATCCTTTCCAAAGAGTCTGAAACTTCCCAAATCCTCTTCATTAGCTTTAAATTTCCTCTTGAACAGTATGAGCTTCGTCTTTTTTGGGTTAATTCTAAGTCCTCTCTCTCTACACCAAGCTTCAACCTTCCACAGAAGATTTCTCATCAGATCTCCTATAGTCGTCGGGCAGAAACCACAAACCAGGGCAGATACGTCGTCGGAATAACCTTGGGTGAAACCTCCAGATTGACTTAGTATCACTAGCAGGGAGTCTATCACCATACACCACAGTATCGGCGATAGTATCCCTCCTTGGAGACAACTTCTATTCACTCCCAACCTGATCGTGGTGCCACCTACTTTGGCATTCACAGTTCTGCATTTCAACTTCCTGAAAATTCATCTAGTAGCGACGTCCTCTGTATGCCTTGCCCTGATTGCGGTCTCAATTACGCCAAAACCTGTATTATCTAAAGCGCCCTCTATATCCATGAAACAGCCCAGGGAAACTTTGTCATTTCCCAGCATGCTTTCAATCTTTTGGGTTATCTGGTGGAGCGCTGTGTCCGTAGATTTGCCCATTTGATATGCATGCTGCTTGGCATGCAGAGGGAAGTTCCTGAGGACTTCGTTCCTCAGGTAAAAGTCCAGGATTCTTTCGACAGTCTTCAGCAGAAAGGACATCAGACTAATAGGCCTAGTTTCGGTATAAAGGCTACTCTCACTCTTTCCCACTCTGCTGGGATGTAGCCCAGGGCAATGGAACTCTTAAAAATACCTATTAGCCGATGGAGAAGTAATTCTATACCTTCCTTTAGCAGTGCCAGAAAAATACCATCTGGTCCTGCTGATTTGAAAGAGCGGAACTTGTGGATGGCAAATTTTACTCTGCCTCTCTTGGTCAACATCTCTGAAAACTTCCAGTCTCTCCTGGATGGTATTCTATTCTCTAGATCTGCACTGCCAGGTTCAGTATTGCCGATATATGATAAGCTCTTAGTATTGCCGATCTCAACTTTTGGTTCGCTTCTTCCATGCCTTGCACTGTCGTGTAGCGTTCGTGAAAGACCTAATCGTCAAGCTTACTTCTGAGGGAGTTTCTGCATACGTCCCAGTTCGTTTTTCTCGGGTTACTATACGGTTCTCTACTCGGAAACGTCGCTCTGAGGTGGAACTTAATCAGTCTATGGTCTGAGTAGTTTACCTCATGAGCAACTTCCCACGAGTGAATCCAGTTCGTCAGGTTACAGGATACCAAAGTTGCATCTAGGTGCTCCCGTCTGGTCGCGTAAACGAAAGTGGGTTTCCTGCCTTTATTCATAATCAATAGATCTTTGGTCGCCAGGTAGCTAATTAACTCTTCCCCCCTTCTGTTGGTATTATTACTACCCCAGATTGCATGGTGAGCGTTTGCGTCAGCTCCTAAAATAACTGAGATATCTTCAGCCTTACTATAGTCTAACACCTTAGACAGGAGGCCTGGGGAAGCCACCTCGTAGGGCATGTAGTCTGAGACAACAAGGAAGTCTGCTTCGGCTTCCCTTTCGACTCTTACCACTACAGTGTCATCATTTGTGAATTGGTTAAGTATTATCGCGTTCAAATTACTTGATACCTGGATTGCCGCTCTTGGTCTGGTTCCGTTTCTAAAATAGAAGAGACGGTTATTTAGCTGGCCGAAGCCGTGAATTTTATTTCCTCTAACCCAAGGTTCTTGGATTAGGGATATATCTGTTTGCTCCATCTTCAGTCCATGACAAAAGTTGTACGTGGCCTTTTTACAATAGAGCAGGTTAATCTGCGCAAATTTAAGATCCGACATGACAAGGTCAGGCGGACTTTTCATTGCGCTTTTTCGTTTTTTGTTTTTGTGTTTAACGTCCATTATTTTTGTTGTACTCTGCTTCCTTACCAGTTAGACCGGACCCTCCCTTACGGGTGAGCCCTGGAACAGACTGGGCAACTTCCATGACTTCCGAAGAAGATGGTATGGACGCGCATTTCCCATTGTTGGGGTTCTCGATACCAGAGGGGGTTCGCCCCTCTGCGGAAAAATTCCCAATTTTAGGTTTGCATTGTTCCTTTCCACGACTACATCAACCTTACCTAAGATCCAATTTATTTGGTTGCCCTGATTTTCTATCGTGCGGAATGATGTCTTGTCTATACGCATGAAAAGTGTGGATTTGAAGACATCAAAATAGATGTGGCAAACAGAATAGATGTTGCAAAAAGATTCGAACGTATCTAAATAAATGTTGCCTTAACTGTTAACAGTATGAAATTGTGTCGACATCAAATTGCCGAAAGGGCAATATTGAAAAACCCGTCCGAAGAAACGGCGCAACAAACATCTCCAATCCTTAAAAGAGCCCGAAATTTAAAAAAATGGAAAAAATGTACTAGACCCGATCCTAGAACCAACCTAGAGCACTTAGGAGAGGCCTTTGATCCATACTTCCATGAACGCCTCTTTCTTCTCTGCGACACTGCACAAAAAACCTCACCATTAAAGAAATATTCACAAAAAACCACCAAAAATTGTGTACGGTCGCGTAGCGTGAGTTGGGCACACACTGATGAATCTACAGCCCGATCAACAGATCTTGACTAATTTAATTTTTGTGGTTTTCTGATGCTAACATCTTTCCTTCAAAACCTTGAAGAGCGTTTTCCGTTCTAAGTTCGTGAAGATATAAGTCAAAAAGTTCCACTAACCTTCAAAAAGTCATCTTTTTCAATCAAATTTGACCACTTTTTCGACCGTAACTTCGAAAGTTTTTGACCGATTTTCCCAAATTCATGCCTGTAAGAAGATTTTGTGATCATCTGTTTCACTTGGTGACGTGGTGACTAGTTACCTTTCTTTAGTTTTGACAAATCATAAGATACCACGTTGAACGTCATAACATTTGCTTGTTTTTGTTAAAAAATAAATCCCTCAGTTTTGTTACGTAACAGGGGGGGGGGGGGGGGGGTCGAGTGATTGTGACAGTGTGTGACAACGACGGGGGTGGGGGGAAACAAGCCAAAAATGTGTTACGTAATTTAGGGACAACCTTTCAGGGAAAAAGAGTAAAAGAGTTTTTGAAAATCGATTGAGTTTTACTCATGTCATCGTGTTGACGGACAGACAGAAGGATTCGGCATCTAAGGACCACGATCGATGCTCTCCTCCCGACAGATCGCTACAAACTTCGTGGCCAACGCAATTGACCCACTTTCGAAACACTACGTTCTTACGGGTCTAAAAATTCAAACCCGAACCGAGCTCGAAACCCTGACCTGAACCTAAACTTTTTTTTAAAAAAGAAATCATTTGAAATGCTTTTTAACTCAATTTAAAGAAAATAATATTTTGAATGAATTTTTATTTTTCGGGTCGGGTCGGGTTTTCTTAGTTGTAGTCTTCGACCCAAAAACAACGAAAAAAAAACCCGACCCGACACGACAAATTGATTCGGGTTCGGGTCGGGTTTTAATCGAGTTTCGGGCGCGGCGGCCCGCTCACCTCTACTAGAGATTCTATTTTCGCTCGTTATCCATAGACGAGAGCAGCAAATAAAGTCGTAGAAATGATAAGTTTCCACCACTGCATGGCTCAAATTAAAATGACAGTTGGATTATACATGTGTGAGAGAATTGCATTCGACCTAACTATCATAAACCACACACACATTTTTATGATCTGCTTCGTTGATGCAAACTTATCGAATATTTTCTTATTCGATAGGTCTACATGAAAGCCCAATAATTTATTGAAGAAAATTGTTTTGAGTTTGGCCCATCGGAGTTACCTAATTCCCTGAAAGTGAGCGTTTTTTAGAGACTTACGTATCTTTCCTATTTCTAAATCGGGTAAATTCAATCCAATTTCATTGATTCTTTTCTATGGGAGAGGTAATCGAAGGCGCCTAACAGTATTCAAAACATAAATTGGCTAAGGCCAGTCTAATTGAAATGCTATTATGCTCCTTTCGCGACTAATTTATTTTACACTTATAATAGAACAACTATCCCAAATTCATTGCCGTTCACATACACATCTACAGACTGTACCACAAACTGTGGAAGTGAAACCAATAGTGCATACTTCTGGTTGGACTGGAACAGCTGCACAAGTTAGTGTTCCAGCCGGTGGCGGCTTACAAACCCATTTACAGCATGTGCACACCGTTCCACAAGCACTTACAGTCGAACCGATTACACATGTTTTGGGGATTGCTGGTAATGCGAGACAAGTAGGATTCGAGGTTGAAGGTCGTACGCAAGGAAAAGAGCAGCCATCGACTCCAACTGTGCAAGTGTTAGCTTGGGTTTCGGCCTCGGCTATGTTTTAAAATTATTAGAACAATAATCTTTTATTGAATCGATTTACGCTTACCAGAAGAAGAAATGATAACCAAAATGGCGAAGATAAAAAGTTTTGCCATCTTTTGTCCACTAGTCCGACTACTATGAAGCAATGGAAGAAATTGATAATATCTAAGCGTCTCTGCTCTGTTTATATACCTAATCATTTATACGAACTTTGTTCAAAGTTGGAATAGATTCGTGATGTTGTTATTTTTATTGTTTTATGGACTTATCACGAGTAGAGGTAAAAGTTCTCATGAACAAGTATTTGCGCTGAGTGCTTAATTTTTGCTACACACTATTTTCATTTACTACAGGAGTGGTGTTCTATCACTACACCTATCTGGAATACAATTTTTTTTTAAATTAGTAGAGATGTAGTAGTAATGTCTCTAAACAGAGATGCACAACAGACAAATAAACAGACGTTTTTATGCTGATTCCAGTTGTTCAGAAAGAAAACCCAAAGTGTTCGGTATCGAATTTAATTTTCCTACAAACGTACAACAAACACACTAAGCCCCGTGTACTTCGTAGGAGTCGGAAAACATTTCTCAGTCTTCACAGCGTTTTCAAAACACTTCACACAGTTTGCGTGCGTTTTATGTTCTAAGCGTGATGGTTTTGCACGACTGAGTTCAAGGGTAGATTCGGGTAGCTAAATTTGCTCTTACAGTTACAATTTTCTTTAAAAAAAAGCGTTTGTTTTGCATACGTCTTTAATCCCTTGAATGGAAGTCAGGATCTATTGGCCATAATGGGCACTAATGAGTGTCTGTTTCATCACCTTATACAACATATTGTATATTCTGCCCACCCCATGCGGAATTTCACCAGTACAGCGGAACTGAATCGTTCATCTTTCCATTCACATCTCGCCGCACAGGTCTCGTACTGTTCTCAGAAAACACTACAAAATTGATCCCTCATGTAATGAATTATTTTCAGCTTATGCTACTTTTCAGAGCCGAGAGCCGAAAAAAATCGTCGGCTGCGTCCATTCGAAGAACAACACCGGCGTCCGGCGGCGGGACTAATGAGCCGTAAAAAAAGGCCGGTAGCGTGCAGGACTAGAAACCGCTGAAAAAGTCGGCTGGCGGCGGCTACATTTTCAATAGCAGAATTTATAAAAGGTATTTTTCTGATAAATTAATTACTTCACGTGAAATGTGACCTGGAGGAACTCTGCGGAAACAGACGTCTATCACAAACATACAACACCACTTTATATCAGGGACCGTTCATAAATTTCGTACCGCAAAAATTGACATTTTCGGATCCCCCTTGTAACGATAAAAGAGTCATATTTAATCTATTTTTGTTCTAACCATTCCCCCCTCTTGCGTTAGGTAATTTATGAACGGCCCCTCATCAACACCATCAAACTTTATCATGTAGCGGTAGCGGAGAGCGTGACGCAGTCCCCACACCAAAAAAAAAAGTCCACAAACCCAAAAAACTACATACAAAAACCTTTGGGACAAGACACGATGTATAGGCGAACTTTTGAGTTTTTTCCCCTCGCTCCTCCCCCCTCCCAAATATTTAAAAAAACATTACGTCGTATCAGCTTTCAAACGAGCCCTCACTCATCAAAATCGGTTAAAAACGAGCCGAGATATCGCCAATCAATGACCAATTTCTATGGTAAAATGGTAGAATTATCTTTGAAAATAATCAAAATTTTATTCCTGTGTTGTGTGTCCACGATCTATCTATCTATGTATCTATCAATGTCTCTATGTCTCTATTTATCTATCTACTTTTTTTTCTCGAGAACCGCCCGAGCGATTTCCTGAAATTTTCAGGGAACGTCAGTCTCGGTTCCAAGAGAAAAATTTCATAGGCCGATTTTCCGAGAAAATTCTGGAAAAGCCGTGGCATGTGGAAAAGTAGTCAATTTTGAGGGTTTTTTAGGTAATGCTCGGAGTTTTCGAATTTTAGCTCCGGGGTGACAATAGCTAGAGAGTTGGTTTCTTCGGGAAAGTTATAGAGTTTAGTCAAGAGAATTTTTTGGGATTTTCAGAAATCTGCGAAAGTGACGATTTTTGTTGGTTGGATTTTTGTTAGGTATAAATAATGCTTCTTTGGGTTTTCGAATTTAAGCTCTGGAATGATAACACTTAGAGAGTTGGTTTCTTCTAGAAAGTTATAGAGTTTGGTCAGGAGAATTTGTTAGCATTTAAAAAAAGATGGCTGCCAACTGTCAAAGTGACACCATCTTGAACTTTTTGCTAAATTCTAAATAAACTGTCCAACTGTCTAGGTTTCTTCAGAAAAGTTATATGAATCACTGAGAAGAATTGGTGACACGAAGTGTTCCGAAGGTAGCCTAAAGTGACATGAAGTGTTCCGAAGGCAGCCGAAGGTGACATCAAGTGTTCCGATGGTAGCCTAAAGTGTTGGAGAACAATTTTTATCGGAAAGAAAATTTTTTTTGGAGAACATTTTTTTTCTAGAAAATTTTTTTTGGAGAAAAATTTTTTCGGAGAAAACTTTTTTTTGGAGAAAAATTTTTTTTCGGAGAAAATTTTTTTGGAAAAATTTTTTTGGAGAAATTTTTTTTAAGGAAATTTTTTTTGGAAAAATTTTTTTTTTGAAAAATTTTTTTTCGGAGAAAATTTTTGCAGAAAATGTTTTTTCCGAGAAAATTTTTTTGGAGAAAAATTTTTTTTTGGAGACAAATTTTTTTTGAGAAATTTTTTTTTAAAAAATAGAAATTTTTTCTACAACTGAAAACTTCCAAAACGACTGATATCACAACATAAACCTCTTAAAAGGTAGAGTGTGACGCAGTCCGTGAGTCTGCTTCCAAAATTAATGATATCGCTTGAGGTGACGCTATCGCTGATAATACGCAGAAGTTGCGTCACAAATGCCGGATCCACCAGCGGAATAATTTTTCAATACTTTCAGTTTTTACACGCAAAAATCTACGCAATAAGAAATAAAAGTTAAATTTTTACAGTGCAAAAACTAAAAGTACAGAAAAATTATTTCGTCGTTGAGTCCGGCAATTTTTTTAACAAAACGTAATTTTGTTTTAAAGAAAGCGCTGTAATTTTTTCAGGAAATCAAAACTTTGAACACAAGGTTCCATTCAAACAAACTTCTGCGTATTATCAGCGATAGCATCACCTCAAGCGATCTCATTAATTTTGGAAGCATACTTACGGACTGCGTCACACTCTACCTTTAAAGAGGTTTTTGTTGTGATATACTATTAGTGTACAGTACATACATATTAGTGTGGGGTCTTCATACCTCAACCCTAGGATAAGAAAATGTTTCCTAAGTATTTCAACTCAGAGGCCTGTTACAGCTGCCTACATTTATAACCTTAATCTTGAATTGCCTACTCTTATATCCTACCTCACTCCTCACATGCGACATTCACTTTACATCAATCACAATCACTTCCGTTCTGAAACAAAAGCATCTCAATTTGAAATTACAACCTTTTTTATGACGGCAGCTCAATACTTTCCCCGAGTGCATAATTTCTCCGTAGCGTCATCTACCGCATCTACCTCATTAAAACGGTTTGATGAATGATTTTGTTTTTTACACAATGTCTGATGACGTCTGTTCTGCCGTGTTACCATGAAATGCTGTATGTACCTTACGCATGTGGAAGCGAGTTTATTCCTTTTGTTTATGCATACAAGTACTTTTTCTTGTGTCATTTACAAAGCACATGAGGCATTTAATGGTAACACGGCAAAGTTTTGAAGGGTCGGACTTTACAGACGAGTTAAGTTGATTTGTTACCGTGAACCTAAAACATTTAAACAATCCACGCGTCTAGTGCGACGTCGACTTATGCCAAAATATACACAATTTCGTCATGAAATCTCGTATACTTTGACGTAGGTTGACCAGGGTTCAAAAATCAAATTCAAAACAAATTTTGGAAACTCAAACAGAGATGACAGCCGAGATATTTTTTCAAGTCGGCTGAAGCATCGGCTTGGGGTGAAGATGACCTTGTAGATCTTAGGTGTCTTCAGCAAAACATTAGATATTAACTAGAGGAATCATTTTTTGAAGGTCTCAGCAATCGGCTGCACACAAAATTAAAAGGTAAGGTCGGCTAAGGTCGTTTTTTCGCATTTTTGTGAAAATATGGCCTTAGCCGAGCTATAACTTGCTATAACTTTTGATTTTGCATGCAACCGATCGCTGACCCCTTCAAAAAATGATTCCTCTAATTAATATATAATGTTTTGCAGAAGACACCTAAGTTCTACAACGTCATCTTCACTCCAAGCCGAGGCTTCAGCCGACTCTGCCATCTCTGAACTCAAATCAAAATCAGAAATCAAAGGTTAAAATTGGATCATCAAAATTGAAATCAAATCAATTGATGATCAATTTGAAATAAAAAATGTTGTAAGCCTGAAGCCAACTCCCCACTAAAAGCGTGGATAGGCATAATATTTTAATAAAACAGTTACTTTTTCTAGTGATGTAAATTCCTCATATTTCTATGTGATAAAATAGTTTCCCTACTATTCAAGTTAACAGTGTACGCAATTAATGTTTTTTTATCAAAAAAATTATCCCGCCGCCAATCAGCCGACAATGGCTTTCGGCGGCGGCTTGTATATTTAGCCGTTTTTCGGTGGCTGAAAATTGGCGACTCTCGACTCTGCTACTATTCTTAACTCTTCGGTAAAAGTAGATTTCCGGACACATCTTTCAACGTCTCGGAGAACTTTGCTGTGAAAGCGATTGTTTAAAGTTCAATTTGTGGAAAAATTACAGTTACAAAAAGCTGAAAGTTAAAAGTACATTATAGGGTAAATGCACCAGTTATCGGCCATGTAGTAGTCTCCGACCAAACCAGAGTTTCACTAGTAATCGAGCACTTTTTGCATAGAAATATGGTGCTGGCCGGAGACTACTACATGGCCCATAACTGGTGCACTTACCCTACTGTACCACCATGTTTTGTAAACAGTAGAGTTCTGAGTTCATTCTATGGCGAAGATTTTAACGTAAAATTCAAATCCGAAATTCTCGTTTTAATTTGATGATTTTTGAATGTAATAGGAATCGTTCATGATTCTGAGAGAATTGGCGGTTTATAAAGTTGAACTTCGCACTCTAAACAACTTGCAAAAAATTGCAAAGCAATTGACAGTGTAATAACGTTGTTTATTGGTATGTACATTGGCGCTATTTGAGCGGAATGTCATGACAATATTTTTATCAAAGGAACCCTGTAACTACGAACCTTTCTCTGGATCAATTTTGTTATAGATTTTGTTGGTAGAACGCCGCAAAGCCGATTTCTCTTACTCCAAGTATAAGATAGGTTCTAATCTTCGAGAAAAAAGAAAATTTATTTTTGTTTTATTTCAAGCTATTCGAGTGTCAAGTAACAATATGGGTGGGAATTGGACTTTTGCTCTAGTAGGTGACCCAAGTACGATTGATGTCAAAAAGTATCAAGAGGAGCTGTTGAAGATTCATAATCGGTACCGATGGGATCCGAAACTATTTGAAAATGTGCGATGGTTCCTTTCGACAGAAGCGCAAAAGAAATCAGCTGATAACATTTTTGCAAAATTTACTTACAAATGTAAGCGGCACACTGATCCATTTAATTGCCATCGTAATGAACCAGGTGTGGATGGTTCACAAAATGCTTGGTGGGTTCTCTACTGGGATCCATCGAAGGCTCCAAATCGTTACGATGCCTGGGGCGATATTTTTGCCAGATGCAGTCCGAGAGATTTTATTTACAAATCTATTACCATGCAACGTCATCTAGCCATTAACTTTCCGGAACATTTCCGGGTATGGCTAAGTGATGACGTTGATGGTTGTGGAGATCGTGAGCTTTATTGGGGTGTCAAGCCGGAACATCTTAATAATCATAACTCGGATTCCGATGCAGATTCTGATGTGGACGCCGGACCTCCTACTTCAGAAGATGAATGGTTCTTGGAAACTATATGAATAATGAATCGATTTATAAAATTAAAGGAATGATCTAATCATCGCCTAGTAACATTTCTTACTTCCTGTGCTTTTCACATTTTAAGATTATAGAGAGCCGCCACCGAAAGAACATGATACGGACTTTGCTTACTTACTTTACTTAACCGGCACTAAAACCCATTATGGGTCTTGGCCTTCTCCAACCGGGCATATCCGCAGATAACGTCTCCCAGCTGGATACGCCCACAGCTGCATCATACCATCTGGATTTTGGACGCCGTGCACCTCTCTTGCCCTCCGGTCTGGTTTTCAGGATTTTTTTCGGAATACGATGATCTTCCATTCGTTGTACATGACCGAGTCAACGTAGACGGTTTATTTTAGTGTTTCTGACTATGTCCCCATTAAGCTGACTCAGCTCATGATTGAATCGTCTGCGCCATCGGTTCTGCCGCGATTGTGCAGCAATTGTTCGTCTCTTTGTGTCAAGCACCACGACTCCGAACCATACGTAACCACCGCACAGGTCTGATCATGAATTTGTATATTGCTCATTTTGGTATACGAATTTGTTGAGTTGTTGTGTGTGCGTCGATCGTTACGGTTTCCTGCTGGTGTTGATTCGAAGGCGGGATGATCATGTATTTCGTTTTTTCGTCATTAACTTTCAACCCAAGGTCGGTACCTTTCCTCTCCAAGGCCATAAACCTGTCTTTAACAACATCCATTTTTCGTCCAAGTATGTCCAGGTCGTCTGCGAAGCCTAGCAACTGACTGGACTTGGTGAAAATGGTGCCGCTGGAGTCTATGTCCATGGTGTGCACAGTTGCGTCAAGGGTCAGGTTAAAAAGCAGCGTCTCGAGAGGATCTCCCTGACGTAGCCCTTCCTCTATGTCGAAAATCTCTGACAATTGGTTACGGACCCTTACTCGGCTATTAGCTCCGTTCAGTGTTAACTTGGTTAGCGAGATCAGTTTGTTGGGGATTCCAAATTCCTCCATTACTCTCTATAGCTTACTTCTTCTAACACTGTCATAGGCTGCCTTGAAGTCAACGAACAAATGGTGTGTTTCAATGTTGTACTCTCTGCACTTCTCCAAGATCTGTCTGATGTTAAACAGTTGGTCCGATGTTGAACGACCTACACGAAAACCACCTTGGTATTCACCTACAGTATGGATGAACTCGCTGGTAAAGAATATTTGCAAATATCTTGTAAGCAATATTCAGCAGAGCGATTCCTCGAAAATTGCCACACTCCATTTTGTCAACTTTTTTGTATATGGGACAAAGATTGCTGGTCTTCCACTCTTCCGGTAACTCCTCGACATTCCATAAACATGTGATGAGCTCGTGCATCTCCATATATAGCGCGTTACCGCCGTTCTTGAAAAGTTCGCCGGGCAGATTGTCTGTCCACGGGGCTTTGAAATTTCTGAGCCTCGAAATTTCAGCTTCAACTTCTTGCATCGTTGGTTCTTCTATATATGGTTGCGCAGTATGAAATGGCAATTAGTTGTTTTCTTCGTTTCGGTTGAGCGGTGTGTTCGGATTATGTAGTTCTTTGAAGTACTCAGCCCATCTCGCAATGCAACTTTCCTCATCTGCTAGGACCAATCTTGTCCGATACAATAATGCCAACTTACAGATTCAACAAATCCTTTAAAATATCCATCCCCAGTCGCGAAGAGTGGCAATTATCGACTCCACTGCATATGGATAACTCCGTCAATTGGTACACTGACGGCTCGCTCAACAACGGGTCCGCCGGCCTCCACTGTATTCAAGACGGTTCAGAAGTGTTGGTGCCACTAGGTAAATTCTCAACCGTCTATCAGTCAGAAATCGCTGGAATCATCGGCTGCTGTCACGAGTTAGAAAAGGATGTAGACTCACAGCTGCCAACGTACATCCTAACGGATAGCCAAGCAGTTTTGAAATCGCTTAGAAGATGCGTCTTCACCTCTTCTCTCATGCTCCATTGTCATGACAAACTTCAGTCAATCGCTAATAAACGGCAAATCTCGCTGGTATGGATCCCGAGCCACAATGGCCATAAGGGTAATGAAAAAGCTTATTGGCCAAGAGAGCATCTGCAACGCCGTTCTGCGGTCCAAAGCCTGCTTTACCCGTGTCACTCTCGACTCTGCAGACCTTCATTGATATGTGGAAAGGCGAATTGTTTGCGAACCAATGGCGTCTATTGAACTCGGCTCGACAGGCCAAAAACTGCTTATCGATAAATGAGAAGCATACGAAATACTTCTTGTCTCAAACCAGAAGAAATATTAAGAGGCTAACCGACATACTAACATGCCATTGCTCACTGAACAAACATTTGTTCACCATGAAGCTGGTGGACAATCCCTACTGTAGTAAATGCGGGGAGATCGAAACAGCTGAACACTATCTCTGCCACTGTCCAGTCTTGGCGATTTCAAGAGCAAAACATCTAGGTGCCTATCGACTGGGCTACGGTTCTATTTGGAGCATTCATCCCAAGCACATCCTCAATTTTTTGAACAGCTGCTCATCAAGTACTTAACACTTAAAAACACAGCCTCACTGAGGTCTTAACTGTGGGCGCGCACAACAGGCCCATTTGAGGCCTAGGTGCTAGATTCTCGCAAGGAATCTGCCCACCTATCCTATCCTATCCTAATCCATTCTTGTCCTTACACAGCAAGGGTTGCTGACTGTAGCCATTTTTGGATTCGCTTATTTTCCGATAGAGCTTCCTAGTTTCCTTCTTGCCAAAGTTCTCAATTTCGATCAAAACGTTACTATCCTGCAGCCGTTCTTTGTTTCGGAACAGTTTTCGGGCGAATTTTCTCTTCGAACGGTACTCTGTCTGGCCTGCTCGAGTATATCGTCTCAGAGATTTTAGTCGAGCTGCGTTTTTGTTCTCCAGAGCTCGCTGGCATTCATCGTCGAACCAGTTATTTCTTTTATTTCTCGAAACAGTAGATTACAGTGGGGGATGCGGAACTAAGTCATTACGTGAGGGATTAATTTTGTGAAATGAGCCAAACTGAATAGGGTGTTTTTAAGCAAAAAGCTTTGAAAACTGTTTTTTGACGAGTGTAGAGTTTGTATCCCGAGCCGAAGGCGAGGTATACAACTACAAGAGTCACAAAACAGTTTTTAAAGCGAGTGAAGGTTTCACTGACCTTCAAAAAACCACGTTTTTGGTCACTTCTTCGATGATATCTCAGGAACTACTCGACGGATTTTGCTCATCTTCGAAAAAGAAGTTTGGGGTGTTCGGTGCAACCGTACAGAAATAGTCATTTTCATGACAAGGGGAGAAAAAAAATTGCTTGTCTGTGGCCAAAGCAGAGAAAATTGCAACGAGAGTAAAGTTTGTGGCACAAGCAGAACAAGCAAGGGCACTAACGTGGCACACCCGTTACTCATTTTGTTTATACTAAAACAATGAACATATGCTACGCAAGCCTACGTCCGTCGCAAGGGATGAAGTTTAATATAATCATTAAATATCAAATATTAAAATTAAATAGTGATTACGTCTTTACTTGATTGCATTGGAGATTGCCCAAAAGGCAATATTGAAAAAGCCCTGCGAAGCAACGGTGCGAAAAATCTTTCTAACTCCCACTAAATCCCTCGAACTGGGGTTGGCCGGCCCACCTAATAGGCCTCGGGCCTATACTTCCATGGGCACATATTACTCTACAACATGGCAAAAGAAATTATTGTGCCAGGGCATAGCATAAGACCTTGGACTAATATTTCAATGGACAAAA
Source organism: Pseudolycoriella hygida (assembly GCA_029228625.1). Classification (NCBI taxonomy): domain Eukaryota; kingdom Metazoa; phylum Arthropoda; class Insecta; order Diptera; family Sciaridae; genus Pseudolycoriella; species Pseudolycoriella hygida. Next base: position 160,761,093 of record CM055403.1, on the reverse strand, counting down.
ATATTCCACCCTATTTTCTCTTCAACATAGCAAAAAAAATTTTTTTGTCAGGACGACCCTAGTACCGACATGTGGCCCCAGTAGAGGCCTTGGGCCCAAATTTCTTCTTCAGAACGGTTAGGTATTCACTCACCTCTTAAATAGAGAAACAATCATGAAATTCGGATGTAATTTTTGAATCTTTCAAAATCAAATTCAAATTTATTTCAATATCATAAAAATCGTAACAATCATTACAATAAGATAACAAAAAATTATAATAATAAATCAAGGTAACTAGCAAGTTATCTTAAATATAACAAAAGTAAATCAAAAAGTTCCACTTTGGAATGACCAATTCAAAGGAACAGAAAATTCAAGGAAATCAATAACAAAAAATCAGAGGAAAAAAAAAAGAAAAAAAAAACTTGTTCGGATTGAAATTATATGACAGCAAGAAGATTCAAGAATCAATAAAAACTAGTATAGCGAAGAGCGTAGCAGAAAAATACCTAGGAATTTATGTTTATAAAACAGGATAAGCTTAAAGCAAAACGCAAAAATTCATGACGCCAACATGTTATGATGGGCGTACTGAACCGAAACGGAGGAGTAGTGAGTCAAGACCCATTTACCCTTTACTGCAGTTTAGCGATAAATTTGATTTCAAATGACAACAAAATTGTAGTAGTGAATGAGATTCTCGGATTAAACTGGGAAGCTTGTTATACAGGACAGGTCCAGAGAAGGAGATGCTTCTCCGTTTAATCAATGTCAAGGAGAGTGGAACACGTAACAATTTTGCGGAAGAGGTGGGGTATCTATGAGCTGGCTTTTGGAAGGCAATGTTGTGTTGACAGAAATTGTGGATACAAGAGTATACAAATTTACAAACAGAGTACTGGTACATACCTTTAACCCTAAGAACTTTAGGGCAATATTTGTTGAAAAGTAGCTCCGAAGAGAATTTTATTGGGAGCTTGTGAGACAATTTTACGCAATCTTCTGCGATCTCTCTATTTTACTAATCAAGGTTTTGTTGGCGCCACCCCATACACCAACACAGTATGCCAATCTTGAGTGAACAAGTGTAAAATAAAGCATACGTAAGATTTTTACGGGTAGGAATGCGCTCAACCTCTTGATGATCCCAACTTGACCGGAAGTCTTATTACATAATTCTGTAATATGACTATTCCAGTTGAGATTGCAGTCCAACATGACTCCCAAGCACTTAACAGAAGTAACAGATTTCAACTTAATACCATCAAGAACAATATCAGTCACCTTTTCGAGCTTTTTACGTGCTGATTTAAAGTGAACTAGTTTACACTTTTCAATGTTCAAGGTCAATTTGTTCAATCTGAAATATTCAGAAATCACGTTAAGATCGCTATTGATCTGGTTAACATTTGAGGTAATACAGAACGATGATGTAAATAAACTAGTGTCATCTGCAAAGAGGTAAGGTTTCGACATAATGGGAAGCTTATATAAATCATTTATAAATATTAAGAACAACAAGGGCCCGAGGACACTTCCTTGTGGAACTCCAAACGTCATCGCAAGTTTAGGGCTATCAAATCCATTAGCAGAAACATATTGAAATCTGTTACCCAGATAGCTGACAAATATCTGATAGCTGAATATCTTTTGCTTAAGTTTGATGATAATTCAATTTTTTTCGGCGAAATTTGTTGAAATTTGACGTTAATTTTCTCTAAGTTTTTTTTCTGAGGACGGCAGTGTGGTGTATGCAAAAGAGGTGTTTGAAAAAGCAAAATGTTTCAAAATTTTAGGTTAGACCGAACACAAAAAACTATCATAATTCTAGAGATGCGGGTCATTTCTGGTTTAACTTTTTCTGTACACAAAAAGTACCACCTGTACACAAAAAATACATTTTATACACAAAAAAGATAGTTTTGTATACAGAAAAGATGGTTTTGTACACTAACGCAATTCATTTTGTACAACGAAAAGAAAATTTTGCACATGAGGTGTGTCAAAATAAACGTTGGTTCAATTTTGTATGTTCATTCTTAAAAGAAAAATAGTTGGAAAAGTAGCGGCGCGGGCTGTGAGCATAATGGAAAAATAAAAAAGCGGGGTCGAGCGGCGGCAGCCCCCGCGAAGGGGGTTCAAGGAGGAATATTAGACCTGGGCGCCGGTATTTTTCGGTTGACTCTTTCTAGCCTCCTGAAGCTCTACTAGTCGCAATGTTATACAAAATTGTTCCCAGATATTGTGAGCCGATTTCTATCTACTTTACACTCCTAAGAAATATCGGCGCAATGCATATAACTTAGCAGTTTAAAGTAGGTAGACATCGGCTCACGATATCTGGGAACAATTTTGTAGAACAATGTGAACTAGTAGAATGTCATGCGTACCTTGTGGAAGGCTAGAAAGACTCAGCCGACGAAATACCGGCGCCCAAGTCTAGGGAATATCACCCATTGCAAGGTCTAAGGGGCCGAGCCCCTAGCGGGGTTTGGGCCAGAACCCCATTTACGTAACACAGCCTGCAGGGCGTAATCAGTAATGTAGTCAGCAGCAGGCGTGATCTAGCGCGCCGCAGGCGCGGTGGTGAAGGGGCAGAGCACCACAATACGCTTTCACTATACTTTTTAATTAATAAAACACGTTTTAATGCAAAATAAATTAAAAAAAAAAGGAATAACAATAAGCTTGCAATAATATTACAATTAGAAAACTTATATTTTGGTCATAGTTTCGTTTCTGTTGATTGACCAGCTGGTGCAACGAAACTATGAGCAAAATATAAATTTTCTAATTTTAATACAATATTTGTGTACAAAATTACAATTTTTTGTGTACAAAATCATTTTTAAATTTAAAAAAAAAATTGGTGTCAAAATGTTATTTTTGTGTACAAAGTCAATTATTCTGTGTACAAAATCATTTTTGGCTGTGTACAAAAAGAGACGTACCTCAGTTGACGGTGACGGACGGACGGCCAGTTTTTTTATTGTCGATTCGTCATCTAAGGGCCATGATCGCTGCTCCCTCCTACTCCCGGGTCGAAATTGGGGTGGTTACAAACGTCGTGGTAAACTTCGTTCTTCGTTACGGGTCTAAAAAGAGTACACAGATTACTGGACGATCAGATATGATTTGGTGCTTTGTTTTGCAGTTCATTAAGGTGGTTAACAACCTGAACAACTTTAATCTGATCTGATCCGTGACCCGATAAGATCAAAGTAAAACCTGACCCGATGAAATCTCAACCCGCTCACCTCTATCCATTATGTTCCTCTAAAATTCCCGAGCTTCCCAGAATTTCAGCTTTTTTGCCTACGTCAAAAGTTCCACAGTGGTTTCCTACAGAGAAATGTTCACTTGTAAACTTACTTTTTTTACGGTCAGTTGTAAGTGTGGGAACACTTATCACTACGAATCATTGAAATGTGGAAGATGGTGTGAGGCCTTTAAAAGTCAAACGTAACTATGAGATTACTTTGTCTTCGATCCCGAAGTGAGAAAAACAGCAGGTTTCTGAACAGGCAAATTGCAAACGAACAAGGGCTGCTTACTTACTGTTTTCCATGAACTAGAACCAATGGTTTTTTTTAGATTTATCAGGTTAGGACGTCCGTTTCCGGACTCGAAACACAGATCTATTGTTTCATTTGTTTCATCCTGCTCATCATGTAAATCATTTGAACCTCCCAGTTCCCATTAGGAACCTGCTTAAAGCAACAGGATCTCTGAAGGTGAAACCACAGGAGCACCCAGTATTCTGCTTCTCAGAGTATAGTACTTCGGACATTCACTGATTCGGTGTACGCCCGTTACCTACTCTAAGCCGCAACTGCAATTTGGATCGTTTCCGATCTTCATCCTCGCCAAGTGCTTGTTCAAGCCACAGTGCCCCGTAGTAGCTCCTACTGTCCTCTTTATGCTATTACGGTCCATACCAACCAGCTCCTTTGCCCACCTTTCGTCAGGCACCGGAAAGAAGAGCTTCGTATGTGCTCGCTCCTCCATCGTATGCGCTCCAACGTTTCGCGGATTCCGCTCGTACCCAGTCTCTTATCTCTCTGGGCCGACGGTAACGTTTGCTAAGCCTAGTCTGGCCAACTCATCTGCCCTCTCATTGCCGTCTATGCCGGTGTGCCCTGGGACCCAAGCCACTGTGATCTGATCGATTCCCAGTCGATTTAGAGTCGCCTTTAGTTCACCAACCAATCTAGACGTTGTGACAGGTGACGCGAGTGCTTTGATCACCGACTCGCTGTCCGAGCATATTAGTGCTCTATAAGCTGTTGTTCCTTCCGGAACCAACTCAACCGCCCCCATAAGCGCAGCAAACGTCTCTGCTTGGAAGACGCTAGCTAATTTTCCAATGTGGAAGCTGTAACCGTTCTCCGGGTCGTGCGTATAGACTCCGGTTCCCATTCCCCGCTCAGTCTTCGATCCATCAGTGAAGCCTACCTTTGGCGCATCGGAAAGCCAACCGGCCAGTTTCCCAGCCAGTCAGTCCTGTCCGGTATGACAGTTTGGTATTGCCTCTCGAAGCTGATTGTAGGTACCATTCAATCTCTGGGCATTCGGAATACCTGACTGTTTATCATTTGTCTGATTCTTCCGTGGCCCGAGTGGAAGCCCCTCATCCAGAGATCATTTTGCGTCTGCCTATCTGCCGCGGGAAAGGCCTTCGCTTTTATGGTCGTCTCAATGGGGGGTAACGCAATAAGCGCTTCCATGGCCGCTGTGGCCGTGGTCTTCTTGGCTCCTGTAATGCAGATGCATACAAACCTCTAAATTTCATTCAACTCTTTCTCCGCACACTCGATTTCTAGCCTGGGCCACCATACGACACATTCATGGCTCAACATCGGTTTGATGACCGTCTCACAAATCGACAAAATGGCTCTAGACGGTATACTCCAGTCCCTTCCAAAAGCCCTCCGATCAATGGTTGGTAGAGGTTCTACAACAGGAGCGTACGAAAACCCATCTGATGAAAATTAATTCGAATGCCGACAACCTGATCCCAAACAAGACAACATAGGGAGAGAGGAAAACATTAAGAAAAGAGTCTCAGAATAATGTTTTTCTTGTTTTTAATTATCGTTAAAGCGCATCAGGACAATGTGTGTTATTTGTCGATAAAAAAAAATTCCATATTTTAACGATAAGATTTTTGATAGCGAGCACGGGCACCTGGACCTCCGAATTTCTTCGGTTCACAGCGACGTGGATCTCCGACCAATAATGTTCTGTCGTATTGGATGAGGATGTCTTTAAGCTCTTTTTTCGATGCTTCATCGACGTCTGGAAGAGAAAGATATTGAAGTTTACCGTCAGTATGGAATTATGTTGATCAAAGAGCATATTAAACTGTAGAGATAACGTCACCCGATGTATCAATTGATTTTGCATAATCGGTTGGTAAAACGTCACTCAAATTTACTATCCTTTCTATTAATCATGGCTAAATCATTTCAAATTAGATGGAAGACAATCTGGTAGAAAGGGTCGACTTTAACCGAGGCATCATACCAACTAGCACTTACATTTTTGATAGAATGATACCAAAGCCTTTGAAATAGCTTGTCGAACAGCATAGATTTGTGCAACATGACCACCACCGGTTACACGAACTCGAATATCAACTCCTTTGAACTTTTCCTGCAAAATAAAACGAACAAATGATGAGGAAACGGTTGGAAACAATAAACTGATTTTGAGTCAAAATTCGTTCAGATAAAAAATTTCTAATTTCATTGTTATGTCAATTTCGGGATAAGTTTTGTTTCATCATTATGTTAATGGAATTGTGACCTGAGCAAACATCGGGAAAACTTTCAGAAGTGTAAGATCTTTCGAATTCCAGGACGGAAGACGTACGTCCACGTTTCAAAAAATCTGACACTCTTGAACAAAGCATCCGATCTTTTGTTTACAGTAGGAACGGTTATAAATAGAAAGATTTTCGATCCACAATGATCCATTAAGTTCCACTTGCGTTGTTGCTCATGAATTTTTGCTCAAATGCATGAGAGAGACATTTTTCGTGGATACAATCTTTCTATTTAAAAACCTCAAGACAAGAAGATTTTGTAGAAAAATTACCTTTCCCAATAGTAAAATTGGTTCCTGCAATTTGTATTGAAGTACTTTGGGTTCAATTTGGTCCAATGGTCTACCGTTGACTCTGATGAGACCACATCCTCGTTTGCAGTATGCTACGGCTGTAGCAGTTTTCTGAAAAATTAATTGAATTAAAATTTTCCTTCAGGACAGACGAATGTTTTAGGAATATGAATGAGAGAAGAACTAAATGAATGAGAATCACATCGTAAAAGTAACAAGCCCGAAGAAGAGACGACTTTTCTAATGATCCTTTGTTACCCCTGAGGAATCTGAAAGGTGTAACAATACTGCCTTTTGATTTGTACTTGGTATGCTTTTAGTCTTATGCCGGAAGTCTCATGGAGCGCTGGCTAGAATTCATTAATTAAAATTCAGAGTATCATTCAAAGAAACTATTCTGTAAGACCCGCAGTCTCGACCTAGTGTACCTTTGATGCTCCACTGATTGCTGTATCTGCTGTAGTACAATGCAAAGCATAAACTGACTGATGTGTTTGTCTTAAAAGAACATCAAAATTTAATATTTTCAGGTTGTGGAGCATTGCATTGAATCACAGTGGAACCTCATGTTAAGTTTAACTTCACGATTATTAACACAATCACAAATTTAAAGTGCGGAACGGCTTTCGTTGCATACAAGTAAACATAACCTCACTTCTGACGTTCAAAGACCGAACATTCTTGGAAAAATCTTCTATTTCTGGAAGCAAAATACGCTTTTGCAATTTCGAATACTGCGAGAAACGCTTCAATAACTACAAAAACATTTGTACGAAACATGAAAACGAATTTTACTTTAATCCACGTGTGTCACCAAACACCAACATGAAATTCAATTTTTATTCATTCTTACCTTGCGCCCGAAAACTTGAACCGCATTTATTGGCTCCTTTTTCTGTAACAAACACAAAATTTTGGTTAAATCACAATTATTTGACGATTTTGAATGGTTACTTTAACAATATTTTCTCCAGCTCCCTTTTGCTGCATTGTTACAGTATGGCTGTCCAAATAAAAAGACGGAAGTTGATCGAAAACGTCGAAATGACAGCTCGAGCTCGAATGAACAAACTGAAAACACTGAAAACAAAATTTTAGTTGTGAATGTGACCGGTAGAAAAATGTTCGCGACAATTCTTGTAGATGGCACGAGAAACCCAAATCATATGAGCGGCAACTGCAAGAACACCAAAAAATGCAGGGACGTGCGATTCAACATAAATGATTATCAACCGTGTGTGTTGTTTGTGATTTCAACACTTGATTTTGCACTCACTTAGCATTTATTAAGTAGCGAGAGTTACTTTATGTTTTCACCCTTCCTGTCCCTCCGTCCGTCTATGCCTCCGTCCGTCTATGCCTCCGTCCGTCCGTCTGTGCACCCTTCACCGGGCAATCACCGATGATTCGCTGATGAATCATCGGTGATTAATTAGTGAGTAATCGGTAAATCATCGGTGATTCCTTCGTTAATCATCGGTGATGTCGGTGATTCCCCGAGGAATGATCGGTGATTCCCCGAGGAATGATCGGTGATTCACCAGTGAATGATCGGTGATTCACCAGTGAATGATCGGTGACTTACCAGTGAATGATCGGTGATTCACCAGTGGATGATCGGTGATTCACCAGTGAATGATCGGTGATTCACCATTGAATGATCGGTGATTCACCAGTGAATGATCGGTGATTGACCAGTGGATGATCGTTGATTCACCAGTTATTGATCTGTGATTCACCAGTGAATGATCGGTGATTCACCAGTGAATGATCGGTGATTCACCAGTGAATAATCGGTGATTCACCAGTGAATGATCGTTGATTCACCAGTTATTGATCTGTGATTCATCAGTGAATGATCGGTGATTCACCAGTGAATGGTCGGTAATTCACTAGTGAATCATCGGTGATTCCCCCTTGCGATGTACCCCGCGGAAAATATTTTTTCCGGTTTCTACGCAAAATTTTAGGCCGACAACACTGATTAAAATCTGTTCAGCCCATCCGGAGATACGAATTTTGGAAATTTCCATTTTTCCATAGAAAAACTTTTTTGTTGAACATTTTTAACTAGTCGATTTCTTACCTTTCTTACTTCGTTACTTTGTTGGGATATGGGAAACAGTTCCGACGGTTTTGCTGAAATTTCGAGGGTAGTTTCAGATCATAAAATTAGTCGACACGTATTTTTTTTCCTTTAAAAAAATGACCAGTCCTGGGATTTCTGGGACTTAGTCGCTTCCAGACTCAGTCAGGATGACTCAATAACTTTAAAACTATAAGAGTTAGAAGGTTGCTCAAAAAGGCAAATTTGTAAAGAATTGAATTTTAGCGAATTTGGATTTTTTCGAGAAATGACCCAAACCGTTGACGTAGCGACTTCTAGAATTAGTGGGTCAGCAACGACAAAAATAAGAAACAAGCCTTAACTCTCGAAATATCAGAGTTAGAAAGTGGTTCCAAGGGCGAAATTGTAGAGAATTAAATTTTAAGCGAACACGTGTCTCAGTGTTTTGGTGAAATATGGCCCAATCCTGGTATATGGCCACTACCATAATTGGGCATGATGACACATACCTCTAGAACTATGAGAGTTAGAAAGTTGCTTCTAAAGGCAAATGATTTTTGGAAAAAGTACCAAATGCCAGGATGCAGTCACTTCTAGAATTGGGAGGGTTTCCATAGCACTCTTCAATTTTCAACATGTTCTTTTATATTTTTCAGTTATCCTCGACATGAGTTACGTCATCCAATGGGGCTTCCTAGGCTTATGGGATTATTGTGGATTTCTCTAGCGCTCTCCAGCTTGCCTCAGGTTTTTTGATATTTTTCGGTTATTCTCGACAAAATAAGGCTTCCTAGGGTTTTTTGATGAAGGTGGCTTTCTCTAGCAATTTTCAACTTCAATTTTTTTTGTAGATTTTGTATATTTGTAGAGAGATAAACTTACAAAAGTACTGATATCCGCACAAAAAAACCTCTTACAGAGGAGGTGTGACACAAGTCTTTATGTCTGCTTTCAAAAGTTCTGAAATCAGAAACGGGTGACGCATTGGTGAGGGATACGCAAAACAATAAACCGAAGTTACGTTGTGTTTTTAAAAAATTGCGTCACAAATGCCACACCTTACAACTAAATAATTTGTTATGCTCTTAAACTGGTGGGTGGACCACGCACGACAGCTCAGTGGCAACAAGAGATCATACGATAGAACAAGAACTGCGTCCCTCAATAAACGTGTAAAAAAATTTGTCGGTTCGAACGGTTCGACCCGACTTAACACCGAAGATGCCAGGCCCCCGGTGCGGTCGTAACTATGCTAGATCTTAAGGTATCTCAAATGTATTTGTTTACCGCTAACTTATAGATGTAATTTTTTCCGTCAAATCTTTTGTGAAAAAAAATTATTTCTACTTCGGGATGGGTCTTTCCAGATGAAAACTTTTGTGAAGAAAAGGATAATGTATCGTGTAGGGTGGCTCTGCTCTGCAGGCGTCATTACGTGCATGGGACTATGTTCCATAGACGCTGTAAACGGAGATATTCCTCCCGGCCTTTCTTTGCAGGGGCTGCCGTCCCTCGACTCCGCAATTTTATTTTTCCACCAATACCCATTCACAAGTCACAACATTTGAGATACCCACAAAAATGCAAGACATAAACATCACTTTAGAGCTTCATGTTAGTGCTAGTTAGTAATACAGCGCTAAGAGAAAGTTAGCGGGAAGGAAACAATTTTGTGAAAACGTTTGTGGTCTTACGCTTCTTACATTTCTTCGGGTTTTCGACCCCGATGTCGATGGCTACATGTCGATTGGGCTACAATACACAAAAAAGCCTAAAAGCGATGGCTTTCTCTTTTTCTAGCGATTTCGACCCTTTGCGCTACTTTAAGCAAAATTGTATCAAATAAACCGTCCGAGTAGTCACATAACTGTAGATTGAACACATCAGATAATATTTTATAATGTTAAACTCGTTTCAATATTTAGACCCGCACGAAGAACGAAGTTCTTCGAAAAGGGGTCTTATGCGTTTACCACGACGTTTGTAACCACCCCAATTCCGGGTCGAAAGTAGGGGGCGGGCATCGATCATTGTTCTTAGATGACGAATCAACAATAAAAAAAATATCCTTCCGTCCGTCAACGCGATAACTCGAGTAAAACTCAATCAATTTTCAGAAACTTTTTTTCCCTGAAAGTAGAAAGAGAAATCTTTTATGGAATTAAACCTTGGCTCTGTTGGCCCAAGGGCCCATTAAGTGGTTGTTGGTCTTTTGTACATAAATCGAGTAAATCTTTTCCGATGTTTGGAGTCGGTAAATACTTCGGTAGTGACGAACCGAGGGGTCCCCATCTCAGTACGAAGAAAAGGCCATTTTCAGGGCCAATGGGTTACAAGTAAGCAGCCTCCACGCGGCGTATCCTGGGTGAGTGCACATAAAATTGATGTCCACTCAGCGAATGCTTACATTATCGATAAAATTTCTTTTTAAAGCGCCCAATTTGCCTAATGTAGACTCTTTAGAGCGCCCAATTTGCCTAATGTAGTCTCTTTAAAGCGCCCAATATATTTTCATGGTAATTTCCATTCTTTCTCCACTCTTCCAACACCATTTCACCACTCATCCAGCCCTATTTCCGACAATTCCTAGTACCAAAAAAGTTAAAAAAAAGAAAAAACAATTTTTTTTGCTTTCCCTTCCCATTCTCTCGAGAGAGGTGACAACACCCAAATGACTACTAATTATTGGTGGTGGTGTGGTCACCAATCATTACCACTACCTACCACCCCCCTAACACACCTGACCAGAAATCTTAAGTTTTTCACTATGTTGTAGAGAATCATCATCATCATCATCAAACTTTATAGACCAATATTACCTTTCGGTGTGAGGTCTTTATGCCACAACCCCAGAATGGTGAACTATAGTCCTCCATGCCCGCCTATCGCCTGCCAAGGAGATGGTTCGTTCGCTCAGAGAAAGTCCCCTAACCTCCAAATTCGATTTAATTGAATCTATAAACCTTCTCCTTGGTCTACCCCTTGGCCTAACACCCGCGACCTGTGCATCCAAGATCCTTTTCAGTAACCTGTTAATCCCCATCCTTTGAACGCGCCCGAACCAACGCAGACGACTGGCCCTTGCTGCCTCCTCCACCGGCGAAATGTCTAAATTTTCCCTGATGCCGTCGTTCCTGATATGATTATCCCACTGCTCCCTCCTATTAACTTTCGCTATATTCCTGAGAACCCTCATATCAGAAACCTCCAGGTCATGCACTAGATATCCGCAGTCCACCCAACTCTCACTGATATGTTGTAGAGAAAATGTAGGGAAATATTTTTGTCTATGTTAGTATTTGTCCGATGCCTCTACTGAGGACCCTAGGTCGGTCCTAAGGTCGGCCCTAGACAAAAAATGGTTTGTTTCATATGTTGTAGAAAAAATTGAGATGAACATTTCTGGGGGGTCAATTTTGTACTTTTTTACATCGTTTATTCGGACGGGTTTTTCAATATTGCCCTCTCGGCATTAATTAGCCTGTCGTTATAAGTCTCGTCAGTAAGTCGTTCTGTCACACATCCCTATTTATAGAAAATTCTAAAAATTCATCAAAAATAGAACAATAGAAAGAATTGAGGTGAACATTTTTGTCGGTTTGGGGGTCAATTCTGTACTTTCGGAAGGCCTTAAGATGTCATCACAAAATTTCTTATGCAGATTACAGCAGATAGATGTGAAAGTGAAATTGACGTAGAAGCTAGAGACAATACAAGTTTTTTGAGTGTGATTCGTGCGGCCAAACGGACTAAACCACGAATAGTCGCCGTCTAGTTGTCATTTTCGATAGCTATAACGAACATGGAGAACAGTTATTTTTATGGTTTTTATTGCGAGATGGCGCTGACATTCTCCCACAATCCGGTGCCGATGCGCTGAGAAGCAAACTGTCAATAATTTTTTTTTGTCTTTACCAGTCATTTACCAACTCTACCACGACTAACAACAAGGATTAAGATAATTTTAATAAACAATTATTTGTTTTAGGATTATAGTACGAATATTACAAATAGAAAATGGACGCGGTAAGTACTTCGCTGAATTGGTGTTTGTAATGAACATTTTTAGATGAGAACATTTTATTCGCAGGAAATTAAATCAAAAATCGACCAGTCTTACCGTACCGCAGAAGATTTCACAAAACTTTATTACGAAAGTCTTGACAAACGGAGACATGTAAGTGAAATCGTAGCAAAAATGTTGTGAAACCGAGTGTTACCTGTAAATGGGTCAGAAATGACCCTTCATTATGTATAGACATGATTTGCCGTTGTTCTTTGCCCTTCGTGTGAAACGAATATTAAAATTTTTCTATTTCAACTTTCAGCAAATGTCAAGATTGTATTTGGACAATGGTTTATTAGTGTGGAACGGCAACGAGGCGTCCGGCAAAGACAACATCCAGAAATATTTCCAGGAGTTGCCATCATCTTCTCATAATGTCGTTACATTAGACACTCAGCCGATCATTGACGAATCCACAGAATTTGCACCGACGTTTATCATTCAAGTGTCCGGCAATGTAAAATTCCAAGAAAATCCATCAAAACCGTTTCAACAGTCGTTCATGATAACAGCACAAGGCGATAAATGGAAAATTGCGACGGACTGTTTTCGGTTACAAGATGCGTTGAGTTTATTGGAAAGGAAATGAAAAATTATTTTTAAAATCAAATTTATTATTTTGTAAGAACAGATCATTGAGTTGGCATGTCTCAAAAACACAAGTAAAACTATGAAATCGAAATTGAAAATTCTAACCACGTTGTGTTAAGAGGAAACTTCCAGATGGACATCTACGGATTAAGGATGCACTTAATGCAGTAGGCTCTGCTACCAGAAAGTCTTTTTCATCGAGACCTGGAGCTAATTCCCAGCGACTTTAGTCTATAGGAATTCGTTGATAGAATAGCAGCAGTTCTGACCCAGACAGCCTCATTGACAGACAATTCAGTCGCGTTCTCGGGTTCAACGAGTAGTTCGCACTGAATTTCATCAGGACATGACATGTGATCGCGCTGCACTGAAGCGAAATTGCGATAGAAACTACGAATTTAAATCACTTGTGGGGACTGGGTAGGTGGACAGGATAGTAGTCTGACCGTCTATTGAACGGGATATCCAGTGTTCTTTTTACCTCCACGTGGTAGTCCCTGGGCAATCAATTTCTGAACTGAAGAGTGCTACCTGTTGATTGGCTTTTTTTAGGGGGTGGAAATCTTCATAGACACCCGGTCCCCCTGGACTAAAGTAGTGTTGGATTCCATTCTTCAATGACCTACCAGGTATAACCTCCTTCCTTACTCTTCATCCTCTCTCTTCTCCCCGGAACCGCCTCACAGCATTACTTCGGGGACCAAATCTCTCAGATCAACTGGCAGTCTTCTTTGATCGTCTCTCCATGCACTTTGCAGCTTATCCGCATTGTTTTTGCGACTACATTATCCGCTACCTTTCACCCCTCCTCATCGCGGCACATCTCCGAAATTATGTTTTCGGCATTTACCTCTGACCTACTCACCGTCATCAGCTCACCTCGTTCTTGTTCGAATCGGGGGCAGACAAATACTACGTGCCTCGCAGTCTCTTTTTTCCTCTTTCTCATGTCATTCAGAAAGGTAACTCCGCAAATCCAAACCTGTGCATCCTGAAGCATCCGTGGCCCGACAGAAACTGTGTCATTTGGAAGTTAACCTCTCCATGTTTCTCCATGCCGTTATGTTTGGTATGAGTCTATGGGTCCACCTTCTCTTGTCCGTGGAGTCCCACTCTTGCTGCCACTGTTTCAATGACTCGGCTCTTAACTGCGTCCTAACTATTTTGGTAGTTTGACCCTCCCTTCCCTTCTTTTTATGATATTCGCTGTCTTCCGTCAACGTTATGCATATGGGCATCGTGCCGGCTATGACACATACCGCTTCTAAGGATATCGTTCGATATGCGCTTGCTACTCTTATGTTTGCCAGCCTTTGGGCTCTCCGTATTTAGCGCCTGTATCCACGCTGGTGCCCCGTAGCGCAATGTCGATAGAGTGATGCTCGCTATGAGTCTCCTTTTAATTCTGCGCGGTCCAAAGCCGTTTGGCATTATTCTGGCTAGTGCTGCGGTGGCTTATATTGTCTTTTCGCACGTGTAGTCCATCCAACAACTGGTCATTCGAAGAAATCTGCTCCGAAACTGTCACGGCCTCAATCAGCAAGCTACCGAACAAAAAATCCACAGGCATCGACAACGTTCCAATCAAGTTAATCAAATCCACCGCCAGTGCACTAGCACCGCTGATTGCGTTCTGCTTTGACATTGCCATATGGACATCGGTATTTTCTTTTGAACTTCTAAAGGGACGCCTGAAGCTAATCCATAAGTGAGGAGACTACGATATTGACAACTTCCGAGGCATCACACTTTTACCGGCATTGTCCAAGGTGTTCGAATCAATTCTCTATATGAACAATTTATTGGTTATCTTGGTAGCATTGACTTCTTCAACGGCCCGCAGTGATGTTTCCTTAGAAATTCGAGCTGCATTGGGGCAACTCATCAGCTTATTGACTTCGTGAAACTAAATTTCAGGAAAAAATGTGGCCGTAGAAAAACGTTTGTTGCCTGCATCTTTGTTGACTTGAGAAAGGCATTTGACACGGTGGAACGACTTCCTTCAAACACATACTGGTGGGCGTTGCTCAGGGCTCAATAATTGGACCCTTGCTGTTCATTATGTATATGAATGATATCCTCAATCGGAATATTTTGACAATGAATGCTGGGAAGACGTGTTACATGACATTCGGTCGTTCGAGTATGCTTCCGGACTTCGATATTAGGATTGAAGGTGACTTAGTTAAAAGGGTTCGCAAGTACAGGTATCTAGGGCTCATCTTGGACGAAAATCTTACATTTGACCTGCATGTTGATCATGTCAAGGCAAGAGCAATCGTATCATGGCAGTGTAATGATTGTCGAGATCTCATCGTCCAGACGGGATCTTCAATAGATCTTGTTCTTGTCTTCTCGATGGGGATCATACCGCTTGTCGGCAACACTCTGAACCCTGAATACACAAACAACTGCACTAATTTTCACATTGTTGATATACTTCAATCTCAAACATACATAACAAACGAAATATCTCATGTATACTTGCGGTGTAACCGGTCCTAGAACCGGCGGCACCGAAGAGCCACACAACTTAACTCTAATGCGCCAACTACCAGACTGAATTTTTCATTTCTCACAACCAACGACACGTTTCGTTGTTGACCAAATTGTCATGTCGGCAAAAAATGTCGAATTCTTTTATTTTTCTGCACATAATTCTGCTAATTTTTAGCAAACCGGTTAAAAGGTAGAGTGTGACGCATTCCGTAAGTCTGCAGTCCCACTCTACCTTTTAAGAAGTTTTTGGTGTGATATCAGTCGTTTTGGCAGTTTTCAGTTGTTGAAAAAATTTCTATTTTTTGAAAAAAAATTTCTTAGAAAAAAAATTTTCTTAGAAAAAAAATCCAAAAAATTTCACCAGAACATTTTTTTCTTTAACAAAAGTTTTTCTCAGACAATTTTTCTCCAACAAAATTTTCTCCAAAAAAAAATTTTCTCTGAAAAAACATTTCTCCAAAAAGTACTCAAAAAAAACGGTTTCTCCAAAAAAATTTTCTCGAAAAAAAAGCATTCCCCAAAAAATTCATTCTCCGAAAAAAAATTTGTCTCCAAAAAAATTTTTCTCAGAAAAAAATTTTTTCCAAAAAAAATTTTCTTTCCGAAAAAAAAATTGTTCCCCAATACCTTCCGCTACCATCGCAACACTTTTTATCACCTTCGGAATACTTTGTGACACCTTCGCCTGCCTTCGAAACACTTCGTGTCACCATCGGCTACCTTGGGAACACTTCGTGTTACCTTCGGAACACTTCGTTTTACCTTCGGAACACTTCGTGTTACCTTCGGAACACTTCGTGTTACCTTCGGAACACTTCGTGTTACCTTCGGAACACTTCGTTTTACCTTCGGAACACTTCGTGTTACCTTCGGCTGCCATCGGAACACTTGTCACCTTCGGCTGTCTTCGGAACAATTTGTGTAACTTTCGGCTACCTTCGGAACACTTCGTGTCATCTTCGACTGCCATCGGAACACCTCGTGTCACCTTAGGCTACCTTCCGAACACTTCGTGTCACCTTCGGCTGCCTTCGGAACACTTCGTGTCACCAATTCTTTTCACTAATTCACATAACTTTACTGAAAAAACCAACTCTCTAAGTATTGTCATTCCGAAGCTAAAATTCGAAAACCAAAAAAAAAACCTAATTTATTGCTTGGGAAAATTCAATGTCATTTTCAAACCTCGATATCTCAGCCAATTATCAACCGATTTTGATTAGAAAACTGCTCCGACGTAGTTTTTTGTAAAAATAATTTGGAGGGGGAAGGGGGCGAGAGGAAAAAAACTCAAAAGTTCGCCTATACCATGGCTCCTCCCAAAGGTTTTTGTATGGAGTTTTTTGGGTTCGTGGACGTTTTTTTTGGGGGGTGTGGGGACTGCGTCACGCCCTCCGCTACCGCGCGAGCACGATGCATTCGCAGTTTCAAAACGGAGGGTTATTTTTTAAGTGCAAACCAGAGCTTCATTTGACAAAAGAATAAACTCCATTGCGATTTACCGCGACGTTTACAATTATCCGCATTTAGATCCGGAGCTGGCGAGTCTCCCCTGGTGTAAAAGGGTAAGATGAGATT
The DNA here is from genome assembly GCA_029228625.1 of Pseudolycoriella hygida. NCBI lineage: Eukaryota > Metazoa > Arthropoda > Insecta > Diptera > Sciaridae > Pseudolycoriella > Pseudolycoriella hygida. The sequence continues at coordinate 160,744,189 of CM055403.1, read as the reverse complement.
TGTGTGCTATGAGGGTCTCTCGTTTTGAGACTTAAATAAGATTTGGATTTTGTCAGTTCGTAAGTCTCGCGAATAAAATACCTTTAGATACTTTGCATAACGCGTCAATTTTGTTCATCTCAACCTTCATCTCAAGCTGCCTTCAGTAGGTAGGAGCAAGGGTCAAAGACAGAGCATTTGACGAAACTCATGACAAGAATCTTTGGTACAAAATCGATCATAAAACATGAACATTTTCAGTCTCGAATCTTTATTGGCTTGGGATGGTGTTCAACTACAAATCGTGTCTAGCGTTGACAAGATTGAAGGTTTGGGCTTCAAGCTTTATTTATCAATTTCCGTTAAATCGCAGCCATCTCGTTGCAAGATCGTATGATCCAAAGAAAACAGCTCCACCGATTGTAATCCAAAGCACTCTGGGAACAAATCCAGCAAAAAGTCTGAAATTGTGAAATTTAAAAAACTCTGATAGACTGCCGTCCGGGATATTGTTTTTATTACCCGGTTACTCCACGATCTTTATATACATTACGAAGCACAGAAGCAACAGTTAAGTCACAGCCTTGACTTCTCTCCGCTAACATAATTCTGGTCTTAGCTACATCCAATGGCGTTGTTATCGCAGCGGAAATTCCACTAGCAATGGCTCCACAAGCCGCCACAGCTATTGGTGTTAATTCAAGTCCCGTTCTTACCGTCCAATTCGCTTTCAAGTATTCCCAAATGGGCAGTTGGATGAATGCTGAAGGCACTTCGCGTAAAATCGTACTTCCAAAGCCTCGATACAAGCCTCTTCGTACACCTTCCGTTCGATAAGCTTCCACCAATATTAAAATGCTGCTACTTTTCGAGCTAATGGTTTGACGACGTTGTTTGGCTACTTCCACAGGTACTCGAACGAAACATGAGACCTAGCGATGAAATTGTGAAAAAACTATGTTCCACGAAATGACGGAGTTGCTGCCTTGAAAAGACGTCCGCCGCTGATCTGATTTCCAGCCCCCCACCTTTGGTCTTTACGGCGCGACGTCTTCGATTGGCAACCAGAAATCGTCAATTTACAATTTCAGCTATCGATGCCGCCCCCATGTGAATGCAAGCAGCGTGCCCTTGACTAGCTTCCGTGGCAAATGTCTTTTTGATGCTGTCGTACGTGCAAAAGAACAAGGCAGCTTCAGATAATTTTAGTTGACAATCGAAATTAGTGAGGAATGTGGAGAGTGCATCTTACCCGTTGGGGCACTTCCTGCTGCCACCACACCGATTCCATTATAGACTCCACGGAAGCCACCTGATCTCCAAAGACCTTTCTCACCCTGTAAACGCGTTTTTATCGTGTCGATTGGGTATAGAACAGTATCCACAACGAGACCGGCTATTCCACCTGACTTTGTTGAAGATAATTAGCGATAGTTATGAATGACAACAACGAGCTAGATATTTACTATCAATGAGATGTGAAACGCCGGGACACCACGCTCCTGTCTCGTCTCTAAACACATGCTGGTAATTTTAAATTGTTTATAACATTGGAACAAAACAATATCATCCTCACAGCCCGCAAGAAAAGAAAAACACTTACAAAATTGACAGCGAATTCGTTCACTTGCATAATTTTCGTTTTTGGCGGGCTTCGTTTAGAGGTGAATGTCGTCTGGCCCACCAAGGAAAAAGTACGTTTAATTTAGGGATAATAAATAACCTCATCACGCTATACCATCGGCGATAATAAAGTTCGACTTCAGAAATGCATTTAACGAATTGTTTAGAAAACTACTCCTGAGTGAAGTCAAAGAAAATGCACCTTCGCTATACCCCACGCTACGTCAAGCATATGTATGCCCATCAAGTCTATTCTTCGGTGAGGTCATAATCGACTCCAAAGGGGAACCCAGCAAGAAGATCCGTGCGCTCCGGTCGGCTTTTGCTTGGCAATCAAAAAGTTAGCCCACACTCTTCAGTTCCATTTGAAAGCATGGTTCTTGGACGACGGACGGGACAATTGGCGAAAAATTGGACACGGTTATCGCTGACGTGGCCAAGATGATATCGTTTGCCGACGAATCCGGGTTGTTATTGAATCCGACGAAGTGCGAAGTGTTTTTCATCAACACACCACCGGACGTAAGGACTGACACTCTCAACAAATTGAATCAAATGTTATTGGGCATTAGAGTGCTGGACAATGCATCGTTTCACCTACTCGGAGCGCCGATCACAGAAGAAGCCATCCCATCTGCTCTGGCTGCCTGTAAGGAAATGGTGAAAATGCTATGCAAGTGTCTGACATTGCTGGACGTGCATTCGGCATTACTGTTGTTCCGATGTTCACTATCATCGCTGCGTTTTATACATTTGTTGTGTTCGAGCCCAATATTCAAGTATATTCACCAGTTCTCAGGAATTGACTTTTTTTACCAGGCAACACTAGAAGCTATCACCAACAACGAGCTGAGAAATAGATCGTAGACCCAAGCATCGCTACGATTGACGTTAGCCGAATTGGGCATTAGAAAGCTGCGGGATCTAGCGCATCCATCCTACTTCGCATCTGTTTACTAGTCTCAGGACCTATCAGATCGAATTCTAGCGAATTTCAACCTGAGTACCTTGGATGACCATTTCATAGCTTCAATCGAATCTTACCCGGCCGAGCTTGTTTTATAGACATCTCTGGAGCTTTCAATCGTGTTACGTACGTAAGAGGGCCTGTCAAAAATTTATAATAGACCCAGGTATCGCTGGTTGGATAGAAGCAATGCTACAAAATTAGAGGTGTTCGGACCGACCTTTTTTGGAAGCCCGGCCCGGACCGAACCCGATCCGAAATTAAAACCCGAAGCCCGACCGCCCGGAAAACGCTGGCGGCTCGGCCCGACCCGACCCCAACCCGATCCGAAATTAAAACCCGAAGCCCAACCGACCGAGATTTTCTAAACCCGAAAGCCCGAAATCCAAACCCGTGAAAAGTAGTTCGGGTTCGGGCGGGCTTTTTTTTCGAATTTCGGGCAACCCGCTCACCTCTAATACATCATTGTTTTGTACTCGATGTATTTGAATATTCTCGGGTGCATATTTTTCAAAAAAAATTTTTGTAGCATTATTATCGAACCCGAATCGTAAACCCGATAAAAAGTACACCCGAAACCCGCCCGACCGGAAATTTTAAAGCCCGAAACCCGACCAACCGGAATTTTCTAGACCCGAAAGCCCGAAACCCAAACACGTGAAAAGTAGTACGGGTTCGGGTCGGGTCGGGTTCGGGCGGGCTTTTTTTTAGAATTTCGGGCAACCCGCTCACCTCTATACTAAATAGAGTAGTTTTTGCCTACTTTGGCACATGTAAGTTAGCGGTCTCAGTATCAAAAGGATGCCCTCAAGGTGGGGTACTCCCACCACTGTTATGGTGCTTGGTAATTGATGAACTCATCACAATACTGAACAATAAAGGCTTCCAGACGGAAGGCTTCTCAGATGATCTGGCTACACTAGTCAGGGGAAAATACGTAAACGTATTATGTGATCTCCTACGAACTATATTAAATACAGTGTCTAAATGGTGTGATGGGAACGAACTAAGTATAAGTCCCACGAAAACTAAAATGATCTTATTTAACAGGAAAAGGAAGGTAGAAGGTTTAAAAATCCCAAAGGTTAATGGATAAAAATAAATCTTGTGACTTGGATCAAATACCTCGGCTCTATTGGATTGCCAATTTGGATGCTAGATTACAAAAAGCAACCATTGCCCTGTGACAATGCCGTAGAACTTATAGTAAATCATGGGGTCTTTCGCCAAAGGTTATGTTCTGGATATACACAACCATCATCAGGCCTCTTTTCTGTGGAACCATATATGTAAGCTTGAGTATGTACAAACTAAGTTAACAAAATTTCAAAGAATTGCTTGCAGAGCTATAACTGGGGCATGGAAATCTTCACCTGCAGCGGCTCTAGAAGTGATACTGAACTAACGTCCTTTGCATATCTACATAGAAACGGAGGCCATAGCTACACTTGACAGATTAGCAAAAATGAACAGCGACAGGCTCAGAAACATAGACCACGCTAACATATGGTTCAAAACAATCAATAGAGATCCTACCTTCACTATGCCTTCAGACAAAATAATCCCCGAATTCAGATTTGACAGGAATTTCGATATCTACATCCTGCCGAAAGACGATTGGACTACCCCCGGAGCATGGTACAGTATGATATACAGATGGCTCACTCATAAATAAATTAGCAGGTGCAGGACTGTACTGTGATATCCCAGTTACAGAAAATCCCATTGCACTGCGAAGTTACTCCTCTATTTTCCTAGCTGAACTAAGAGCTTTACTGGAAAGTGCTCACTATAATAGGATGCAGAACAAATCCAACGAAATAATATTTATTTGTTCAGACAGCCAAGCAGCTTTAAAGGCTTTATTGTCATTTAAATTCACTTCGGCGCTATCTTTGGAAACCTGGGAAGTACTCAACGAGCTGGCAGCATATAATAGAGTCGACTTAATATGGGTACCGAGTCACTCAAAAATCAAAGGAAATGAGAAAGCGGATGCTCTAGCAAGAAATGAAATGAGGAATAAGCAATGTTTTTACCAGACTGACCCTTATAGATTTTGGCAAATACGCCGCATGCGCCCAAAGCGATCTAAGACCCGAGTATACTCTAGCTGCTATGTGATTACAATGTGCAGACCAAGATAAATCACTCATAATTTTGACACCTAGGTTGGTAACTATGCTAGTTATTTTTATTATTTCGTTATTTAAAATGAGCAATGGTACCACTGTCTGTTTAGAACTGTTGGCCAAGACCATAGCTTGGGTCTTATTGACATTCAATGTCAAGCCATTGCGTATAGACCATTCGTTAATCATAGCTAAATCCGTGTTAATCCTGATGATCCCTAGGGCCGCGGATATCTCTTCTCTTTGTACAGTACAATAGTTTTGCACGTCCACAGTAGGCGAATCCGTTATATTCATGTTCAAAAATCTATATCTCGTGAAATATTCACAATTTAAATGTAGGAATTCTTAAAACGTGATTTGAGAATGTTCAAAAATGTCGGGAAAAATATTTGTGCATGTAGGCCGCAGATTAATAGTCGTATAGTTGTTAGACAAAGTGACAGGTTTGATTTCTCCCCATACATAACCTCAAAAAAATATATTTTCCATATTTTCGTCAGAATCTTGTCGAAATCAGTTGTAAACGTTAAAGTAATTCATAATAAGTCGAAACGAGCCTAGTCCGACGAAAAAGGGATGAATTTCCCAGTGGTTTTGAAGCGAATTGTTGTTCAGCGCTCTGAGACCCAAAGACAGTCAGTATCAAAATCAAAGAACCAACCAAGAAATTCATCTTTGTTGTGTCGACTATGGTTGAAAGAGGCAATCTGCCGCTCGCATATAGCTTTACGAATTTCTTCTGTGAACCATATCTTAGTAGAGTTTAAATCATTCCGCGGCCGAATTTGCTGCATCGGAACATGGAAATCAAATTGAACTTTAAGAATCTCATTAAGATAAAGGACCATATCGTTCACGTCTGTGGCTTCATATATTAAATTCCAAGGTGAGTCAAGAAAGTCATTCGCTAGCTTCTCCATATCAATCTTATTGTGCGATCTATAGTAAGCTGGTGGATGTTTTACTAATGAAAAGTCAACTTTGTATGTCATAATGATAAGATCGTGAAACGATAGACCAGCTGCAAGTTGGTGAAATGAAGTCACTTTATGCATATTATTAGTCAGAAACAAGTCTGTCAAAGAAGGCTTACAGCCTGGTTGGAAATTAGTGGGCTCAGTGCCAAACGATTGAAGTGAATATCTACCAAGGATTTCTCTAAATCTACACGTCGCGCAAGTCCCCAGTTTGCATTTTAGGCATTGCCCATTGTCATCAGTCATTAGGTTTTCATTCATATCACCAGCTATTATCACATCAGAGTAGTACGGCGTCATTTCAGAAAACAGTTCGTCCAGTATCATGGGCGCGCGGTAGCAATGCGCCCGTGACGCAAGTCTTACACGCCAAAAAATTCACAAGAAATTTTTTCGTAGACTAAGGAACATATATACAGGAACTTTTTGACTTCCCCTCCGAGCGACGTACCCCCCGGAAAATATTTTTCCCGGATTCTACGGAAAATTTTAGGCCGAAGTGCCTTTTCACTCATTAAAATCGGTTCAGTCGTTCCGAAGATATGAATTAAACCATTTTGCTATTTTGTATGGAAATGGACTCAAATCGAATATTTTTAACTAGTCAATTTGGTAAACCTTTCTTTCTTTCTTTCTTTCTTTCTTTCTTTCTTTCTTTGTGGCAATTTTTTTTTGACGTTGTAGGGTTTTGAAAGTTTCATGAAATGTATTCCGTATCTCTAGAACTATGAGAGTTAGAAAGTTGGTTCCAAAGGCGAAGTTGTAGAGAATTAAATTTAAGCGAACACGTGTTCCAGGTTTTTGGGGAAATATGGCCCAATCCTGGTATATGGCCACTCCCATAATTGGGCAGGATGAACCAAATCTCCAGAACTATGAGAGTTAGAAAGTCTGTTCCAAAGGCGAAGTTATAGAGAATTAAATTTAAGCGAACACGTGTTTCAGGGTTTTGGGGAAATATGGCCCAATCCTGGTATATGGCCACATCCATAATAAGGCAGGATGACCCAAATATCCAGAACTATGAGAGTTAGAAAGTTTGTTCCAAAGGCGAAGTTGTAGAGAATTAAGTTTTAGCGTATACATGTTTCATGGTTTTCGGAAAATGTGGCCTAATCCCGGGATAACGCCACTTCCAGATTCCAGAGGGATGATTCATACCTCTAGAACTATGGCAGCTAGAAAGTTGTTTACAAACTTACAAAAGTACTGATATCCGCAAAAAAACCTCTTACAGAGGAGGTGTGACGCAAGTCTTTATGCCTGCTTACAAAAGCTGTGAAATCAGAAAAGTGTGACGCATTAATCAACTAAGGTAAAACTATTTTCTTCCAGTTACAAAAGTTCTGAAATCAGAGGGGGGTGACGCATTAAGCTTCGATTCGCAACAAAAATTTTTAAACAAAATTATGTTGAGTTCAAAAAATTGCGTCACAAATGCCAGACCCAACGACGAAACAATTTTTCTGTACTTTCAGTTTTTACGCTGCGAAAATTTGACTTTTATTTCTTATTACATCGTTTAGGGTAAATTTTAATTTTTGCGTCTAAAAACTGAGTGTTGAAAAATTATTCCGCTGGTGGGTCTGGCATTTGTGACGCAATTTTTTGAACTCAACATAATTTTGTTTAAAATTTTTGTTGCGAATCGAAGCTTAATGCGTCACCCCCTCTGATTTCAGAACTTTTGTAACTGGAAGAAAATAGTTTTACCTTAGTTGATTAATGCGTCACACTTTTCTGATTTCACAGCTTTTGTAAGCAGGCATAAAGACTTGCGTCACACCTCCTCTGTAAGAGGTTTTTTTGCTGTCAATTTCAACGACGTCTGGAGCTTTATAAATTCCTGCTACTAAAACCTTAGAATTAGGGAAAATAATTTCTACCAACAGGTGTTCCATTGCAAGGTTCTTTGAAGCAGCAACTATCTTGGATTGTATGCCGTTCCTAGTATATATAGCAATTCCTTCGCTCCGTTTTTTGAACCTATCATTTCGCAAAAGATAGTAACCATCAATTTCGACCGACTTATCACTAACGTTAGATTTAAAACTGGTCTCAGACGCTACCAGGACATGAATATCCGATTTTTCAAAGATAAATCTATAGTCGTCGATTTTGGGTTTTATAGAACCTGCATTTAGATGTCCCACGTTCAACCCGTTGGAACTCTTGAGAATTGTCTTTAGCATTACATTCGGGAGACATACATTTGTATTCCTGCCCCTGGGTAACGAATTTGATGGACTAACCATCATGACAAACACTCACCGTTGTCAGTCCAGAAAACGACGGCAAAAACATCAAAGAGCAGTGGCGGATTCCCTCACTCTCTACCAAAAGATGCATCGTAATTCAAAGAACTTGTTGTGGATTCCATTTCGCAATAAGCATAATGTTTCATTCAAGTATAAAAGTAAATCTAAAATAAAGAAAAATTGGCAGAAGGCATAAAAAAAATAAAAAATAGAAGAATATCTACATGAAAAATACAACTTAACTAATCACTGAAATAATTTCTCTTGTTGTTCTCAATTCTCATTTGTTGCATGCGCAGGTTGAATTAGTGATGTAAGTTGGTCCATGGAATAGATGGTTTCGTTGATCGATTTCTCAGTCAATTTGACTATAACTAAACCTCTATGTGTGTGAGACTGAAAGATTTTCTTTGCACGTTGGAGCTGGCGCGCTTTTAAGAAAATCGCTTTGTTGGTGGATGTGAGCATTTCGTTTACATAAATGCGGGAAGCAGTGCCAAAACCAATGTTTGTAAGATTCAGGTTCTTATTCTTCAGATATGATTTGAAGAAGAGTTGTTTCAGATTAGTGTCCCAGAATTTAAGAACTAGTGGCGGCCATTTCGTTACATTTAGATTAGAACAAAGTCACCGAAAATAGACCCTGCGAACAACATTAGTGTCAAGTACAGCAATGGTGTGGGAACTCTTTGTATCCTGGTGCGCTGGTGGTGCCACCATCAACGGCGGCCATAATTTTGATCACCCCACCACCCTCACACAACAAAGAACAACTTTGCCTTTCATAGCAACCCAATATGATTGATAGATTTCGCACAAAGTGTAAGTTTTTTACTAAAAAGCGCTAATGGCGCCACCATGGCCTACTTGGAAATTTTTTTCGGTCGCCCCATCACCCACAAGAGCACAAGAAACAATTTTGTTAATCAAATAATTGACGTAAAACGATTTTTTCGAACAAAAACATTGACTAATTTTCATACTGATTTGGTTCTCGTAGACGTTTTTCAGTGTAATGAAATTTTCGACATTAGAGGGAAATTTTTCGTCGAGTTCGAAAAGGGAAATTATGTTAGTATGAAATGTTTAGAATACTCGAAAGATGTTTTTGAGACTTTTGGATTTCAAATTCCGAGCAAGGCTTCTTCGATATACCGGTATAAAGTCGAAAAACGTTTTCGCGGAGGTCATTTTTTCGATGAAATTTTGAATGTAAAAAATCGTATCTCAGCCAAAAAATTACCAAAATTGGTGAGGTAAAGTGTTTTAGAAACTTTGAACTACTTAAAATTTGGGAAAAATAGTCATCGGAAAAGTTTTTGGAAAACTTAGATTTTCCTTTAACAGTAACAGAAAGCTTGCACAAAACCTCAATTTTTTGGGTTTTTAGCGATTTTCTCAGAACCCTACAGTGGGATTTTTTGGGAGTTTCGGGCTATGGTAGACACCGCTCGACCCTATCGAATCCCGTTTTATTTCCTTTTGTCCTAATATTTGCAAGGTTGAAAGCAAATTTGACCAGCCTAAAGGAGCATAGTATCTGTTTTCAAGACCAGTTGGCCGCCTCGACTAGTCTATCTAAAAGACCAAAAACCACCTAAACGGCACTAGCTCGGCGGTTCTTGGGCCGACAGTGCCCAGGTTCAATTCCATAAAAGTTTTTTGATTACCTTTCAGGAAAAAACAATTTTTTGAAAATCGGTTGAGTGTTACCCCGTAGATTTTTACGTGGAATGTGTTGACCTCTAAGAACTGCCTATTGAGACATACCGGTAATTTGTTACCGGTTGCAATCAGTAGACCATAAGGTATAGAACATCGGACAATATGCAAAGAAACTGCCAAAACAATTTTATTATAAAAAAATGATATATTTGCGTTACAAATTACATTCTTCCGAATTCTTCTTAAACTAAATGTAATTAAATAATATTGTTTTAAGTAGAAACGACTCTATATATTTTTACAAATAAAATTTTATTAAATAATTGTATACAAAATGAAACTATGCAATTCCACACGCTTAAAGTGAGAATTTATGCTAAATGTGTGTCTTACTGGTTCAGTGTAAACTAACGGCAATCGTTGAGGCACTTCATTTCTTTTTCGCGTCAATAATTGTTTGAACGAAGTTCAATAAATATCGTGGGTCGAAAGGCGTTTTCAGACCTCCAACGAAGGGAGGCGTTGTTTTAATATCACACATTCAACTCATTGCCTTCGTGTAAGTCCCCACAACTCCGAAGTAGGTTTAAAATTGGAGTTATATCGTATGGATATTGAGCGGTTGCCACCATACCGGCGATTTCCGTCCTGAGATTCTTTAATACTAGCATTGTGCGGTCCAATTCGGTTGCGTTATTTTTGAACATATGACAACTTGTGATAAACATTGTCCAGTTCGCTCGTATGTATTTTAAGAATCTTAATAAATAAAGCAAGAAGCACGTTTCATTGCTAACTAGTAGATCTAAGAGCAGGGTCGAGCCGTACCTTATCATAGCTAAAAATTCTAAAAAGACGTACACCGGATTCATCATCGAAATTAATTCGGGGAATGTGTTATTGCCGTAGGAAAATTGAATAACAACATCCAAAGTACACACCATCGATTCTATCAAATAGTCGTCTTGGTCACCGAACAAATCAATTAATATCTTACTAAAATGTGTAGCTGGATGGAATTCCATTTTGTTCTTTAAAAACATTTCCACCTTTTTTACCACTTCGCGCATGCTTTTTTCTATCTTCACCAAATCGTCAGCTAACGATTGTGCGTCGGCTGTATCCATTGAACCATCTGAGGAATCGCTTCGTATTTCGCGTACGGTAACGGCTACCGATTTTAACACTAAAAGAACCAATTTTTGCAGTAAAGTACGATCAATATTTGGATTTGAGTCAGTCGTTTGAAATTCACGAGGAAAGTGTTCAAATGAATTGTGTTTGTAATTAATCGATGATCCGTTGTATCCGATTAGGCTCACCGAGCCATCAGTGCACTGTTGCCGCTGTGGCAATGTATTGAGAAGATTTAATTTAACACGACGGATTATCGTTGTGGCCAAACTGGATGTTTCATCCTGCAATGAAATTAGTTATTTTAGTGAAATTCTATCGTACATCATGTTTTTAACATTTTCTAGGTAAGGTTTACAGAAATTTAATGCATAAATGTTTTGTTGTTCCTATTCTAAAGCCCTCAGCATCCTATTCTAAAGTCATCAAAAAACCCAACTGAGCCGAAAAGTTACCGTCCAATTAGCTTACCGAGCTCCATTTGCAAAATTTTGGAGAGAATATTGCATAAAAGAATCAACGCTCATTTCGAAGGTTGCTCTCTTATTCCCGACCATCAATTTGATTTCCGCAATGCCCATTCTACTGGCGATTGGGTAATTAGATAGGGTAGCGTCTGATTGCATATGAGCGGAGCGCGGCTGGAAATAATGTTTTTTTCCCGGTATCCAAATCCGATTTCCCATTTTTTCCTGGTATCCGTCTAAAATCGATAAAATTTCCCACTGAGGAATCGAGATTTCCCGGTGGCCAAAAGTTATTTCCCGGTGACCAAAATGTTGAAATGTTGCGAGTGGAGCGAGCGAGGTTTTTTTTCATACTTTTCGACGAAACCATTGACATATCAATCAATATTTTACAAAGAATTTGTGAATCGCGAGCGGAGCGAGCGAAATTTTTTTTTTAATAATTTTTTCCGAAATCGTTGACATATCAATCGAAATTTTACAAAGAAAAATTTATGATCCGCGAGCGGAGCGAGCGAGATTTTTGAATAATTTTTAAAAAATCGTTGACATGTCAATCAAAATATTACAAAGAAAAATTTTACAAATCGCGAACGAAGCGAGCAAAATTTTTTTGAACGAAGTCATCAAAATCTCAATCAAATATTTTAGGAGTTTATAAAAGGCGCAAGCGGAGCTAGCGAAATTTTTCAGATATTTTTTAACTAAGTTGTTTACTCACTTTCCATTTTTCATTCATTCCCCATTTTTCAGCAATTTCCATTTTTTATTCATTTCCCATTTTCAGCAATTTCCCATTTTTTAGTAATTGCCCATCTTGAAGAAGCGATTTCTATTTCTTAGTCATTTCTTATCTTGAAGCGATTTCCCATTTTTTAGTCATTTCCCATCCTGAAGCGACTTCCCATTTTTTAGTCTTTTCCTACTTTGAAGCGATTTCCCATTTTTAGTCATTTCCCACTTTGAAGCGATTTCCCATTTTTTAGTCATTTCCGATCTTAAAGCGATTTCCCATAACGTAAACCAATCGAGCTTTGCTCGAGCACGAGAGTGGATTTCCCGCTATCCGGTTTTTCAACCCCCAAACTGCCCGGTATCCTAGATACCAAGGATACACACTATTTCCAACTGCGGAGCGGAGTGTGGTAGTCCGTGTCATGTGCCAGGCGTGCAACTGTCTAACTAACAAGTGCTCTTTTTACGTCCACGTCGTAGTCCCCGGGACCTCAATTCTCTTCGGAGTTTTGTGCTAAACTTAAGAGTGCTACCTGATGACTTGTCTACGGGTCATCGGGGAAACGCAAGTAGGAAAAAATGGATCGGTTATGAAGTCAACAACACAGCTTCGGATCGGACAGGATAAACGGCAACGACTCAAGCAACGGAAAAAGGACAATGATTTAAAACTAGGAACATGGAATGTCAGATCTTTGTTGCGGCCAGGAGGATTGAGATCTCTCACAAGTGCGCTCAGAGCGGCTGCAAGAAACGAGATGGCCTAGAAAGGACACCATGGTCAGTGGAGACTATAAGTTCTACTAGAGTGGGAAAAGTAATGACAGTCCAAGAGAGTATGGAACAGGTTTCATGGTTTTCGGCACAGCTAGAAACGCGGTGATTGGCTTCAATCCTGTTGACGAGCGATTGTGCTCTCTACGGATAAGAGGAAAATTTTGCAACTATACTCTTATTAACGCCTACGCACCCACGGAGGAAAAAGACAACGAAGCGAAGGAGCTATTTTACGAGAAACTGGTGGAGATATATGAAGGAGTTCCGAAACGTGACATTAAGATTCTGCTTGGAGATTTGAATGCCAAGATAGGTCGCGAAGTCTTCTATCGTCCCACAATTGGTAAATACAGCCTCCATGAAAACTCTAACGACAACGGTACGCGGGTAGAGGCCAGGCAGAGTACCGTTCGAAGAGAAATTTCGCTCGAAAACTGTTCCGAAACAAAAAAACGGCAGCAGGATGGGAACGTTTTGATCGAAATTGAAAAGTTTGGCAATAGGAAGGAAATTCGGAACTTCTATCGGAAAGTAAACGAATCCAAGAAAAATGGTTACAGTCAACAACCTTTCCTGTGTGAGGACAAGAATGGATTGGTCTTAGCAGATGAGGAAAAGTGCATTGCGAGGTGGGCTGAGTACTTCAAAGAACTACATAATCCGAACACACCGCTCAACCGAAACGAAGAAAACAACTAATTGCCATTTCATACTGCGCAACCATATATAGAAGAACCAACGATGCAAGAAGTTGAAGCTGAAATTTCGAGGCTCAGAAATTTCAAAGCCCCGTGGACAGACAATCTGCCCGGCGAACTTTTCAAGAACGGCGGTAACGCGCTATATGTGGAGATGCACGAGCTCATCACATGTTTATGGAATGTCGAGGAGTTACCGGAAGAGTGGAAGACCAGCATACTTTGTCCCATATACAAAAAAGGTGACAAATTGGAGTGTGGCAATTTTCGAGGAATTGCTCTGCTGAATATTGCTTACAAGATATTTGCAAATATTCTTTACCAGCACCTTCATACATACATGGAAAACTCTGTAGGTGAATACCAAGGTGGTTTTCGTGTAGGTCGTTCAACATCGGACAGATCTTGGAGAAGTGCAAAGAGTACAACATTGAAACACACCATTTGTTCGTTGACTTCAAGGCAGCCTATGACAGTGTTAGAAGAAGTAAGCTATGGAGAGTAATGGAGGAATTTGGAATCCCCAACAAACTGATCTCGCTAACCAAGTTAACACTGAACGGAGCTAATAGCCGAGTAAGGGTCCGTAACCAATTGTCAGAGATTTTCGACATAGAGGAAGGGCTACGTCAGGGAGATCCTCTCGACATAGATTCCAGCGGCACAATTTTCACCAGGTCCAGTCATTCGCTAGGTTTCGCAGACGACCTGGACATACTTGGACGGAAAATGGATGTTGTTAAAGACAAGTTTATGGCCTTGGAGAGGAAAGGTACCGACCTTGGGTTGAAAGTTAATGACGAAAAAACGAAATATATGATCATCCCGCCTTCGAATCAACACCAGGAGGAAACCGTAACGATCGACACACACACATTCAAAATGGTCAACAAATTCGTATACCTTGGATCGGAGCTGAACACTAATAACGACATCGCGGACGGATTAAGAGACGAGTAATTCTGGGCAACCGGAGTTATTACGGTCTTCTGAAAATCTTAAAGTCCAAGTCAGTAAGCCGAAATTCAAAATGCGCAATATACAAATCTGTGACCAGACCGGTGGTTACGTATGGTTCCGAGTCGTGTTGCTTGACACAAAGAGACGAACAATCGCTGCACACGTTCGAAAGAAAAGTACTGCGGACAATATTTGGACCAGTATTCGATCAAAGGCAGAACCGATAGCGCAGACGATTCAATCATGAGATTAGCTAGCTTTATGGGGACATAGTCAGAAACACTAAAATAAACCGTCTACGTTGGCTCGGTCATGTACAACGAATGGAAGATCGTCGTATTCCTAAAAAAATCCTTAAAACCATACCGGAGGGCAAGAGAGGTGCAGGGCGTCCAAAATCAAAATGGTATGACGCAGCTCTTGCCGACTTAAAAACTGTGGAAATATCCAGCTGAGAAACGTTAGCTGCGGATAGGTCCGGTTGGAGAAGCATGTTGCAGAAGGCCAAGACCCTTAATGGGTTGTAGTGCCGGTTAAGTAAGTAAGTAAGTAATGCCCATTCTACTGTGCATCAGCTCGCGAGAGCAGTGAAGTTGGTTTCTGAATTCAAGTACTTAGGTACCATTTTTTAAGAGAATGACAAGTTAGTTAGGGAATTTGAGGAAATGAGGAAAATAGGAAATGCGGCGGCCAGTCAGTTGATGTCGCACGTGTTCAACAAAAAGGAATTAAGTAGCGAAACAAAGGTAGCTTATCTCCAGGTCAATTTTCAGGTCGAAGATTCTGTATGGTAGTGAGAGTTGGGTGAACTGCGGATACCTTCTGCATGACGTGGAGGTTTCTGATATGAGGGTTCTTAGGAACATAGCGAACGTTAATCGGATAGAGCAACGTAGAAGTTGCAGATTAACGTGCGTACCTGACATAGTCTCAACCGCACAGCCCCCCTGGGCGAGAAATTGGGATACGCCCAATTAGCGCGAGTCACCGAGGTGACTCTACCTATAAACGGCAGGTAAGTGCAACCTCCGTGGCCTAGGTAGGGCTCGAAATACTATCACCTTTCTACTGTATTTTCTCCAAGGTTGCCAAGGAAGGACTAAGGGTGGAGTCACCCGAATTCAACACGTGAACTGCTTTGACACAGTCCACTATCTACCACAGCCCCCGCGTTGCAGCGCCACTAGGCACCTCAACCAAGCGCTGGGGTCGGATGCGACCATATAGCATGGCACACTACACCCGTGGGCTCCCCACCGCCGCGGTACCGAATTTACCCTCGGTTATGGCTTTCGCGGTAAGGCTCTTAACTAGACCACTTCGGTAGGAAGTGGCACCGCTGAGCCAGGTCAGGAAACCTTGGTGTCTCCACTCACCAGTGGACCAACAGGACGAAGCAAGCCAAGTCCGTTGGCGACCACCCCTGTGGTAAATCGGAGGGAGCGGTGGGATAATCATATTAGGAACGACGGCAATAGGGAAAGTTTATGGATTTCGTCAGTGAAAGAGGCGGCAAGGGCTATCGTCTGCGCTGGTTCGGGCACGTTCAAAGGATGGGCAATAACAGGCTACCGAAAAGGATCTTAGATGCGCAGGTCCCGGGTGTTAGGCCAAGGGGTAGACCAAGGAGGAGGTTTATTGATTCAATTAAATCAGAAGTAAGGGACTTTCTCTGGGCGAACAAACCATCTCCTTGGCGGGCAATAGAAGGGCATGGAGGACGATAGTTCAGCATTCTGGGGTTGTGGTACAGAGACCTCACACCGGAAAGTATTAATGGTCTATGATGATGACGATCTGGTGTCCACATCTTTCATTCAAAAACCTTGAAGAGAGATTTCCGTTCTAATTTCGCAGAGATATGAATCAAAAAGTTCCACGAACCTTCAAAAAACCACGTTTTTGACCACTTTTTCGACCGTAACTTCGAAAGTTTCCTCCCGATTTTGCCCAAATTCAATCCCATAAAAGATTTTTCAATAACCTTTCAGGAAAAAAAAAAAGATTTCGAAAATCGGTCAAGTTTTACTCGAGTTATCGCGATGACAGACGGACGGAATTTTTTTTCATATTTCTCTTAGAACCCGAAACGAAAAAATAACCAACTCCAGGGTCGAAATTCGACTGGCTACAAACGTCGTGGTAAACGCATAAGATCACTTTTCCAAGAACTTCGTTCTTCGTACGGGTCTAAAAATTTTATCAGGATTTCATTAAACTGTTTGAGTTACGAAACCAAATTCATATACAATCTAACGAACTAGAGGAGTTTCCCTTGCAAATTGATGATATCTTGTCCGCGAGCCTTAGGTATAGACCGTGCCTTCTCGGAGTCTTCTCCCCAAACCTCAGGTGGTGACATCTATGTTTTTTCATAGTTGAATTGACATCTCAACAAAGAACTACCCCCTTTTCTCACGTGGCGCCATCGATGCTTTCATAGCTGAATACGAACAAACATAAAACAAGGCGCCTAATACATTGTCATAGCTAAATTTACGCTTCAACATAGAACTAGTCCCTTTTCTCTAGTGACGCCATTCATTGTTTCATAGCTGAATACGGACTAACATAAAACTTATTCTTTACTGAATTGGCGAAGCTTTCAAACGTTCGTATAAGAGAAAAAATTGAATGTTTTGAAAAATGAAAGTTCAATTACTCACCGGTATTGTGTCTTGCAGAGCTAAAGTGCTACCATAGCATAATGCTTCGTTAAACAAACTTAACATTTGCTTATAAACTGTAGTGGAGAGATTGCTATTCAGCAATTCAGCAAACTGCTGCAACTGAGCGTGAAACGGATGTGTATCGATAACTGACAGATTCGCTTGGATGCTAATGATACTCTCCCACAAAGACAAAAACGTCAATATGGAATATTCCGCAAACTCGTTATTACTTCTCGATATTAATTCCTTCATTGTTTCCAGCAATGCGCGCCATTTATTTGCCAATATTTTCACAGTTTCACCTTTTAAATTCGTTGTGTCGAAACTCTCCCAATCGGTTAGGTGTTCCAGGTGACAATTTTCATTTGTATGGCGATGGTCACTTCTCCGCGTAATGTTTCTACTCACATCGCTGGTACTCGCCGTAGATGATATGCTTCCATCATCGATACTATAGTGGAAATAGTTGTTTTCAATTGGCGGTGGCAGTACGGGCAGCAAATCGGGCTCATCGCAATCATCGCCAAGCGGATGCAATTCAACGTCTTTCCATTCTATAATCCTCTTGAAGATGTCCAACGTAAAGTTGATCTTTTGAACGTCGAATTCATTCAATCGATTCAGACTAAACAAATTGTCAATCAACTTCTTTAAGTAATAGTGCGAGAGTTCACTGTCCTTGGCGATCACCAGAAAACTGGCTATTAACTTCCCGGCTATGAATTGCACGAATTTGTCATTGTAATTGCTCAAGTCAATAATGTCACTGATCAAGTTGCGTTCATTCAATATGAGCGCGTCACACACGTCTTTGATCCGGCCACATATACTTCCTGTTGAGTTTTGTTTCAAATACACATCAAACAACAATTGAATATTCGACAAAAATTCTAAAAGTTTCTTTCTTGTCCATTCACATAATGACGCTACCCTTGTCACTCCGTTCGAATGGCTATATTGACTTTGGAACAGACTTTTCAGAGTTTGATCGGTTACACCACACAAGCATTGGTTCGCTAAGTACGTCTGCAGTGACTGCAAATCGCAACCATTGTCAGCAACTGACATCACAGCATAGTCGAACGAAATGCTTCGATTGTTTCGTATGAGAACGGATCCATTGTCAATCTCGTCAGCTTGAAGGGAAACATTCGATAGGTCTTGCGTTGCTAGCGATGAAGATGATGATGTGGAAGCGATGTGAGTGGCGGAAGCGTTCGATTCTGGTTCTTTTGGTTCATTGCCGAGTGGTTCGATA
The DNA here is from genome assembly GCA_029228625.1 of Pseudolycoriella hygida. Lineage (NCBI taxonomy): Eukaryota > Metazoa > Arthropoda > Insecta > Diptera > Sciaridae > Pseudolycoriella > Pseudolycoriella hygida. The sequence goes on along the minus strand of CM055403.1, from coordinate 160,725,884 downwards.
CGTTGCCGCTTAGTGACCGGCTGTTCGTTGGACATTTTGCACGAATTTTCCACTCCAGTGGGTGGACGATCTTTCCTCAAAACCATTAATTTAATATTTCCGTTACATGGCTCCCGTGTGACAAAGTTGTCTGTAAAAAAAAGGAAATTTCATTTTATTTGTAAGAATTTCTAAGAGACTAAGTTCGCGAAAATTTTCGTCATAAAAAAAAAAGAAAAAACTCAGTTACACTCACTGTAAATATTGAAAACGACCTCAAAAAGTGTTCAAATGAAAATATTTACAGACACAAAACAAGAGATGTGTAACAATTCGATCTCATGAATGAATTGGACAATTTCACTCTATCGTTTGTATTTGTAGATGTCCATTCAAACAACGCGACGACGATGCTTCAATATGCGTATTACAGAAGCGAATTCCTTAACAAAACATGAGTTTTCGTGAATTTTTTTTGAAACTTTTCACTATTCACCTGAGGCAGTAGCAAAACACGATATTCATTTTCACTTGACAGCAAGAAAAGGATTGGTAATGCAAACAAACTGCCAAGAAAAACATTAAACATCAAAAAATGATTACCAATGATGCGTGTTGTATAACGTCAGTCGTGTTTTGTTTTGCACTTTCAACTTATGCTCCAAATTCACTTGGAAATAATTTTCAGTTGAAAACTCAAGGAAAACGAATTGCACAACAATTTTACGTTGAATTCGTCACCATTACGACACAATTTGATTTTATTTCATGTAATTGGAAATAAGCCAGCCAAATTCATTGACAAAAACAGCCAGCCATTTTGAAAGACTCGAAACAGTGTTGTTAGTTGTCAGAAATTTCGACTTTGATCGTTGGAAAACTTTCTTTCATCGGGCAATGACGAAAGCCGGTTTTAGTTTAAAATTGTGACGATCGCGACATAATAAATCTTATAAATGATCGATTCACATGGTTTTATTGTTTTTTCCACTAATTATTTAGTTTAATGTTAGTCTGTGTTTAGCTCTGCCGTCATAAGGATAAAAACTTAAAGTAAATCAGCTCAACTTTCGCTGAAAAAAATCAAATTAGCGACAAAATTAAACAAAAACATATGCAAAGGACGCCTATACGTATCAGAATAGATGTGGCAAACAGGATAGATGTTGTAAAAAGAATCGAACGTATCTATCGAACTGAACTCTTAAGAATATATTCTTAAAAGCTGAAAGCTTTTGCATGCAAAAGCTTTCAGCTTTCACAACGCAAAAATTTGACTTTATGGAATGTATGGCGTATTTTTGTATGAACAGGAAATCAAATTTGTGCGTATGAAAGCTGAAAGCGTAGAAAAATTATTACGTTGGTGGATCCGGCATTTGTGACGCATTTTTTTAATCAAAAATTAAAACATTCCATAATAATTTTTTGTGTTTCAAAGCTTTGATATCAGTTGTCTTGGAAGAAGGGACGAGGACTTGCGTCACGTTTCCCTTTTAAAAAGGGTTTTTGTTGTGATATCAGTAGTTTTGGAAGAAAATAGGAAACAAATTTCGGCGAAGAAATTCTATTTTTCTTAGCCGCCGCCACCGAACCGAAGCGCGGCAGCTGCTACTTCCATGGGCGAAAATTATCCCGTCAACTTCCTCGACAAAATGTCAAAAGCTTTTTTTGAGTTCTCGCCTATTTTCCGCCATTTTGACGATCACCCTGATAAACTACACACCCAACCCAGCAATTTTCACCAAACCTCTATCTCGAACCTTGCCTCATGGGCTTTAAATGGCGCCTTCTAAGAGCCCTGGCGCCCAAACGAGACCGGTACCCCCCTTTTTTTAAAATCTCATTTTAAAATCTATCCCACCCGAAGGCCCTTGCAAAATTTCAAAAAAAGTTATCGAGTCGTTTTCGAGCACCATCCAAAAAAGTCGGTTTTCATACAAATGGCTCTGGAACTAACTAATTAATGCTATTGACCGTGATGTTATGTTGGCTCAAATAAAGATCAAAGCCCCTATTTGTACAAGTTCTTTTGGCAAGCCTACTCTTCTTCAACAAACCTTTTCTTCGGGAACAAGATCATTGCTTCACAAACTGGATGTTAGCAAGGAGATCCAGCTGGTCCTTTGCGATCGATCCAATCATTTCGTCACTTTCGTCAGACTTGGTCCTATTCTACCTGGACGATGGTACATACTATCGCTGGCGACGCTGAGTCAGTCTTACGGGATGTCGCAAATCTAATCGAGTCGCACGATCGGGTTACATATTAATCCTTCAAAATGTGAACTATTTTTCACATCGCAAGTTGATCATGACGTCGTCAATCGTTTTAACGTGCTCTCTCCAGGTATCAGCGTCACTACGGATCTTACTCTTCTAGGGTCTTGGTGTCGAAATAACTGAAAAAAAACCTAATGGACAAAATAACTAACATTTCTAAAGAAGCCGGTGAACAATGTTTCGCCAAGAAGATCAGCGAACTGCGTTTGATGTTTGAGAGATTGAAGTCCCTGCGTTTCTTTTTATTTGCTTCGTCATTGTTTTGGGATCTCACGGTTGACCTACCTCCTTCGTTCCTGCCCGAACTGGCTTTTCGAACATCATTTGAATACGATTGACTTAGAGATTAAAGGTTGTTTAGAAAGCGTTATGAATAATAAGATGAGTGATAATCAATGGTTATTGGCTTCGTTACCCATTGAACTTGGGGGATTTGGAATAGGACGCATATCGACATCGGATTATGTGCCTTTTTATCATCTGGAGGCAAGGTGATGACAAATGTCGCACGATCGGGTTGCATATTAATCCTTCAGAATGTCAACTATTTTTACATCGCAAATTGATCAGGACGTCGTCAATCGTTTTAACGTGCTCCCTCCAGGTATCAACGTCACTACGGATCTTACTCTCCTAGGTGCACCCATTTCTAAAGAAGCCGGGTGATCAATGTTTCGCCAAGAAGATCAGCGAACCACGTGATGTTTGAGAGATTGAAGTCCCTGCGTTTCTTTTTATTTGCTCCGTCATTGTTTTGGGATCCCACGGTTGACCTACCTCCTTCGTTCCTGCCCGAACTGGCTTTTCGAACATCATTTGAATACGATTGACTTAGAGATTAAAGGTTGTTTAGAAAGCGTTATGAATATAATCAGATGAGTGAGAATCAATGGTTTCGTTACCCATTGAATTTGGGGGACTTGGAATAAGACGTATGTACGATCGACGATCGACATCGGCTTATCTGCTTTTATCATCCGTAAACGCTGTTTCGTCGCTACTTGGTGTGATGTTGAATTTCGATCATGATGTGGTAGCCTCGGTTCCTTTTTACAACGATGCGCAGTGTGACATTTCTTTCAAAATGGAGGCGTTTGTCAAAATCGGACACTACGCCAAATTTACCAAATAAGGCAAATTCGGTACAAATTAAAAGAAAATTTACTGTAGCGTTGCTTGTAGCTCATAATAGATTAAACATCCTTATCCGATTTTGCCTTATTTGATAAATTTGGCGTAGTGCCCGATTTTGACTACCGCCGCCATTTTGAAAGAAATGTCACACAGTGCGATGGCTTAGAACGGTGGAATACTATCATTGGTGAGAATGTACCCCAGTGCTCAGTGAGTGAATGAAAGAAGTTTTAAACAGACGATAAACAATGGGCTACATGAGTATGTTAGGATCAAAATTCGGTCTATTCTAACTGTCAAATTGACATTTTCAACGTTCAATAATTTAAGAAAGTTAAGCCGCGATATTTTTTTCAATTTTATTGTAGTATGGGGTAGATGGGGAGTGAGGAGGATGCGTTTAATATCGTCTAGAGATGACGAATCAGCGAAAAAAATGTCCGTCTGTCCGTCCCGTCATTTTTTTTTCTAAACTTTATTTCCCTTCCCCTGAAAGATAATGTCCCAATGTTCAAGTTCGAAGATGAGCAAAATCGGTCAAGTGGTCCCGAAGAAAATTTTTCGAGGGCCGGTGAAACTTTTTCGCGAACATCTCGGCAAGTGGAGCACACAATCTTTCATTTTGGTGTCAAATGAAAGCGTTTGATCGGTTTGATCTAACGAAACCGTGAAAAAATTTGTTGTGGAAATTGGATTAGTGATCTCGGCATTGGGACCAATAGAATGGATGAAATTGAGTTTCTTGGCCATATACGAAAGCAGATGGTTTTTTATTTATATTTGCTGAAGTGTGCAATGTGGAGATTTACTGTCAAATGCAAAGTTGTAGAAGGGCAATTCCATTGGTAGGTTATGTGCAAACGTTGTTTTCCTGCTAAACAAAGCACATACGAGGCTTGTGTTATATGAAAGAATCATAGGATACAACTCATTACATATTACTTTTACTATGAACGTGTAAGCTCTTATTTGAATTATTTTGTCATTGACATGACGGTCAGACATTAACACATCTAGAACAGTTGCGTTATGGAGATAATTAGAAGTGATCAACATTTCGGCATCTAGTGCCAATCTTCCAAGTTTGCGGGCTTTAATCCGTAGAGATTTGAAAAGTGTCGAGTGACTTTTCATAGTTGGGTTTACTCAACAACAAATTATCTTAATATGAAAGAAGTTTCTACAAATGTTCAATCGTCAACTTCTCCATACAAAGGAATTCTAATTTCTAAACATTTTACCCGTTAGAGCGTTTGCACGTAACGCATTTACCACTTTTTGCATGGAATTGGCCAGAAAATAAAATTTTAGGGAAGATGTGTTTGAGGGTTTTAGGGAAAAATTACCCAATCCTCGAATATGACCACTTCTAGAATTGGGCGAGATGATCCAGATCTCTAAAACAGTGGCAGTTAGAAAGTTCCTTCCAGAGGTAAAGTTGTAGAGAATAAAATTTTATAGAATACGTGTTTCAGAGTTTCAGGGAAAAATTATCAAATCCCGGGATAAAGATACTTCTAGAAATGAGAGGGATGACGCATATCATAAAATTACCAAATCCCAACAGATATACATACATCATCAATTTTTTATTTTGCAACATGACCATAGGGGTCACTTTGTGAATAAATAAAATTATTTTATTTTCCTACACTGTTTAAACTGGCTGATCTCATAACGGAATCATTTTTTTCAGCTGATAATCGTTCTCAAAACTTATTCTAACAGTTGACTGAGAGAGAAATCGTTATGAAGAAGTGAAAAAATGAATTTCCATCGAAAGGCTCTGCGTTCGCAGTCGTCCAATGATTTCAAATTCAGATTAGCCAACGGGACAGCAAACGCTAATACTATGGGACATCACAGTCCGCCGAGAGTGTCCATTTGAAATGAGTAACCGTTAGTGCTGTTGTCTTTGGCAAATCTGAAGTTCTCCAATATAACACTTTCGGAATGAAATTGTCATTTAGAAAAGCTATCAACGCTGGTGAACATCACTATGAATATTGTTTACCAAAATAATTACAAAAATGAAATGTAGATGGCTAATGAAATTGTCAAACATCTTGTAAAATTAATACGAATTTGATTTTCATTTGACATTGAACCAAACCGCGGTGGAGCGAGGATACATTTTGTTTCTTCAATAATTCAGTTCGTAGTGTCTGTTAAAACCAACGATTCATTCGAAAGAAGATGTCACCAAAACCAGAATTAACCACAGAGCCGGTGTATCAAAAAATTCAACAATATTACAATGAGAATGGAGGCAAAATCAACATCAAAAGTCTGTTTGAACAGGATCCTAGTAGATTTGATAAGTTCAGGTGAGTGTTAGGTTTTTGTAGTGAAATTGATTTTGTTTCAATTTTTGTGTTGATTAAACTTCAGTGCAATTCAGTCAATAAACATTTCAATCGTTCGTTTGCATCGCTTGCATTATTTTTTGAACATTTCTTCGACTGTTAACTTTTTGACCTTCACCAATTGTGGAAAGTGAATTTATTAGGTGAAAAATGATACAAAAATTAATTCAAGTTGTTATCGATATTTGGGTCGAGAATAAAGCTGGAGGCTATCTAATCTACATGCGTGGTTAATTCGTGTGTATTGTCGTGTAGACTATAATGATTTAAGCCTCAATTATGTACTCAAAATAATTCTTATGAACTTTTGATACGGTCATTAAAATGCGAGCAATCCCTTCAAGGTAGTTATGCAATCGTGTATATTGATGACGAAATTGCATTCGTATCGGGTAATTTGTTCCAGAGTGTTTTCCTTTCATTGTTTATCTTTTTTACTCTTTGGGATTCACAAAAAAGCAAAATTGTTAAGTGTCAAAGGAACATGAAAACTTAATGCACACACCAGACCCGTGCGACACATGTCATATACCACAGTCTTCACAACGATACCTTTTAAAACACAGTTAGGGGGGCATACAAGTTTTTTTTAGGCTGATGCTATTCGCACGCGCGGGCGTTTAGCCAGCCCTATGGGGGAGAGACTATCCGCCCGCGAGGGCGATTAGCCAGCCCTATGGGGTAGAGACTATACGCCCGCGCGGGCGATTAGCAATTCCTATGGGGGAGAGACTATCCGCCCGCGCGGTCGATTAGCCAGCCCTATGGGGACTGGCTATCCGCCCGCGAAAATGATGACTTTAGAAGAAGTATATATAATTTTCGCGCGGCGGATAGCCAGTCTCCACAGGACTGACTTAAATAATTAACAAACTAATTTTGAAGAGGTCGAATCGTTCATTCCCACTAATATACATTGGATAGGGGAGTGTTAGCAACGTCTTCTTTTTAGCAGTAAGGACTTTTGAGATAATGGTTGTTGGTCGACCACGAATATTATCCATCGGGGAATTATCGCCCGGAGTAAAAATTTTGGGAATTATCACCCGGACGAATGATAAATTGATTAAACTCACTTCCGCTGGCAGCGCCATTAGATTGGATAGGGGAGTGTTAGCAACGCCTTCTTTTTAGCAGTAAGGGCTTTTGATGTTTCTTTCGAAATTTTCTCTTGTATTTGATTTTTTTGGGGCACCGTAGCTTTTTTTGACCACTTTGACTGAGTCTCGCAGCTCTCCCAAGTCGGTTGTCATTTTCTTCGTTAGGTAAATAACTTTCATTTGACACCTCACTGCCCCCATTACAACCACTACTGACCGAGATTTAGCTGAAGAAGTGCTCCCGTTCTGGGCTGAATCGTCGAAAAATGCCCTATACCTTAGGAGTATGGATTTTTTTCGACCAGCATTTGTTGTCCTGGTCCTCCGCTAACTATTGACGGTCAAAAATCCAGTCAACTTTGTCTAACAATCAAAGTTTCCTAACAAAAAAGTGAGCAACCACCGAAATTTTAGGTGTTTTCGCTGTCTAGCTCCTTCTGATGAAGTCGGATGAAAAAATGTGCTTTTACAAAGTTGTTGACAATCCAAAACCCTAAGACTTTTATTCCCCGACCAAAACTCTGCAACTGCTCCGTAAGAAACTTTTGGAACATTTCCATTTTAACCCATTTTGGACCCAAAACTCCCTTATTTCAGAACAATATCACACACCGGACCAAGTTTTCTCCACGTTTCAGACCATCACCAACAACATATAAAAAAGTATTTTTTTTTTTGGTTTTCGATGGCAAAATCGTTACCCACTGACACATTGAGTTTTTATAATAGGTAATAATTCGCGGACGAATAGTCTCTCCCCCATAGGGCTGGCTAATCGTCCACGCGGGCGGATAGTCTTTCCCACATAGGGCTGGCTAATCGCCCGCGCGGGCGGAAAGTCTCACCCCCATAGGGCAGGCTAATCGCCCGCGCGTGCGGATAGTCTCACCCTCATAGGGCTGGCTAATCGCCCGCGCGGGCGAATAGTCACTCCTTTTTTTAATCTTGGCTCTTCTTTGGGATCCCCTAGAGCCCTAACATAAGTTTTGAGAACTATAAGTCTGTAGACACTAATAGAACTTTCTCTACTAATTCTAGCAATTCAACATCTTCATGTGGGCTAACTCTACGACTTTGAAGTACCACTGAACCAATCTTCATAAAATTATTTTCTTTTCTTTCTTGAGAACTATTGTAGTTGATATAAGTGGGCAGGATCTCAGGAAACTCCAAAATTCCATGAATCTAGACCGTTGGTGGGTCTTTTTTAGTAAACCACATTGATAAACATTTTCTCCGCTTACCCTGCAGATATTTACATGTGAGAAGAAAAATCGATTTTATGCCATACCTTCGGAATTTCTCGAAAGATTTTAAAGTCGATTTCAGGGGAAATTACTTCATAATAATCCCAAAATAATCCCAAATAATCCCAAATAATCCCAAATAATCCCAAATAATCCAAATAATCCCAAATAATCCCAATAATCCCAAAAAATCCAAAAAATCCCAAATAATCCTAAATAATCCCAAAAAATCGCAAAAAGTTTAACTTCAAAAAACGCTCTAAAAATAATCAATTTGTCTTGCAAAGTACGAATTCCGAGATTGAAATTGCGCAGTCTTTGATCTAGGCTTTATGGGATCGACATCTTTCATTTGATACCTGCCGACCACTGCTGACCGAGATATAGCCGAAGAACTGCTCCCGTTCGTTGGCGACAAATCGTATCGACATTTTTGAAGCAACATTATTCGGCAATTGTTTTGCACTGAACCTGCACTATCGATTGATATTCAAAAGCGCATTCCACTCCACACAACAGCACCACTTTCATACCAAAAAATTTACCAAACCACCAAATTTGAATAGTTTTCGCTGCCTAACTCCTCTGAAAAAAAGGATGAAAACTATTTCTTCTGTGAAAATGTTGCTCATAAAAATCATCAGATTTTTTTCTCCGAGCAAACCCCAAGAGTTAGATCCCGGCAGCCACTAGTGGATACGCATTCGCAGGCGTTGGAGCGGGTGAGTGTGAGGGCACTCGAAAGCAATAAGCGAGAACGTGCATAAAGCTGCGATGCGATTAACAGAATTATGTTTTTATACTAGCAGCCCCCTAGACCCCGCTAATTATAAGTCTACGATGCTTTATGTGCCTGCTGCGCTTTATGTGCCCGCGGCGCTTTATGCGACTACGGAGCTAAAGATCTTTCTACAACCTTCATCAGATTCGCCGTCCACATCCCCTTCACACTCCTGCAGACATTGCAAAAAAGGTGTTTAAAACATGTTTGCAAGCTTCCACAGCGTCACCCCACTGTTGATCTATTCACATTACAGTGCCCCGGAGTCTTGAACATCAATGGCCTTTATAAACAGAGCATTTGTAGCTTCATGTATAATTCGATCTGTGGACAGTCTTACAGTACGATTCAATTCAAAACAACCTTTCATAGGTATGGAACCAGAAATCGTAAACAACTCTACTGTGCTTCAAGACGAATGAAGTTAGGGAAAGGTGCTCTAACCATATCTGATAGTGCTCTGTACTGTTCTCTCTCGGCATGCGTCACAACCATAGACCCACTTTCGTTTCAGAAAAAGCTAAAAAAATGGCTATCGGAACAGCAGTACCCTGGCTGAAAGCTAGATGCTATGTGTCCTTTCCAGCTCCGTCAAACAATATTCATAGTATTAGATTCAATTAAAGGGGTTTTAGAGTGTGAGCCTACCGAACGGTACTCTTCATCTCAAATCTCAGAGTGTTAATTCACGTGTGGTATTGGGGTGGGAAGAACAGGGTCGTCATTATGGGCCCATGTGCTTTTATTCCCTCTTGCTTGACATTTCATAAATCACTGAGATATCGGAAGTACGAACAGCTCGCGCTTGTTCGGGTCACCACTCCAATCTCCAGCCCTTAAAAAAGCCTAAAATTAAAAAAAATCCACTAGGCTCAATCTTAGAACCAACCTAGAGCACTTAGGAGAGACCTCTGATCCACAAAAAACCACCAAATATCATATAGGATCGCGTAGCGTGAGTTGGGCCCACACTAGGGTGGGTCGAATTTGAAGTTTTATTTTTTTTTCGAAACGCCTGACCCTACAAATGCCGTGTAATGGTCCCAGAAATGTTTCGTAGAAGAACTTTTTTTTTTAAATTCGATCTTCCTCTGCCTCTCCTGGAAAAACTCATTTTAGGCGTTGTTTCATGAATTAGGGCATAAGCATCATTGTCTTCTTGAACGTATACATCTTGAAGGGAAACGTTTTAGGGCTAATTATTAGTATTCGGATAGTACTTCAAAATGCCGGCATCGGGGAGGTCATAAATATTTTAATGTGGTGTTGGAGGGTCAACCTCCCTTCCCGACTTTTAGTTTCCATATTGAAATTTCAACTTTGACTCCACCAAAATAACATAAACAACGATTTAAAAAATTTTCAAAGAACGTAGATAGATAGAGAATTTCATAACGAATTCAGGAAAGCAAACCGTTTTGAAATCGGTTGACACGTGACTGACTCACACCTATTTCAGTGTGAGCATTAGGCGAGGCATTAAGGGATCCAAAAAATGAAAGTGTTGTAAAAGTTGGTGGAGTTGACTAAAAACAGACCTTTATGGTACCCTGATAAAAAGTCCAGCATTTTGAAGTACTATCCGAATATGCCATAATTCATGAAACAACGTCTAAAATGAGTTTTTCCAGGAGAGGCAGAGGAAGATCGCATTTAAAAAAAAAAAAGTTCTTTTCTTATTTCTGGGACCATTACACGGCATTTGTAGGGTCAGGCGTTTCGAAAAAAAAATAAAAGCTCAAATTCGACCCACCCTAGCCCACACTGAGGGCTCTACAGCCCGATCCACTCAACAGATTTTGACTAATTTAATTTTCGTGATTTTCTGATGTCCATATCTTTTTTTTAAAGCCTTAAAGAGCGATTTCCGCTCTAATTTCGCAGATATGTAAGTGAAAAAGTTCCTCCAACCTTCAAAAATCCACGTTTTTGACTTTTTTTCGACCGTAACTTCGAAAGTTTTCGACCGATTCTGCCCAAATTCAATCTTGTAGTTAACTTTCTAATTATCTTTCAGGAAAACAAAGTTTTTGAAAATCGGAAAAGATTTACTCGACTTATGTACAAAAGTTCAAAAACCACTTAAACGGCCCTAGCTCAGCGGCCCCTGGGCCGACAGTGCTCAGATTTAATCCCATAAAAAATATTTTGATTATCTTTCAGGAAAAAAAGTTCTTGAAAATCGGTTGAGTTCGAGTTGTCATGTTGACGGACAGACGGACGGACGGTCATTTTTTTATTGTTGAATCGTCATCTGAGAACCATGCTCAAAGCTCTCCCCCTACTCCCGGGTCGAAATTGGGGTGGCTACAAACATCGTGGTAAACGCATAGGACCCCTTTTCGAAGAACTTCGTTCTTCGAACGGGTCTAATCAAGTCAAACCCGTCCTAGCTCCCGTCGACATACCTTTCCAAATCCCCTTTCAAATACGTTCCCCAATCTCCGTCTTTACCCATCCATTCAAATACCCTTCAGAGCCCCGTCCTAACTTCCGTCCAAATACTTTTCAAAATCAATACACGTCCAAATCCCATCTTAATTTTCGTCCCAATGCCGTTCCAAGTCACACGCAAAATCCCGTTTCAAATCCGACATTATTTTTGCAATGTCATACATTTCGTGGGTTCCGGAATCTAACATTTCTGTGTGACATACTTTATGAACGGCCCTTTACGAGATTTAACATTACTTGTCGTGATTTTCTGGAATTTTATGTGTCCTTTTGTGATTTTGGATGACTTTCCAGAACTTTCGTGCATGACTTTTCGTGACTTTATGTAATTTTTCGCGATTTTTTAACTTTCCGGATGACTTTGTAACTTTCAGGATTTAAGTAATTTTTTCAGCGGTGGTCTACGACTTTCCGGAGCTGTTTCCATCTCGGTAAAAACCTTGACGACAGACATACATACACAAATTCCGTTTTAGTTACAAAGTTTTCGCCTTATAAGCGGAAAAACATTCAAAGATCAAGCTTTCGCCTAGTCATTTAATTCAGTGCAGTCCGTAAAGGAAGTTGGTACTATTAGAATAGTGTCGACGCATTATTTCGTCGACCTGTTCACAAACGCGTATTTGAAAATATTCAGTCATTTTATGGAAATATTTCTGTGCCTATCTATCAAAACAATGTGTTGAGAGTATCAAGACGTCTTATTGAGTTGATTGAGAAGGAATTGGTTGAATAATGTTAAATTGATATTAAAATCCTAACTCATGTATTTTTATTTATAAGACCTTCTTTCGTATGAAAATACACAAATTTTTACAGGTTGCTGACTTTTCTGACTTTGCTAACATTCTGATTCTACTACAAATTTGAAATAATCCCAAATAATCCGAATAATTCAAATAATCCCAAATAATCCCAAATAATCTCAAAATAATCCCAAATAATCCAAGTAATCCCAAATAATCCCAAATAATCCCAAATAATCCAAATAATCCCAAATAATCCCAAAATAATCCCAAATAATCCAAATAATCCCAAATAATCCCAAATAATCCCAAATAATCCAAATAATCCCAAATAATCCTTAGAAAAAAAAAAGTAATTTACCCCTTGGTCGATTTCTGAATTTTTTCCAGAACCGGTTCTTCGGTTCTAAAAAATTTAATTTATTACACGTCTCTAATCTTCAAAAAAATAAATTTCGTTGAATCTGTCGCCTGTCACACTAATATAATCCGCAATCAATAAAGAAAATCTATTATGGGGACAGGAATCGGATGAAATGACAATGTGAAGCAATACTTAGAGAAGGAAGTACTTTGAAAATGACGTGGCGTGATAAAGGAATGAGGTGCCATCCTGTGATTTCGCGTGATTTCATTCATGGACGCTTTCGGCAGGCTTTTTTTGACTATTTCAAGTTTTTGACAAATTAAATTTTTGCACTCTATGGTTAAGGCCCTAGATGAATATAAAACTTAATATCATAATTTCTCAGCTCTGCCTTTTATTTTTTCAATTTCGCTCTAAAATTTTCCCTGACAAGTTTGTGACTTATGTCGTTACATAACTAATTTTATTTACGATCCAAAGAGAAATCTAAAGCGCACGTTTTCTTGTCTGACAAGAAAATGATTTATATCGTGATGGAAATCATGGGCGCGCGGTAGCGATACGCCCGTGACGCAAGTCCCCATACGAACAAGAAATTCAGAAATTTCTTTTTCGTAGACTTCGGAACCAATATATGTATAGCTAAGTTTAGACTTTTTTCCTTTACGTCGTACCCCGCTGAGATGTAGTTTTTCAGATTCTACGTAAAATTTTGTTTGAAAACGACATTTTACTCATTAAAATCGGTCCAATGGATCCGAAGGTAAGACCTTCAGAAAATCGTCATTTTCCATACAAAATGTGCTATTTCATAGAAGTCAAAGTTATTGGAAACATTGGCCATTTGTATGAAAACCGACTTTTTGGCTCGTGCTCGAAAACGGCTCGATAACTTTTCTTGAAATTTTGCAGGGACCTTCGGGTGGGCATTCTACGCCATATGAGATTTTAAAAAAGGGGATATACCGGTCTCGTTTGGGCGCCAGGGCTCTTAGAAGGCGCCATATATAGAACATAATGAAAGAATGTTTTGTATGTGTGTGTGAGTGTATTCAAAGTATTGGTCAATCATCATCATCATCATCATCACACTTTATAGACCGTTTGTACCTTTCGGTGTGAGGTCTTTACTACTGATCATGGACCACCCTTCTCCATACCCCCCTATCCTGTGCCAAGGAGATGGTTTGTTCGCCTAGAGAAAGTCCACTAACTTCTAAATCGGATTTAATTGAGTCTATAAACCTTCTCCTTGGCCTACCCCTGGGACGCACACCCGGGACTTGAGCATCCAATATCCTCTTTGGTAGCCTGCTATTACCCATCCTCTGAACGTGCCCGTACCACCGCAGACGACTAATCCTTGCCGCCTCTTCCACTGATGTAACCCCTAAGTTTTCCCTGATGTCGTCGTTCCTAATATGATTGTCCCACTGTTCCCTCCGATTTACTTTTGCTATGCTCCTAAGAACCCTCATATCAGAAACCGCCAGGTCATGCACAAGGTATCCGCAGTCCACCCAACTTTCACTACCGTATAAAATCGTTGGTCTGAAGATTGACCTGTGAATAGCTAGCTTTGTGCCACTACTTAACTCCTTTTTGTTGAACACATACGACCTCAACTGACTGGTCACTGCATTTCCCATTCTTCTCCTTTCTTCAAATTCCCTAACTAACTTGCCATTCTCCGAAAAAATGGCTCCTAAATATTTAAACTCAGAGACCTGTTCCAACTGCTCCCCATTTAAACTGCAAACTACATCCTTCCGGGATTTGCCAATATGCATAACTTTAGTTTTACTGACACTTATTTTCATGCCGTATTCCTCACATGCAGCATTCAGGCAGTCTAAATTCTCCTGCAAATCCTTGGCATTATCTGCTAATAGAGTTAAGTCATCCGCATAGGCCAGGATTTTCATGATTACTTCCCCCACCTTCACATTCCCTTGCAAATTCGCTTGCCTGATAATCTTGTCCATAAAAATTATGAACAGAAGAGGGGAGAGACAACACCCCTGACGAACTCCCTCATTAACTTCGAAAGCCTCACTAATTTCACCATCTATCCTTACCGCAGCCTTGCTCCCTGAGTAGATGCTTTTGATAGCGCCCAATAAACTTCCATTAACCCCGTATTCGCCAAGTACCTCGAACAGCTTTTGCCTCGGTACCCGATCGCATGCCTTTACTAGGTCGATGATGCACAAGTATAAATCAATATTTCTCTCAGAGAGCTTTTCTATAGCCTGCCTGAGACAAAAGATCTGATCCTGACAACCCCTCAGAGGTCTGAAACCACTCTGAACCTCGTCAAGAACACCTTCCACTATAACCCTAACCCTGTCTACTAGCACACTTGTATAAACCTTCCCGACCACGCTCAAGAGTGAAATCCCCCTGTAGTTGGAAAGGACTTTGCGGTTACCCTTCTTGAAGATCGGAGCAATAACACCGAAGCTCCAGTCAGCGGGTACTACTGAGGACTTCAATGCTACATTGAAAATCCTACAAAGCCATTGAACCCCACCCGGCCCGCTATTCTTAATAAATTCTGTCCTAATTTCGTCCATACCTGCGGATTTTCCTGCCTTCAGCCTGCTGACCTTTCGTGACACTTCCTCTAATGTAATTTCCTCCTCACCCTCCAAGCTACGACCCTCTTCCCTGTCAAGGCTTGTTACGGGATTGACAGAGGCGAATAGATCCTGAAAGTAATCCTGCCAGGTTTTCAGGACCTCACCCTTATCTGTAACTAATTCGCCATCTTTACCCAAAATGCTACCGCAGCCCTCCTTTTCCCCACCACGCCTAATATCCTTGATTGCCGACCAAAATTTTTTACCCCTTCCTTGACCAGCCTCTTCCAATTCCTCCCCAAACTTTTTCCACGACCGATCCTTCGCTTCCTTGACTAGAGCCTTAACCGCCTGCCTGCACGCCCTGTAAGCCTCATGCTTTTCGCCCGTCTTATCCTGTAACCAAATCAAATACAGCTTCCTTTTCTCTAATACCGCCTTTTTGATATCTGCGTTCCACCAGCCTGTCTTTTTGTTTCTACCCCCACTAGAGACACTACCTAGACATTCCTCAGCTACGCCCAAGACAAATTCCTTAAAGTTTGCCCACTCAACCTCAATGTCTACGCAGTCCGGAGGAAGCCTTTCGAAAGCTTCGCTGAATTTTGACATAAAGCGAGACTTAACTTCCTCGTCCCTGAATTTTCCCACACGAAATTTCCGAACCACCACTTTTTTCCTTTTAGCCTGACAGAGTTTACTAACAGAGAGATGGGTACCCAAAAGGTAGTGGGCTGAGCCAAATGTGAAACCCCTGAAAACACGTGTGTTCCTGACTTCCTGCCTCCTGTCCTGCTCTATAACCATGTAATCAATTATTGACTTGTGCCCCAAACTATTATTAACGTAAGTGTACCGAGGGATCCACCTATGCCTAAAGAAAGAGTTGGTTACTGCCAGTCCATTGAAATCGCAGAAATCCAACAACCGCTTTCCGTTTGAGTTTAAAACATCCTCCCCGAATTTGCCCACTACCCTTTCATAGCCGCCACTGGTCTTACTGTTTCCTATTCTCGCGTTGAAATCCCCCAACAGAATCACACTCTCACTACCTTTTTTGCTGACAACATCCCCTAACTGCTCGTAAAAGGTGTCAAGATCGCCAGCACTGCTACCCTCGCACGGGCTATAAACACTAACCAGCCGATAAATACCTCCTGTCAGCTTAATGGAGACCCACATGATCCTTTCACTTACATCCCGCACGCCCAAAACAAACTTTTCTAATTCCCTTTTGATAGCCATTCCAACTCCCCAGTTCGCCCTACCAGACTGAACACCAGACGAAAACACTTTATAACCGCCCACCAGCCCTTCGCGCTGCCCTTTCGTCCTAATGTCGCTCAACGCTAATATATCTACACCATAATCCATTGCCAAGTCCACCAATTCACCCTTGCGACCCCTAAAACCCCCATTAACGTTTAGACTTCCAATAAACAAACCATCAACCTTTTTACATTGCCTGATCGTCAACGATGGGGTACCGTTCGAGTCCCGCATTGGTCGTACCCCGTGACCAACACTCGTCCGAGGCTGCCTATGACCGTTTTTACCAATAATGAA
>CM055403.1:160682031-160708779 GCA_029228625.1 Pseudolycoriella hygida | reverse complement strand
GCTATAAACACTAACCAGCCGATAAATACCTCCTGTCAGCTTAATGGAGACCCACATGATCCTTTCACTTACATACCGCACGCCCAAAACAAACTTTTCTAATTCCCTTTTGATAGCCATTCCAACTCCCCAGTTCGCCCTACCAGACTGAACACCAAACGAAAACACTTTATAACCGCCCACCAGTTCTTCGCGCTGCCCTTTCGTCCTAATGTCGCTCAACGCTAATATATCTACACCATAATCCATTGCCAAGTCCACCAACTCACCCTTGCGACCCCTAAAACCCCCATTAACGTTTAGACTTCCAATAAACAAACCACCAACCTTTTTACATTGCCTGATCGTCAACGATGGGGTACCGTTCGAGTCCCGCATTGGTCGTACCCCGTGACCACCACTCGTCCGAGGCTGCCTATGACCGTTTTTACCAATAATGAATACAGTGGGACGGCCTGGTAAGCCGAACCGCACTGGAAGTTCAAGCCTCAATGGGGACATCACACACGTGCCTGAGATGCCAAGCGCAAGCTCATTTATTTTTGCCAAAAAAGAATTGCTATATGAATAGCGAAGAAGTTAACCGTAACCGCAGACAAACACCTACTTGAAATCCTATACCAAAATCACAAACACAAAACGCCGATTGTTTTGCATGAAGAAAACAAAACAAACACCCGAAAAACGCTGTAACTTTGAGGTTATGTGAGCACTACGTTGCTTGAAAAGAAAATGCAGATTTTAATTGATACCTAAGAAAGTTATAAAAACACACACTAATTTAACTTAACTTATTTACGAGAAACTGTGATTTAAAACGCGAAGAGGGCAAAAAATAAACGAAACTTACTCAGAGCAAAACAAACACGTCCATATCTGCCGCCATCTTGACTTGAACTTGGTCAAATATTGTATTGGTCAAATATGAGCAAAATTTTTGGACTCTGTGAGGATGGAGATAGATGTTTAGTGCCAAAGGAAAAGTTGTTGGGTTGGGTATGTAGTGTGTCAGGGTGACCATGTGACCAATTAAATGGCCGACGCGACGGTAGTATGGGACGGATTTAGGGGCAAAATTGATTTTTTCGTATCAAAGGAAATTTTTTTCGTCGAAATTTTTTTTCGCTGCAAATTTTTTTTCGCTGCAAATTTTTTTTCGCTGAAAATTTTTTTCGTCGAAATTTTTTTTTCGCCGAAATTTTTTTCGCCGGAAATTTTTTCTCCAAAATTTGTTTTTTCTTTTCTTCCAAAACTACTGATATCACAACAAAAACCCCTTTTAAAAGGTAAACGTGACGCAAGTCCTCATCTCTTCTTCCAAAACAACTGATATTAATTTGGGTGACGCTTATAGCTTCGGAACGCAAAAAATTCTTTTGAAATATTTTCATTTTCGATTAAAGAAATGCGTCACAAATGCCGCACCGTCCCAACGTAATAATTTTTCTGCACTTTCAGATTGATTTTGATCTTGTGCACGACGTAGTCGCCTAGTGTCCTGAGTCTTAGCTGATGGAATTTAGGGCATTCACATATAACGTGAAAGCCCGTTTCCTCTTCCAAGCCACAGCATGGGTCACCTGAAATTCTCATCTTCGCTTGTTGAGTCCGAAATGTCCGGTCGTCGCACTAACCACCCTTCTTATGCTATCCCGGCCCATTGTCAGGAGCTTCTTAGTCCATTTCTCGTTCGGAGTGGGGAACATATGCTTGGTATGCACTCCTCCTTCGTACGCTGTCCAGCTTTTTCTATGCTCCGCCCTCACCCAGTCCTTCACCGCTTTCGCACAAAGCGAATTCGCGATGGGAATGTGAGGTTCGGGTCCGTATGAGGTTGCCGTTGAGCCGGTTTTTGCCAGCTTATCAGCCTTCTCATTACCGTTCACTCCGGAGTGCCCAGGCACCCAAACTAGTTTGACTCGATTTAGAAGTCACAATGGGTGATATCAGCGCCTTTAGAGCTTTAAGAGCATCCAAGAAAAATTTGGGCCGAGCCGAGCCTAAGAAGGCCGCTAATGTTAGTGTGGATCGATCTAGACAATATATTTTCGAAAAATTCAAACATTTTGAGAACTATAAGTGATAGAAGGTCGGTGTCAATGGCGAACGTTTTTGTCTATTGAAGTATGGGTCAGAGGCCTCTTCTAAGTGCTCTAGGTGCTTCTAGGTGCTTCTAGGTGCTAGGTGCTTCTAGGATCAGCCGTAGTAAAAATAACATTTTTTGAAAATATGTCTGAAATGTTTTTACATTTTTTGTAAATTATTTTGAAATTTCTTTCATTTTGGTCTTTTCTTGAATATTTGGAGAGACTTTTACACCGTTTCTTCGGACGGGTTTTTCAATACTGCCCTTTCGGCAATTTCCAATCCAATTTAATGTGGACGTAATTTCATACACTTAAGATTTAAAGAAACACTTACTTAGATACGATCGAGTCTTTTTGCAACATATATTCTGTTTGCCACATCTATTCTGATACGTACGGGTCCCCTGCATATGTTTTTTTTCGTTAAATTCATTAAAATCCTTGCTTTTTTAGCGTAAAGCTCCAAACCCCATCGGACGGCGAAATCTTATTGGATTACTCAAAAAATCGCATCACCGAAGAAGTATGGAAGAACCTCTTGGAATTGGCTGCTTCACGAAAATTAGAAGAAGCCAGAAGCGCAATGTTCTCAGGCGAGCACATCAACATTACGGAAGACCGGGCCGTTTTGCATGTAGCTCTGCGGAATCGTTCATCCGATGCCATCAATGTTGACGGAAAAGATGTGATGCCAGAGGTTCGTGCTGTTTTGCAGCATATGAAGGAATTTACCGAGCAGGTGTTGTCGGGTGAATGGAAAGGTTACACTGGCAAGAAAATCACGGACGTCGTCAATATTGGAATTGGTGGGTCTGATTTAGGACCTTTGATGGTTACCGAGGCCCTTAAGCCGTACGGAAAGGGTTTGGCGAGTCATTTCGTATCGAACATCGACGGTACGCACATGGCGGAAACATTGAAAAAAGTGAATGCTGAAACCACGTTGTTCATCATCGCTTCGAAGACATTTACAACACAAGAAACGATCACAAACGCTACTTCAGCTAAAACATGGCTGTTGGAGCAAGCCAAAGACGTAGGTCAGAAACTATGTGTACGTACCTCAGATTTGCTAACCGCTTTTTCTACAGCCAGCTGTAGTTGCTAAGCATTTCGTTGCCTTGTCCACCAACAAGGAAAAAGTAACTGGTTTCGGCATAGACGCGAAAAATATGTTTGGATTCTGGGATTGGGTTGGTGGACGTTATTCGCTCTGGTCAGCAATTGGTTTGTCAATTTCATTGTCCATTGGATTCGATAACTTCGAGAAACTGTTGGAAGGAGCTTATTATATGGATCAACACTTCAAAACCGCCCCATTGGAGAAAAATGTAATTTTGTTTCGCCAATTTTTATAGATAAACGAATGCAACGATTTCGTTGACAATTTCAGGCACCCGTTATTCTCGCACTTCTTGGCATCTGGTATTCGAATTTCTATGGAGCCGAGACTACAGCGCTGTTGCCATACGATCAGTATTTACATCGATTCGCTGCCTACTTCCAACAAGGTGACATGGAAAGCAATGGAAAAGGTGTAACGAAATCCAGCACTCGTGTCACTTACAACACCGGTCCCATTGTCTGGGGAGAGCCTGGAACGAATGGGCAGCACGCTTTTTACCAATTGATTCATCAAGGCACCCGATTGATTCCATGCGATTTCATCGCTCCGGCACAAACTCACAATCCAATAGCTGGAGGAGCTCATCATAAAATTTTGTTGGCTAACTTCTTGGCTCAAACAGAGGCGCTTATGGCTGGAAAAACTGAAGCTCAAGTAAAACTATTTTTTTCTTTTCAATTCAGTGCCATTCGTCGAACTAAGACGATTGTTTCAGGCTAAAGACGAATTGGAAAAATCCGGTCTCAGTGGTGAAAAATTAGCGCAATTATTGCCGCATAAAGTTTTTACTGGAAATCGTCCAACCAACTCGATTGTTGTGCAAAAAGTTACGCCATTCATTTTGGGATCTCTAATCGGTTAGTTCGTAGGCAATTAAGAAAAAATGGAATTTAATTTTTACAATTCTTTCAGCTATGTACGAACATAAGATCTTTACCCAGGGTATCATTTGGGACATTAACTCCTTCGATCAATGGGGTGTGGAGTTGGGTAAACAGCTTGCCAAAGCTATTGAGCCCGAACTGGCAGACAGTAGCAAAGTCTCGTCTCACGACGCCTCCACAAATGGTTTGATAAATTTTATCAAAGGAAATTGGTAGATTCGTTTGAACGCTAACAACGTCACTCGTTGTCATATCATAAATTCTAATAGTCGTAGACTATTTTTTGTTTATTTTTTATTTGTTCGTTTCGATTTGTTTTTAGAAAAGTTATATAAATTTATTGAAAAAAAAAATGTTGAGAAAAATAAAGTGAAAAAATATGTTGCCAGGAATTGCTTTTTTTGTGAAATAGGCGAACATTTCTGATTTTAGATATTAGACTAGTCGATCACCTGAGCCACGTCGGGCTACGCGGGGCTCGGAGGGGTATGTGGCTTAAAGACGATGGGTGCGAGGGCACTCATAAAGCTTTGAGGCGGTGCGCGCGAGAGCAATTGTAAGGGAAAAGCTGTGATGTCATTGAAAAGAATTATTTTTTTATAACAGGGGGCTGCCTGCACCTTCGCTAATTGTGCGCCTGCGCCTGCGGTGCTTTTTGTGTCTGCGGCGTTTTATGTGCCTGCGGTGCTTTATGTTCCTGCGGCGCTTTATGTGTTTGCGGCGCTTTATGTACCTGCTGCGCTTTATATAACTGCGACGCATTATGTGCCTGTGGTGCTTTATGTACCTGCTGCGCTTTATATGCCTGCGGCGCTTTATGTGCCTGCGGCGCTTTATGTGCCTGCGGCGCTTTATGTTCCTGCGACGCTTTATGTTACTGTGGCGCTTTATGTGCATGTGGTACTTTATGTGCCTGCGCCGCTTTATGTGCCTGCGCCGCTTTATGTGCCTGCGTCGCTTTATGTGCCTGCGCCGCTTTATGTGCCTGCTCTACATCTCTACAACTCTACATCGCTCGGATAGCCAATCCTCAATTGAAGCTCTGGGTCATGGTCAGTTCGGCCACGGTGCTTCAACGTAAGGAAAATCTCAATGGGCTGGGTAAAAAGAACAATGAGGTTACAATTCTATGGGTACCGGGTCATTCTGGTATCCCAGGGAATGAGAGAGCTGACGAATTAACAGACAAGGGAGCAAACCAGTGCCCGATTGGGCCAGAACCCTTCTGCGGTATAACGAAGAATGAAAGAAGACGCATTATCAAAACCTGGCTCGACGTGCAGTATGGGAAAGACTGGAGCAGGTACGAAGGGGGCAAGCACACAAAAGTTTTCTGTAAGGCTCCTCTAAGGAATTTCAGTGAATGTTTACTGGACCTTGACAGACCTAACATTAAGAGAGTAGTTGAAGTTCTGACAGGAGACTGTGGACTCAACAAACATCTCAATGTTACAGGATGTGTAGATAACCTCAAATGTGCCTGCGGCTATGGTGAAGAAACCGGTGTCCACGTCATCAGTGACTGCCCAAGATATAGAAGCAATAGACGACGGATCTGGGGCAAACCAGAACTAAGCCTACCTGACCTTACAACAGATAAAATGAAGGTCCAGGACCTAGCCTTTTTCCTTAAAAGGGCAAAAAAGCTTGACTGGCAGTGAATTGGCACAAAGAAATCACACGGATATGATTCAACACGGATACGGACATAACGGTAATAAACCCTGACAAGACACACAATCACATGGATATGACGATTACACATTTTTATTTTTATATTTATTTGTTTTTCTCCAAACACATCTTTCTTTATGAAATTGTATAATTGAATTACTTCATTTATTTAATATAACAATAAACGAAGGAGGACAAATTGTCTAGGTTCCCGTCAAATTTACTTACCCCCCTCATACCTTCAATCTATCTTTCTATGTGCCTGCGGCGCTTTGTGTGCCTGCGCCGCTTTGTGTGCCTGCGCCGCTTTGTGTGCCTGCGCCGCTTTGTGTGCCTGCGCCGCTCAATGTGCCTGCGGCGCTTTATGTGCCTGCAGCGCTTTATGTGCCTGCAGCGCTTTATGTGTCTGCAGCTCTTTATGTGCCTGCAGCGCTTTATGTGCCTGCAGCGCTTTATGAGCCTGCAGCGCTTTATGTGCCTGCAGCGCTTTATGTGCCTGCGGCGCTCGTTCTAAATCCCGTTCCCTCATTTCAACTCTCGTATTTGCTAGACATTCCAATAGTAATTTATTGAAATGTCTATGGGAATTTATTTCGTTGGTATGGTGCGTGACTAATTAAGAAGTGGTGGTCGCTTTTGTACAAAAATTCGCACAAGCTTTTTTCACCAGTTTTTAGAAAGGAAGGAAGAAAGTCAAATTTATATAGAAGACTGTCTAGAAAAACCTTGTGTGACTCAACAAACAACTTTAATGTAACATGGGATAGATAGAGGTGGAGGGATGCATTTATTGTCTTGTGATGACGGACTGTCCGTCTCCACTCTTTTTCAAAACGGCTCAACCGATTATCCCAAAACGTTTTTCCCTGAAAGGTACATGCCTCCCATGATTCAAGTTAGAAGATGAGCAAAATCTGTCAAGTGGTTCCGGAGATATGGTCGGAAAAGTGGAGGTCAAACCAGGATTTTCGAGGGTCACTGAAACTTTTTCGAAAATATCTCAGCAAGTATAGCACGGAAATTGTTCATTTCAGCTTCAAATGAAAGTATTTGTTCTCATAAAACTTGGAAAAATGTTTTGTGGAAATCGAGTCAGTGGTCTGGGCACTGGGACTAGTGTGTGGATGTGAGTAAGTAGATTAAGGTTACTTGCACAAGCTGATGACACAGTTAACCAAAGTTAACAATAACGATGCAACTTATTTGTGCAAATGGTAAAACATAAACATTTATTGAGGAAATGTTTATAGCACAAAGAATTTGTTGACGTTCCACTTTCATATCAATGAAAGTGATAGTTATTATATAAGTAAGATTATACAATGTAACTTTAGTTCTTAACCAGACTGAATCGAATAAAGACGTGATAAAACGACCAGTTTGCATTATTAACTCAACAACGGGAACTAGGCCTAGCCTAGTTTCCCACAAGTGGAAAGACGAAATTGAGTTTCTTAACCATATACGAAAACAGATGGTTTTTCGTCTATATTTGCTCAACTGAACAATATAGAGATTTACAACTATCAAAGGCAAAGTTTTAGGCAGGGTTTTAGGGAAAAATGACTTCTTCCTGGGATATGGCCACACCTACAACTGGGAGGAGTGACTCATATCTCTGGATCTATGGCAGTTAGAAAGCTGCTTCCAAAAGCAAAGTTGTAATCCTGACATATGACCACTTTGGGAGGGATATCCCATATCTCTAGAACTTTAAAACTCTAGAACTCTAGAATATTATCTCCTTTGCTGTGGTGCATGGTCGTGGACTCCCTCATCAGGAGGCTGAACGACGAGATGCTTTTCGCCCTAGGGTACTCGGACGATTTGACAATTCTGATCAGAGGTAAGTTCGAGAGCACGCTGGGAGATAGGATGAGGTACTCGCTGAAAGTAATTGAGGAATGGTGTCGAAACAACGGCCTTAGAGTTAACCCGGACAAGACGGACATAGTTCTCTTTAGCAAGAGAACGTCGGGTCAAGAACTTGTAGGTGAACTGAAACTGTTCGATAAAGACATCGTCCCTGGAAAGAAGGTAAAATATGGGAGTTATTCTCGATCACAAGTTAAAGTGGATCGAGCATGTCAAGGACAAGGCACAGAAGGCTATAGCAGCTTTCTGGATTTGCAGGAACTCCTTTAGGAGGAACTGGGGTCTACGCCGTCCAAGGCTATACTGTGGATTTATGAAGCAGTCATAAGGCCTATGATGAGTCACGGCTGCGTTGTGTGGTGGCCGAGGCTCGACATTACGAGTGCGAGGAAAGAGATGAACGAGATTCAAAGGCTGGTATGCATTTGTATTACCGGAGCTATGAAATCGACAGCCACGGCGGCTATGGAGACATTAATTAACCTGCCACCGGTCTACGTGGAATTAAAGGTGAAAGCCTTTGCTACGGCAAATAGGTTATCACAGAATGATCCTTGGACTCCGAATGTCACTTTGGGCCATGGGAAAATCAAGGAGGTCATCACTAATGAGGTCTTTGAGATGCTTGTGGACCGAATGAGACCTGAAACATACTTTGTGAGGTGGTTTGAGACTGTCGTGCCCAGCAGGTCGGAATGGCTGGAAGGGTGGCCAAGTCACATCTCCGGTGAAGAAGTTTTTAGCTTCACTGACGGCTCTAAAACTTTGGAAGGCGCGGAAGCCGGGGTATTTTCTCCAGGGCAGGTTCGAAAGGGGGTATCACCTAGGAAGGTTAGCCAACGTGACTCAGGCTGAGACGTTCGCGGCACTGATGGGAGTGCAGGAGGCAATCCCAACAGAGGCATGTGGAAGAAATGTCACAGTCTGTTCCGACAGTGAGGCTTTGATTGGGGCGCTCATGTCGCCTGTCGTGACACCCAAACTGGTGAAAGAGTTAAAGGAGACCCTGAACCGGGTTGGACCGAAAAATCAGGTAAAGTTGGTCTGGGTTCTTGGACACTCTGGCGTGGAGGGAAACGAGAGAGCGAATGAGCTGGCGAAGAAAGGTTCGGCAACTTTAAGTTGTGGGCCAGAACCTTTCTTACCCATACCACACTCGGAATGTGTAAAAGCAATAGAGTGTTGGGTTAAGTCGGAAATCGCTAACCATTGGAGCACCTATGAGGGAGCGGTGCACACAAAGCGCTTCTTCCCGGTGCCCGATGGGAAGTGGACTAGAGAATTGCTAAACATGGACAGGTGTCGCATCAAGCGAGCGGTTGGTGCGATCACCGGGCACTGTAGACTAAGCAAGCATCTGGCTAAAGTGGGACTCACCAATGATCCCAATTGCACCTGTGGCTTCGGCGCGGAGACGGGCGTTCACGTAATATGTGAATGTCCGAAGTTTTCCTCACCTAGACTTAGGACTCTAGGTAGTATGGTGGTCCAAGTCACAACAGTACCCAGCAAAGGGCCTGCCGCTCTGGATAGGTTCTTGATTGAGGCTGGGAGGTTTTTGAAGATTTACATGATGAACGGGTGACGAAACAAAGGATCACTAGATCTGTGTTTCATGGACCAGAAATGGACCGCCCCAACCTGATAAATCTAAAATCTCTAGAACTATGAGAGTAAGAAAGCTGCTTCCGTGTCTCAGGTTTTTGGGTAAAAATGCCTCAATCCTGGGATATGACCACTTCTAGAATTGGGAGGGATGACTCATATCTCTAGAACTGTAAGAGGTAGAAGGTTGCTTCCAAAGGCAAAGTTGTATAGAACAAAATGTTAGAGAACACGTGTTTCAGGGTTTTAGGGGAAAATGGCCCAAAATGTGCAATTCTCTCATATAGCCCAGTAAAAGACTGTGAACACGTTTCCATGAGAAATAACCAGTGCACGTCGAAAGGAAATTTCACAGTTCTTAATTTTTGATCAGTTTGGACCCAAAATCTTTGAATACATCAGCGTTTCCATCTGCACAATTTTCGATTGATGAGACGTTTCATTTGTCCCATTTTCACGGCACTCATTTTGACGAGATATCCATCTGCGGCATTTCCTCCATCTGGGTTGTAATGTCGGGTGGTTCGTCTGCCCGAAAATCTGTCAACTGCGACTTGATCGGTGATTGCATGTCTGGATGCCTTTTCCAATTACAACTCAGTCGTCTCACTTAGTACTGATATTCACCACAAATGAGAAGAATACTCACCATTCACATTGTGCTACCTCAAGAAAATTCGTCTGACATCACTAGAATTCGTGTGATATCTCAGGAAAATCTTGTGGCAGCACAATATGCTTTTATTTGAGTTGTGCTAACTTCACCCACATTGAAATTCAGATTTTTTTTCAGTTGCAATGACGGAGAGAGACAGCTCTCTCTCTCCAGCATACTCTCTTTTAGTGGAAGCGTCAAATTTATTTTTCCATATGCCAAAATTCGAATGTTTCATTCCATAAAGTATGTACGCTTTGAAGGGGGAGAGAGGTTCCACGGAAGAGTACGCTCTACGCCATTCCATACGCTCCAATTACAAATTCGTCCCATACATTTTTGCGTACGCAGGGAGAGAAGTCTAGAAATCGTCATTTTTGCGTACGTACTTTATGGATGACCCTTAAACATTCAGTTGAAGATAAACGAACTGCAAGCATCGAGCCGAGATCCATCTACATCAGGGCCTATTTTCGAGAATTTCCAAAAATTAAAATTCGGGAATTTTAATTCCCTAAAATAGGTCCTGCTGTGCATATCGAATGATACAAAAGCGACATGGAAACGGATACGGAAACCCATCAGAAATTTTGCGTTGAAGTTACAAATTTTCGTAGCAATCAATAAGCCACAATTCATCAAAGCCTCACAGATTTCATTTATTTCAAAACTGACTAAAAACCTAGAAAGTTATAAGAGAACATTGTTTAAAGTCGATCCAGACGCTATTGGGAGATCTTCAATGGATGACGGTACAAATGTTCCTATTGGCTTGATTGCATCTCGGGATTGCTTCACTTTCGACATTTCCAGTTGGAGTTTCTGTAAAATGGCATAATTCGGTTGATTAATGGCGGCTTTGCTCTGTAGGACCGTAATTTCTTGTTCTTCTTGTTTCTTTTCTTTAAAGCTTTTAACGGAATGATTGCCATAGAGCCGCAACAATGAACCCCAGGTTTTGATGTGCGGATGAAGGAGCTGTCAATAATTTGTTAATTTCACGGACCTACAAGTCAACACAGCGAAATTCTTACCTGTAATATTGCTTGAGAAGCTTGATGTTTTCCGTCCCTTTTGTTTTTGCATACCACATTGACGGTGTGCTTACCGACGGTCATCTTGAATTCGTTTTTCTTGTGCTTCATTGTGTTCACTTGATAGTCGATTTTAATGTCACCCAGTCCAAAATTACGCTGCAAGCAGGTCAACAGAATGGAGTGGGGTAACGGCTCCGTGGTCTTGGCACAAAACTCCGTTACTCTGGGATCTTCAATACGAATCTCATCAAATACCGACAGATCTTTATACAAAGTTTGTTTATTCGGATTTTTGTTGTTTTCGCCGGTGATTTTGTCACGCATTTCTGGGATAAGTACCTCCAGCGTTTCCCTAGCGGCTTCACTTTTAGCTTGCTTCTTGCTGGTCCCGAATCCCGTCCCATATTTTAAGTTATTTATCGACACAGTAGCTGAGTACGGTGTGGCTGCGTTTTCCATTTCCTGAAATTGTATGCTTACTGTGCAACTCATTGCTAAATGTTATCATGTCTAGTACCTTGAATTCATACGTTGGCTGCTTCTTCAGCGCATGCTGCACATATTCGTGCAAAATACAAACAAAACTTTTACCATTTGGGTTCATAATCCATTCACGACCATGGCGCGAACTTTGATTTTGACCGTCGGTGTTGTGAATGGGAAATGAAATTAATTTCGTTCCTTCCGGAAGTGATGGCCGTTGTAAATTTTTGATATGCTTCTTACTTTTGGTAAATTTCCGACGTGCATGCCACGATCTAAAACCATTGTAACGTTAAATCACAGACCGGGAATAAACAAAAAATGTAAACAAAAAATCCAATTTACTTGAAACGCATCACACGAATCTCCTTGAAATGAAACAATTTCTTGCAATATTCCGTTATTTGCTCGGGGGATAATGATTGCTTTTCGAGATTTTCCTTTACGGTTTCAATGACGGCATTCGTTGTTATCGGCTTAGGCTCATTCGAATCATTCGCACTGTCTGCATCTCCATTCGATTCAACACCGTTGGACATTTTCTCAGCATTATCGTTCGTTTCGGCTATTTGTTCTTTTTCTAAAGCTTTTTTGTAACTAAGGCATGGAATGGCAGTGATGGGTACTTGATGTTTCTGTGGATTGAAATGTACCGAACTTTTAACGGTGAAGTGATCGTCACAGTCGACGAAAGTCTGACATAAGGTTGTGAATAATTTCGAGTTGTTTCTCCGGTATGCGTAAAGAAGACGAGGACACTTTCCATCATGCCCGGAGCGGTAGCAGAGGGCGTGACGCAGTACCCACACCCCAAAAAAAAACGTCGACAAACCCAAAAAACTCCATACAAAAACCTTTGGGACAAGGAGCCATGTATAGGCGAACTTCTGAGTTTTTCCCCTCGCTCCCTCCCCTCCAAATTAGTTTACGTCGGAGCAGCTTCTCAACGAGCTCTAGTAGTCGAGTAGTCTAAAGTGATACGAAGTGTTGCGAAGGCAGCGGAAGAAGGTGACACGAAGTGTTCCGAAGGTAGCCGAAGCTGACACGAAGTGGTCCGAAGGCAGGCGAAGGTGCCACAAAGCATTCCGAAGGTAGCCGAAGGGGACACGAAGTGTTCCTAAGGTAGCCGAAGGTGACACGAAGTATTCCGAAGGTTGCCGAAGGTTACACGAAGTGTTCCGAAGGCAGCCGAAGGTGACACGAAGTGTTCCAAAGGTAGCCGAAAGTGGCACGAAGTGTTCCGAAGGCGGGCGAAGTTGCCACAAAGCATTCCGAAGGTAGCCGAAGGTGACACAAAGTGTTTCGATGTTAGCGGAAGGTGTTGGAGAACAATTTTTTTCGGAGAAAAATTTTTTTGGAGAAAATTTTTTTTCGGAGAGATTTTTTTGAAGAAGTTCTTTTCCTGAGAAATTTTTTTTTGAAGTAAATTTTTTTGGAGAGAAATTTTTTCGGAAGAAAATTTTTGTTGGAGAAAATGTTTTCTGAGAAACTTTTTATTCGAGAATTTTTTTTTTCGAAAAAACTTTTTTTGAGAAAAAATTTTTTCGAAAAAATTTTTTTGGAGAGAAACTTTTTTTTTTTGAGAAAAACTTTTTTTTGGAGAAAATTTTTTTCGAAGACAAATTTTTCGGAGAAGAAAGTTTTTATCGAAGACAATTTTTTTCGGAGAATTTTTTTTTCGAAGAAAATTTTTTTTCTGAGAAAAATTTTTTCGAAGAAATTTTTTTTAGAAAATAGAAGATTTTTCGCATGAACTTTAGTTATAACAACTGAAAACTTCCAAAACGACTGATATCACAACAAAAACCTCTTAAAGGGTAGAGTGTGACGCAGTCCGTAAGTGCGGTTCCAAAATTAATGATATCGCTTGAGGTGACGCTATCGCTGATAATACGCAGAAGTTTTTTTGAATGGAATCTTGTGTTCAAAGTTTTAATTTTCTGAAACAGTTACAGAGCTTTTTTTAAAACAAAATTACGTTGTTTTAAAAAAATTGCGTCACAAATGCCGGATCCACCAGCGGAATAATTTTTCAATACTTTCAGTTTTTACACGCAAAAATTTAAATTTACTCTAAACAATCTACGCAATAAGAAATAAAAGTCAAATTTTTGCAGCGCAAATTATTAATCTGTAACTAGCGTGCTAACCCGGGCTTTGCTGGGATATGTGGGCACTCAAGAGTTGTAGTGAGGTGTAGTGTAGTAAGATGTAGTGAGACCTAGTGAGACCAAGTGAGATGTAATAAGATGTAGTAAGATGTAGTAAGGTGTCAATCTGAAACCCTGAATAGGTCAACGTAATCAAGCATTTCAAGTTTCAGGTTGCATTCGGATGCAAACCCCAATACACTGAGCAATGTATCTACAAGCGACGTTGGAATTGTGTTTATAATATACGCTGCCGTCTTATTTAAGTATTATGTAGTATGCCATACGTAACGAACGTGTTTTGAGCTCACATAATACGTGCGCGGCGTTCGTGCTTGTCTCTATGATTGACTTTTGCTATGCTGCTAAGTTATCCTCAAGATATCCACCGCACCGTCTGTGCAACTTTCATTACCATAACAAACTATTTCGCCTCCTTTCGAACACGTATGACCTAAACAGGATACGCTACCGCATTGTTTTCATTGACAGGAAACTCGGTGAGCTTCGGTACACCTTGATGCTCTTTGGTACCTCTAAGTAAACCTGGATGCATTTTCTAAAGTTCGAACTAATTGAAGAGCGATTGCGTTCGACGTATCATACTGGACGCCTTGTTTCTCTGTTGGCACCCTAAGCTTCTTGGACGTTTGAGACGTGGAGTAGAGTATTCTTTACGAGTTGGATCTTCTGTTGGTCATAGAGCCGCTGCCCATTTACCGCCCATTACGTTGAATTAACAGAAAATATTGTAAGTACTCATGCAGTGTTTCGGTCTATAACGTTCAATTGAAGTGTTTCATAATTCTCTTGTCGAGCCAGGGAGATAGGAGCATTTCACATTTATTCTTCGAACTCGATTGCGGTTGACGTTCTTTCCCTTGAGAGGGCGTTTTCGGCGTGTGTGAGATTTATTTATAGTCTAAGATCCTTTGACAGTACTCTCGATTATATTAATAAAGTGCTCGGCTGCTCTCTCATGGCGCTGCGAGGGCCTCTACATATTTGTACGATAAATTAGTAGTTGGGACTTCGTCAGGGAGCCGAATGTTCGTTCTTCCGAGACACTCGTCCAGGCAGTATAATTTGTCATTGTGTTGACAAAACAGTGTCTCACTCACTTCCGATTAGAATAAAGGTTGCACGCTCTAAGGCGCAAAAAAAACACTTACAGAGGAGTGTGACGCAAGTCTTTATGTCTGCTTACAAAAGTTCTTAAATCAGAAAGCGTAACGCATCAAGCTTCTAACGCAAAAATATTATTCGGTTACAAACGTTCTGAAATCAGAGGAGGGTGACGCATTCAGTTTCAATACGCAGAAAAATGAGAGCAAAAGTACTTTGTGTTTTTAAAAACTTGCGTTACAAATGCCAGATCCATCAGCGTAACAATTTTTCAACATTTTCACTTTTCACGTGCAAAAATTTAAATTTTCACAGTGCAGGAAGAGAATCATAAGCTTGTGCATCTTTCTTATTTCTCTTTTATCTCTTTTTTGGCGTATTCGCTTGCATTTTGTGCATGTAAAACTCGGCTTTTCGGTGAAACGAGTTAAAACGAAAAGTTGCACAATCTTACGATTCTTCTCCTGTACTATCTTCGCGAAAAGAAGTGAAAATAAAAACTGAAAGCATAGAAAAATCATTTCGTTTTCGTTTCTTCTAACTCTTATAGTTTTAGAGTTATTGGATCATACTGAGTGAGTCTGGAAGCGGCTAAATCCCAGAAATTTAAGGAATGGTCAGGTTTTTCAAGGAAAAAACATATGAAGGGACCCGTACGTATCAGAATAGATGCGGCAAACAGAAATGATGTTACGAAAAGACTCGAACGTATCTAAGTAAATATTGCCTTAACTCTTAAGTGTATGAAATTGCGTCCACATAAAGTTGTATTGGAAATTGCCGATAGGGCAATATTGAAAAACTCGTCCGAAACGGTGTAAAAAAAGCACAAAATTGTCGCCCAAATGGAGAAAAATGTTCTCGTCAATTTTCTCTACAACAGCAAAAAAAATAATTTTTTTGGTTAGGGCCGACCTTAGGACCGACGTGAGGTGTATAGTGGTGGACTCGCTCCTAAAAGAGCTGAAGAACAAAGATTTCCCTGCCCAGGGCTATTCGGATGACCTGACCGTTCTGATCAAAGGCAAATTCGAGATTCGAGCAAAAGGCTCGCAGGCTCTGAGCTTGTTGGAAAAGCGAGGCTCTTCGGAAAAGACATTTAGACGAGCGCCCAGGTGAAATATCTGGGGGTTACGTTGGACCGCTAAATTGGATTGCTCACATGGAAGACAAGGCCCAAAAAGCTCTAACGGCTTTCTGGATGTGCAGAAATGCCATCGGAAAGACCTGGGGCCTATCCTCCAAAGCAATACTGTGGATATATGAGGCGGTAGTGAGGCCCGCGATGAGCCATGGCTGCGTAGTCTGGTGGCCAAGACTAAATGTAGAGGCAGCGAAGGAGAGGCTGAAAGAAGTTCAGCGGCTCGTATGTGTGTGTGCCGCTGGTGCCATGAAGACGGCGGCAACAGCGGTCCTGGAAGTTCTACCAGCGGTGCCACCTGCAGATATAGTAATGAAGGCGAAAGCTTTCGCTATAGCGGACAGGTTGACGCAAAACGGATTGTGGACTTCAGGATTCTGCACCGGGCATGGGAATAACAAAAGTATGATTTCTGATCGCATTTTTGACACGCCACGAGATTACATGAAGCAAGAATTAAGTTTCGAAAGGAACTTTGAAGCGATTTTCCCAGATAGGAATGAATGGGAAAATGGGTAGCCAAATACGTTACCTAGTAGCGAATGGGTTGGTTTTACGGAAGGGTCGAAGATGAGTGAAGGGACTGGAGCTGGTATATACCACCCATGAACGGATACCGGAACTTGGATTCATCTAGGGAGCTCTCTAGTATCTTCCAGGCGGAAACTTCAGCAGCACTTCTAAGTGCTCGTGAACTTCTGCCAGAAGGACTGGGAGACAAAGATATAGTAATATGCACGGATAGTGAGGCAGCGATAAAGGCGCTGAAATCACTCGTTGTGACTTCCAAGTTGGTGAAAGAATGCAAGGAACACCTAAATCAGATAGGGCTGAAGAATCGGGTGAAACTGGTTTGGGTGCCCGGACATTCGGGAGTGGATGGCAATGCGAAAGCTGGCGAGCTGGCCAGAACCAGCTCGACGGCTATCACATTCGGACCGGAACCACACATCCCTGTCCCGAACTCACTTTATACGAAAGTGATAAAGGATTGGGTGAAGGCGGAACACGGTAAGAGCTGGACAGTGTATGAAGGAGGAGTGAATACCAAGTGCTTCCTCCCCACTACGAACGAGAGATGGACAAAATAGCTCCTGACGATGAGCCGGGACCGAGTGAGGAAGATCGTGGGAGCGGTGACCGGCCATTGCGGACTCAACAAGCGCCTAGGCGTACGGGAGTGTTCCTGTGGCTTGCAAGAGGAAACGGATTTTCACCTTATATGCGAATGCCCCAAGTTCCTTCAGCTAAGGCACAGGACACTCGGCGACTATGTCGTCCACCCTCTGAGAGTGGCTGAACTAGAACCTATCACATTAGACAAGTTCCCAGTCGCCACGCGAAGGTTCTCTTGATTTTTACATGATGAACGGGATTGGGAACAAAGGGTCAAGAGATTTGTGTTCGAGATAGAGAAATCGATCGTCCCAAACTGATAAAATCTAGACATGAGGCCCACTTGAGCCCTAAGCAAAAGTTTCTTTCAAACAAAAAAAAATTATGAAAATCGGAAAAGATTTACTCGAGTTAATTACAAAAGACTAAAAACTACTTAAACGGCCCTAGCTCGGCGGCCCTTGGGCCGATAGTGCCCCGATTCAATCCCATAAAAGATTTTTTAATTACCTTAGTCTACGAAAAAATTTTTCTTGCGTCACTGCCCCTTACTACCGTGCGGCCATGATCTGACTTACATTGAACATTATGTTGATGTCTAAGCTGATTTGATCGGTTAGGTAACGCTGTGTCAGCTAATAGGATTTGTGGAATGGTTGCGTTTGGCGTAATGTTTCCGTTTGCGAAAGTAACAAAAACAAATCATGAGAAAATATTACTGCGCGACATTTTCCCTGACTAGTCCTTTCGTTCGTCAGAAGGGAATGTATGAGAACAATCGCTCGCAAAGCGACTTTTTACTCTATTCGAATTTCAACTTTGCGACCTCAAAAGAACTAAGATCTTGTATTTTGACTACATTCTGCTTTTTAAAGGCGACACAGCCTTTGCTGTCAGTTTCGCTATCACCGACCTTCCCAAAAGAGCCTCAGAACACACTTACACTTTTAGGAATCGAAGGGAAGACCTTTTTTAGTACGAAATGCAGCTATGGTATAACATACGACAAAGCGTTTCGAAGTGAATGAAACATGTTTGAAAATCTGGTGCATAATGACTTACCCTCACACTCCCAGGACCAAGAAAATATGGGCGAGATACAGTGCAAACTCTCGCTTGCGTATGCAAATACAAAGGTATTCCACTGTTATGAGTCACTTTAACCCATCCTTCAGGTAAGACTTCGAAATGATTTTGTCCCTTTTCTGAAAGCAAAAAATGTGAACAATTGTCACAGTACAAAACATTCTTCTACCTTCTAAAACAGTCTTGAATTTCTCATCATATTGTGCCTCGACTTTTTTATTTTTTATTTCATCTGGCAGTCGTTCATTCAGCATACTCTCAATGTCTGCATCATCGAATTCTGTATCACTCGAGTCACCTTCGGAATCTATGGAATGTACAAATTTTTCAAATACCGTTGCGATTGTATCTACTGCTTCGTTAGCTTACCACGCTCGGATGCAGTTCCGTCACCCTGAACCTCGTCGATGACATCGAAATGAGTCAATTTACTTTCATCAACATCATCATATTTCACTCGCTTGGCCGCCGGACACTCTGTCGTCATCTTCACTCTCAAATTGTATACTTTAAGTTGCGAAAACCTATTCCCGTTCAATGATGTATCACAATAAATTTCTAAGTCGCTAAAGGTTTCATACAATAACCAATGTTCACAGGTTCCAACTCATTTAAATATTTATAAAAATTGAAATGCCTTCCATTGGCCAAAAGTATTGAAACCGAGGATTTTCTTTTGAAATTTTGAATGTAGGCGGAAAAATCGATTTACTTTCAATATTAAATGGTGGAAATTATTTTTCGAAGTTGCTCTTGCAATGAACTCTTTAAGATTATACCGAAAAAGAGTCCAAAGCGAAAGGACTTCAGTTGTCTGTCTTATCACAAATTCATGATTAACTTTATTTCAATAAACTAAAACTCCAACTGGATGCTAAATTGGTGAAATGAGATGCGATAAACTGCAGAACAAAAGCGAAGAAATTACTAATGTGAAAAAAATGATGGGTACCGTGACGTTGATGACGTTTCGTTCTTCTTTTTTCATCAATGAGTTTTGGTCGAGGTTTTTCCTTAAAAAGCATAAAACGTTGCAACTGGCTCCACCTCGCCGACAAAGAATTTTTCCCAGATTTCCTTATAAGGAAGTTATTAATTTCGGATCACTTTAATTAAATTTGTCTCGGGAACAGCTGTCAAAATGATAGAAAGAAAAGAGAAATGAAAACGACATTCCAAAATGAGAGAATAGACTGTATCATTACTTTTATGTTTGTCCGTATTCAACTATGAAGGCATGGATGACGCCACTTGAGAAAAGGGATTAGTTCTATGTTGAAATGTTAATTGAGCTATGAATAAAACATAGATGTCACCACTTGAGTTTCGGTGACAATACACGGTCTATTATTTTCATTCATTTGACAGAAGTCTCCGAGACAAGTAGAAATAAAATTGATCTGCTCTCTGAAACTCTATTACAACGAAGAGAATTGCTATGGCGGCTAGCTCAGTTGACGTTTTCTGTTCTGCTTCACGACATTTCTTGCATGAACGCCTTTATTTTCCTAGCCAGCCATTCCTCGTTAAAAAGGTCAGTTTGAAGTCGTCAGTATTTGTAGTTGTGTATACGTGTGCATATTGAGTACGCCAAAAATACGATTTTTAGACCCCCCCCCTTGTACGCAAAAATGTATGAAAAAAATTCTCGAAATGTATGCAGCGTACGCCTTAAGCGAACCCCCTCTTCCAATACGGACGTATTATGTGGATGTCCCCTAACCTCCATAACTTACTACACGAGTTTGAAGTCAAATATTGAAGCATAGAAAAAGAGATAGAGAAGCGCTGTTAGCAGATATTTCCACCGAAACCATGTTCTATGTCCGGTTTACTGTCAAATTCTATGTTGATCTAAAATTGTTGCGTTTGATGTTAACAGCACGTTCATGAACTCTAATTTTTTCATTAAGTGAATGAATAACCTATAATTTGACCAAATTGTAAGCAGACCTTGAAATCGTATAGAGTGTTAAAGGATCAGTTAATTCTAACTAATCTTGCAGTCACACGCCAAAATGAGAGAAATCGCATAGAAGTTTAAGAAAACATTGCAAAAATGTGAAGTATCAAATTTGCGATGTTTTTTTTTAGAAAAGAATCCAACGTAAATAACAAAACAACCAAAGACCCGTACGTATCAGAATAGATGTGGCAAAAAGACTCGAACGTATCTAAATATACAAATAAGCAAACAATCCAACGTTTTCTGTTCTCTTATAACTGTAAAAATTTCAAAAATCCATAGAAATCACCCAAGGTAATGTCAAAGGCCCTACCGAAGTACGTCTCACACCATTCAAATCTAGAAAATCTTATATCCAAGGACTAAGTCTTTTTCCCTATAACCCAGAAATACGTGTTATCTAAAATTTTATTATCTACAACTTTGTCCTTGGAAGCAGCTTTCTACCTCTCATAGTTCTGGAGATCTGGGCCATCCTGCCCAATTATGGAAGAGGCCATATACCAGTATTGGGCTATATTTTCCCAAAACCCCGAAGCACATGTTCGCTTAAATTTAATTTTCTACAACTTCGCCATTGGAACAAACTTTCTAACTCTCATAGGTCTGGAGATCTGGGTCATCCTGCCCAATTATGGAAGTGGCCATATACCAGGATTGGAACATATTTCCCCAAAACCCTGAAACACGTGTTCGCTTAAATTTAATTCTCTATAACTTCGCCTTTGGAACCAACTTTCTTACTCTCATAGTTCTGGAGATCTGGGTCACCTGCCCAATTATGGAAGTGGCCATATACCAGGATTGGACCATATTTCCCCAAAACCCTGAGACACGTGTTCGCTAAAATTTGATTCTCTACATCTTTGCCTTTGAAAGTAAATCTCTCTATTACGTATTTAAGCAAATACTGAAAAAAAACTATCTCTTATCATTTTGGGCAGAGAAATTTATTTCCGCCCATTCCATGGCTCCCAGTGCCCAGACCCCTGACCCGATTCCAACAACAAAAAATCCCCAGTTTTTTGGTATCAAATGCTTTCATTTGACACCAAATTGGGCAATTTCCGTGCTTTACTTGCTGAGATATTTGCGAAAAAGTTTCGCCGACCCTCGAAAAACCTTGTTTTTGGTCACTTCCTCAACCATATCTCCGGAACCACTTCATCGATTTTGCTCATCTTCGAACTTGAATCATGGGAGGCAGTACCTTTCAGGGAAAAAAAGTTTAGTCTGATCGGTTGAGCCGTTTGGAAAAAAAAGTGGAGACGGACAGACGGACGGACAGACGGACATTTTTTTTATTGCTGATTCGTCATCTCTAGACCATAATAGATGCATCCCCCTTCCCACCTCGATCTACCCCATGTTACAATAAAATTGTTTGTAGTAAACGTATAGGACCTTTATACTTCGTACGGGTCCAAATATACAAAATTATAGCTCATATACTGTGAGAGTATGACTCTTACACGAAAAATATATGAATCAGAATTCAAGTTCATTTGCGATGTTATTTCAGAGTAAATTTGTATCTTCATACTTAAACTTTTTGGATTCCGATTCATCTATTATTTGCGTAAGAATCATCCTCTCACAGTACATGAGCTATAATTTTGAATAATTTGTTATTTATGCAGGATTCTGTCTTAAAAAACATCGCAAATTTGACACGTCGTAAAAATGTGAACTGTCAAATTTGCGATGTTTTTTTACAAAAGAAGAATGCGTAAATGACAAATTATTCAAAACTATAGCTCATGTACTTTGAGCGGATGACTCTTACACAAATAATAGATGAATCAGTATTCCAAAAGTTCAAGTATGAAGGTACGAGTTTGCCCTGAAATAACATCGCAAACGAAGTTGGAATGCGATGATTTTGCAGAGCAACTTTCTACCTTCAGTCTCAAACTTTTTGAATTCTGATTCATCTATTATGCACTTTAGAGTTATCCTCTTACAGTACATGAGCCTATAATTTTGAAAAATTTGTTTTTTACACAGTAATCTCCTCTAAAAAAACATCGCAAATTTTACACTTCACATTTTGCAACGTGCTTTTAAACTGAACCTTACCCTCAATTCTCTTTTTCATATTTATATAATTTTTTGACATCTGATCCCGAGATAAGTTAAATAGACTACTTCGCGACGGCAAAGTCTGACATTAACTTCTAAGACCGCTTGCAATCAACTTCATTTTTTATTTGTAAATCCAACTTGACAAAAATAAAATTTATTTTAATTCCATTGTTTGGTCCCAGAAGTTGACAACGGCGAAGTCTCGCGAAGTAAGGACGACCATGTTTTATAAGACAGTAGTCCTGAAATTTTCTGCAAGTACTCACGTTTCAGTCACAACCCCGGGTAACAAAGAAAACATATATTATTATATTATATTATTGCATCGGACAATAGTCAAAAATAGTCACCGACAAACGGTGTCGCCATCTCTTTATTTCCTTAAGCTGATTACCGTTCGATATAAAGAGTGTGACCAGCCGACAGTAGCGCCATCAATTAATTTCATTGTTAAATGTGGTTCAAAAAGTAAATGATTCCATCGCCTATCGTGTTTCGAAATACTAGTCGAAGGACGATGCGGTTTATGATGCCATGAGATGACGGAGTTCCTTTCAAATTGTACGAAAAGGAGGTAGTGTGATCTGTCGAATGATTCTTGAAAAACTTTCTTTCATAAACAGTCACTTTTCACCTTCCATAATCCCTAACTAAAACGACTGTGTGTGGCATTCTTACATTTTCGTCTGATTATCTTGAATATTTTCTTTTGCGGCGTGTTTTTTCAAACTCGTATTAGTGCTGAAGTACCTACTAACTAGGGTGCCTCACGAAAAAAAGGAAAACCACAGGTTGATCTAGTTACTCCACACAAAAAATTGTAGGAGCCCAAGAGGGAGCGAGCGAAATCGGCTACTGTATTTTCGTCACAGGTACGATATTATCATACCAACGGGCGATAATATCGTCATAGGAACGATATTATCATACCGCTGGGTGATAATATCGTGTCAGGAATGATATTATCATACCACTGGACGATAATATCGGAACATAGTCTTGTGAATTGATTATATCTTAGTATTTGTTGAGAAAAGTAGCAAAACTGTTGCGGAATACGCACGGAAGAATGCGACTCAAGGGGGTATAGCCTCATTGCGGGATCTAAGAGTGAGAGCCCCTAGGGGTGTTTGGAGCAGAGTTCCGTGTAGGTATCAGTAAGGGTATGGCTGCTTGCACGGCGTATTAGATACCCGCCGTGGGGGGACCAATATTATGAAGTTCTCACAAACCTCCCCTATGCTTTAAAACAAGCTTCTATAACAAGAAGCCATATTTGATGAACGCCACAATTCCTTTTATAGACACTTCTATGACTTCTCTATTGACTACTTCAATCAACACAACATTCAGAACAAAAAAAAAAAAAACATTTTGACATATCTTCAAATTTTGGAAATTTTTCTTGAGCACGACTGCGCTGGACTAAACGGACAATATTATCATACCACCGGGCGATAATATCATGCCAGGAACGATATTATCATACCACCGGGTGATATTATCGTGCCAGGAATGATGTTATCATACCACTGGGCGATAATATCGTTCCAGGAACGATATTGTCATCACCAGGATGATATTATCGTTCCGGGCGAAAATACTGTGGGCGATTTTTCCCTGTCCCGCCCAAGACACCCAAAAAAAAATTTTTTTGAATTTGTTTTGTAAAAACTGACCGAGTGAAAATTCAAAAATATGAATTTTCGCCATTTTTCAAATTTGAAACACTCGCAGCGCCATCGTGTCGCATGTTAAAGGAAAAAATATATTTTTTTGGAGGCCTATTTTATTACCTATCAAACCTCTCCCATTAAAAATCAACAAACGAATTTGAAGAACGATTTTTGAAGACGCATGTCCTAATGAGTTCTTTTGGAGTAATTGATTTTCCAAATTTCCCAAAAAAAATTTCCTGAGGAAGCTTATTATAACATGCGTCCACAAAAATCGTTCTACAAAATTCATTTGTTGACCAAATTTGATGGGAGAGGTGCTGTTTGATAGATAATAATAGAGGCCTCCTATAAAAATTATTTTTTGAATAACATCCGATACGATGGCGCTGCGAGCGTCTCAAATTTAAAAAATGGAAGAAAAATCACATTTTTGAATTTTCACTCGGAAAACAATTTTTTTTGGGTATTTTGGATTTCTACAATTTTTTGTGTGGGGTGAAAAGATCAACCTGTGGCTATCCTTTTTGTGTGGAACACCCTAATTCAACATACCTCTGCCGTTCTACACGTCAAAAATTTTCATACTGTGGGTTTTTGTATTTCATAGTAGCTTTCTTGTTGAAAACATAAGATCATTCTCTTTTGACCGGGCGGGAAATGTGAAATTAGAAATTTAAAATTGAAATGAATGAAATCCATAAGACATAAAACGAAACACTTTTTCAAAATATTCTACGATTAGATAGACAACATTTTTATCAAAGAACGACACACTTTCATTTTCTTCGAATCAATTTACAGCCTTGAATTAAGCAATAGACTCAGCTCATCTATCCCCCCGCATTCAACAGTGTCTTATAAGTTACATGGCTTACAACCCACTAAATGCAATAAATGTTTCATATCCAAACGTACTGTACAGATCTCATGCAGGTATATAGTGGAAAAAAACAACTGCATTATGATAGAAACAAAACTCGCTTTCTGTATGAATGGCAGAAAAGGACATGCGTTGTCGTTTAGTAGTTATCGTCCTGCTGCTGTATAGTAAAAGCAGAACGATGAACAAGACTGAGTTACAGCAATTTATTAAAACTGTTACTAAAATTTAAATAATTCATTGAGTTTTATTTAATTGATTTTCTTTAGTTAAATTTGAATGTTCCTAGTGATAAGAAATTTTAACTGTGATACGGACGTAAGGTTCAAGTGACTAAAGACTCGGTGCTTCAGTGCTTCGTTGTTAAAACTAAGATTTCAAGTCGTAATTTGTTTTGGGTTGATCGAAGAACGTAAGTTAGAGTTCGTAACCGTCAAGTACACAAAATAATTAAATTGTTGCGGTGTTTCGCAACGAATTTCAGGACGAAATGAACTCACCCAAATATCTGCTAACAAGTTTCTTGATTGAATATGACTCTAGCGTTTTCACCGTTCTCACTTCATATTTATTTCAAACAGATGATTTCATGAGGAAGGCACATCCCTTATGCCTCCTTGAACTACCGACCTTCAGTTAACTTAAGTGAAGAGTGCTGGGGTGGTTCAAATCATGTGACATTCACAAATTAAGGAGTAAATTAGACGCTCCCATTTTTTTTTCGGGGGGTCCATAGTATTTTTGAATTTTTCAGAATTTACGTAACATATCTGAAAAGTTAGAGGTGTGGCGAGGGTCTGACGAATGGCACGTTTTGTACTTTATACCATTTTTTTAACTTATCATTGTTGTACTCCCAGACCAGAGTAAATTATACAACAACAGGCAATCAATTTTTTCTTGTAGGGTAGACTCACATATTTGAAACCTTTTTGAGATTATCAGTTTAGAGTAAAGTTCAGACGAGATTGTTGGGTAAATACGATTTTCAAGGTGCTTTATGGCTTGCACATACAAGATATGAAGTGAACAAAAAAAGTTATTTACCGAAGCTAAAGACACTTAAAAATACTAAAACATTATAATTCAATTGAGTGTTTACATTAGATTTGCACCATCTCTCTATTGCACTGCGTTAATACCTTGCTGTGCATTTTCAAAACAACGATGGATTTGCATTCTAGAATTAGTTTATTTGTTAACTGACTGTGAAATAGTGTGTACAAACGGAAGAATTAGCGTAAAACTCTGTATTAGGATTACAAGATTCCGCATAATAATAAATCCATCAAATTCTTCTATCTGTAAGCTAATTCGAATCTTCGTTACAAGGAACTTCTAGGCGATCGAAGTTTCTATTTAATTAATTGTTTATGCGTAACATTTAATAGAGTGAACCACAGTTCAATGTGATTGGCATAGAGGTTGTCGTTAAGTCTTACTACAATTACATTTTTGATTTTTTTTTCTTATAAAATATTTTTTTTTTTTGTAAAGTTTTCTATCACAACAAAAACCTTTTAAAAGGTAAAGTGAGACGCAGTCCCTAATGTCTACTTCCAAAATTAATGATATCAGTGGAGGTGACGCTTGCGCTGAAAATACGCATACATTTCCTTGAGGACAACGTTACTCTGTGTTCAAAAAATCGCGTCACAAATGCCAGACCCAACGACGAAATAATTTTTCTGTACTTTCAGTTTTTACGCTGCAAAAATTTAACATTCGTGTCTTTTTGCGAAGATTGTTTTGAGTTTTAAATGTTTGCGTGTGAAAACTGAAAGTGTTGAAAAATTATTACGCTGGTGGGTCTGGCATTTGTGACGCGATTTCTTGAACACAGGGTAACGATGTCGTCAAGGAAATGTATGCGTATTTTCAGCGCAAGCGTCACCTCCACTGATATCATTAATTTTGGAAGTGGACATTAGGGACTGCGTCGCACTTTACCTTTTAAAAGGTTTTTGTTGTGATATCAGTCGTTTTGGAAGTTTTCAGTTGTTAAAAAAATTTCTATTTTTTGAAAACAATTTTTTGGCGAAAACTTTC
Organism: Pseudolycoriella hygida; assembly: GCA_029228625.1. Taxonomy (NCBI): domain Eukaryota; kingdom Metazoa; phylum Arthropoda; class Insecta; order Diptera; family Sciaridae; genus Pseudolycoriella; species Pseudolycoriella hygida. The sequence continues at coordinate 160,682,076 of CM055403.1, read as the reverse complement.
GCCTCAAGTTTGACCAACTTCCGCGCCTCGGCGACCCCACTTTCT
>CM055403.1:160570555-160681531 GCA_029228625.1 Pseudolycoriella hygida | reverse complement strand
GGAGTTTTATAAAAAAAATTTCCCACAAGTATAGATAGTTTCAATCTAGTAAGCAATTGTTATTGCAAAATTAACGGTCAGTCGAATTGTATTTTTTTGGAGAAAACGAAATTTGAATAAAAAATAAAATTAAAGTCGCTACCGTTGTGTTAAGTTGGGGTTGATTCGAAAAAAAGCGAGATGAAATTTGTTTACTACTTTTCATCAATATGAAAAACCATGAACTCGACTTTAATGACTTTATTATAACCCGTGTTGAATACAAGAAACTCGACTATAATAAGCCAGTTATACCCCTACTTTCAGCGCAATAATTGGCATATTATAGGCGCCGATCGATGTGATATAGTAGATTACAGTGGGGGTGCGGAAGTAAGTATTTACATGAGGGATCAATTTTGTGAAATGAGCTAAACTCAAGAGGGTGTTTTGAATGATCCTGAATGGATGAGTTACTAAGCGCTCCCCACTGAATACTATTTTCATCGGTGTCCCATCCGAAAACGCGTCATTACATGCAGATATACATGTAATGAGAAGTTTCCCTAACATACATGTAATGATTAATTTCCGTAGGGTGCACATATACATTTCATGACAAGTTTTCGGTGGGACATCGACTAAATTGGAAAAACTAAGCGTAGTAATATGCCAAACTTGCTAATTCATGCTTTCATCATGTGCTCACCAGATGCAGAAACGATAAAATAGGTATGAAGCGAATTAATTCATTTCAAATTTATCTTAATTGTGACAAAACCATAAGAAAATACTTAATGTAAATAATGTGGCAGTAACATATAAGATACATTAATGCAATTCATTTTTTAAGTAAACAAAGACCGTTCTAGTTTACATAATAAATCATCGCCTGATCTCACCCATACACTTTGTTATCTCAATTAACAACAATAAGTGTCTTCACTTCAAATAACCAAACATCGGTAACGAAATAACCAGTTAATGAGATAACCAAACACCCGCTTATTTCAAAAGAACAGAATTGTCGAACATTACCTTTTCAATATATTTATTGATTATTATTATCTCCTGGAGTATGGTGTGACCTGGATTTTATTAACGAAGTTCTTAGATCTGACCATTTCGGAAATCCTCAATTTCAAAAATTTATATCTTCGGCTCTAGACCACATATCTAACTCATTTTTCTTTCTTATCTTGAAGAAATATCACAGCGTTAGAGGGGGAATAGTTAATTTCAATATAGCCCAAGATGTGTACCTATTCCGAGTGTGCAGCACAAGGCAAGTACACATTGCGTGTGTACTGCGCTCTTTTGAAAGATATTTTTCTGTAAATCCAAGTAAAGGGTGTGTAGGTGCACGCTTTCGCTACCAATAATGTGAATACACACACCAATACATTCTCGCTTCTACAAAAAAATTATTTGTTACAAGTGAATTTTCGGGAATTTTCAGGAGTTTTCGGAAATTTTCAGGAATTTTTGGGGATTTTCGGGAATTCACAACCTACAGCAATGATGCACGCTTGTACTCGAAGATATACCCATTATGAAACTTCAATTGGCTTAAATTGCTGCGACGAAGTCACATTCGGAGCATGTGGAACGATTGCTAGTAAGTCATTAATTCCTATGATTTATACAGACAAATATAACAAAATGAAAGCAATTGATTGAACAATTCTGACTGGGTCAACATTGTTTAACTATCTATATTTTAATGTAAGCATGTCAACGGTCGTGATAATCCCCATGAAAGTTCAACACGAAAACAGCAAAAATTGTTTTAGGGCGCTCGCGTAATCGTCCGTTTAGCTCTCCGTTTTGCCACCGTTTACATGATAGTTGAGTGGTTTCCATTGTTTTACTGATAGCAGTAAACGGAGGCATCTAAATGGACGACTGCGCGAGCTCCTGGAAAATGTTTTTCCAGAAGCACACCAACAAAAAGAAAATATAATAATCGTGAAATTCATTTCTACCTCAGAAAGATAACTGTAAAGGGTATTTTATGTTCGAGAAATGGTAAATGCTTCGAGACGTAGTCGAGAACCTATTTGCCATTTCGAATTTCATATAATGACCGCGCATTCTGTTTGCATATAAACACGTCATCTATGAATCTTTACGGTTCTACTGTAAAACGTACATACTTTTACAGTTCGAGTATAAAGCTTTTATTGGTGCGTAGCGTATACATATTTTAAGCTGTGATGTTTATACACGAATTTTTATACATGAACATTTATTGCAAAAGTTTTAGAATGAGCAAAAGATTCAATGTTTCAAGTTCTGTTAACAAACGACCCGCAGAAATTACCCAAGGTAATGTCGAATGCCCTCCCGAAGTGCATCTTATAAAAAAACTTGATAAAATCTTGAAAATATTTCTGTCAAAAAATTTGTGATCAAAAAAATTTCAGGCGACAAAAAATTAATTCACTACAACTTCGTCTCTGAAAGCAACTTCAGAAATGCAACATCCGGCGATAAGAGTTATTCCTCCAAATTCTAGAAGTGGCTTTATCCGTGGACTAAGTCATTACTCCTTAGAACCCGCAAACAAGTATTCTATAAAATTGTATTCTCTACAACTTTGCCTTTGGAAGTAAATCTCTGTATTGCATAGTTAGGCAAATATTGACGAAAAACCATCTCCTATCATATATGACCGAGAAACATCTCCTATCATATATGGCCGAGAAACTGAATTTCGTCCATTCCATAGGTCCCAGTGCTTTAATTTAACTCCAAAATAAACAATGTTCGTGCTATACTTGCCGAGATATTTGCGAAAAGGTTTCACCGACCCTAAAAAATCCACGTTTTTGGACACTTCTGGGACCATATCTTCTCCTGGGACCATGTATTCTCCACACTCCCGCCTCAATCTACCCTATATTACAATAAAATGGTTTGTAGTAAACGTATGGTACCTTTGTACTTCGTACGGGTCCAATTACTGAGTTTGTTTTCGTAATTCTTGGTAATTTTAAGTAATTTTTAGAAATGTTATTCAATTTTTAGAAATTTCCGCCCTTAGCTACCAGTATACTTGATTATCTCTTCAAAAGAAAGTCAGTAATTTTGAGGAATCTTTAGAAATTTTCGGGAGATTTTGGAAATTTTCGGGAATTTTTAGGAATTTTCGGGAATTTTTAGAAATTTTCGGCAATCTTTTAGGAATTTTCGGGAATTTCTAGAAATTTTCGGGAATTTGAATTCCCCAGAATAGGCCCTGTAGCACAGGGTGACCAATTTTCTATAGGGAATTGTCTTCCACGAATTTCTGTAACTTTCGGAACTTTCCGAAAATGTTTCTTGTTCTGCAGAGTATATAATTTCTAAATGTTACACTTTGATTTATGTCAATTACATTAGAAACATCAAAGCGTAACATTTAGAAATAAGGTCTACTGTAAGTTATTGTTGTTTTAACTCATTTCTGCTTCAATATTTAAAAAGATGATTTTATAACGTGAATTTATACTGAAGATACAGATTCTCTTTAGTGAAAAATTTCAAGTCACCCTGAGTTTTGACTTTTGCTTTCTCGCAACGTTACCCGAAAATGGTTTGCAACAAATGATTTATTTTTGGACCCGTACGAAATACAAGGGTCTTATATGCGTTTACTACAATGCATTTTATTGCGACATGGAGTAGATCGAGACGGGAGTGAGGCGAATGCATTTAATATCGTCTAGAGATGACGAATCATCGAAAAAAAATGTCCGTTTGCCCCTCCTGTCTAAACGGCTGCACTGATCACCTTTACCCTTTTTTTTCCCTGAAAAGAAGATATGTCCCATAAATAAATATCGAAGATGAGCAAAATCAGTGAAGTTGTTTCGAAGATATGGTCGAAAAAGTGACCAGAACCATGGTTTTTCGAGGGTTGGCGAAACTTTTTCGAAAAAATCTCAGAACTCAACTATGCAATATGGAGATTTACTGTCAAAGACAAAGTTGTAGAAAATAAAATTTTAGAGAACACGTGTTGCATGGATTAAGAGAAACATGCCACAATCCTGGGAAGAAGAAAATATGAATCACAACTTTAGAACTATGACTGTTAGAAAGTTGCTTCCAAAGGCAAAGATGTAAAGAATAAAATTTTGGGGAACATATGTTACAGGGTTTTAAGGAAAAATTACCGAATCCCGAGATAAAGCAACTTCTAGAATTTTGAAGGATGAGGCCTGTCTCTAGAGCTATTATTGAGAATTACATTTAAGAGAAAAGTTTCAGGATTTATTGTAGAAACTACGTTGGTCCTCTTTGTGATATGGTGCAGATGAGAACATTTCGGTTTGACAGGCGATATTTTGGACAGGCGGTGATTTGACATTACCTTGGATAATTTCTATGTATCTTTGAAATTCTGATATGTGTGGGAACGGGTATTGGATGATCGGTACGGTTAACTTTATTATTCAGATCGAAAGTTTCTATGTCTAGTTAGGACATTAGGACAAGCTGAAAAAGGAATTCGAAGAAAATCTAACAATCATCGAAATCCACGAAAAGTTGACTAAACGGAAAAAATTATCATCCGAATATTCCTAGAGTACTTTTACGAAATGCAAAAAATTGGTAAAAGTAAAATGGACGAGAAGTCGTTGGTGCAGTACATTGTGAATGGAATTCCAGAACAAATGAAGGGACCCGTACGTATCCGAATAGATGCGGCAAACGGAGTTGATGTTACGAAGAGACTCGAACGTATTTAAGTAAATATTGCCTTAACTCTTAAGTGTATGAAATTGCGTCTACATTAAGTTGTATTGGAAATTGCCGATAGGGCAATATTGAAAAACCCGGTGTAAGAAACGGTGTAAAAAAACCTTTCCGAAAGCACAAAATTGACCCCCAAATATAAAAAATGTTCTGCTCAAACCACTTTTTGGGCTAGGGTCGACCCTAGTACCGACGTAGAGCCCTAAGAAGAGTCCTCGGACACACAATTCCATAGCCAAAAATGTTTCCCTCGATTTCCTCTGCAACATAGCAAAAAAATTTTTTTTGTTTAGGGCCGACCTTAGGACCGACATGGCCCACTTGAGCCGTAAGCACAGGCAGAAGTTTCTTTACTAAAATGTCGGCTATGCTCGGGTCTTTCAAACAAAAAAAAATTATGAAAATCGGAAAAGATTTGCCCGAGTTATGGACAAAAAACACATAGAGCCCTAGCAGAGACTCGATTTTAGTGCCCCAGCTAAATCCAAGGACTCAAATTCAAAAAAGTTCCTTCCATAAATTGTCGGCTATGTCCAGGTCTTTCAAACAAAAAAAAAATTGAAAATGAGAAAAGGTTTACTCGAGTTATGAACAAAAGACCAAAAATCACTTAAACGGCCCTAACTCGGTGGTCCTTAGTCCGACAGTGCCCAGATTCAATCCCATAAAAGATTTTTCGATTACGTTTCAGGGAAAAAAAGTTTTTGAAAATCGGTTGAGTTTTACTCGAGTTATCGTGTTCACAGACGGACGGACGGACATTTTTTTATTGTTGATTGGTCATCTAAGGACCATGATCGGTGCTCCCCCCTACTCCCGGGTCGAAATTCGACTGGTTACAAACGTCTTGGTAAGGGAAGAAAAAATTATTCGACAAAAAATCACCCGACCAAAGCCAAAGCTCAGAGGATGGCATGTCAATGAATTTAAACGGAAAGAGATGTTACAATTGCGGTTCGAGAAGCCATCAAAGCCATTCATGTCCAGACAAATCGAAAGGATCGAGATGTTTCAACTGCAATAAGTTTGGCCACATCGCCAAAGACTGCAAAGATTCGAAGCAGGATTCAAAACAAGATTCTTCTACGAGTCAACCAAAACCAGTGCGATTGATATCTGCAATACCGAAAGCTGATGATGCACACACAAGTGTAGATTTTTGGCCGAAAAGATTAAATTTCCTGGTTTTGTCGTCAAACCGAAGCCGTACGGAATTTTCCAGAACTGAATAATGTCTTCCACGCACAACGTTTCCTTGGTCTCACTGGATTTTTCCGAAGATTCGTCCAACATTATGCAACGGTTGCAAAGCCGTTGACAGAACTAACGAGAAAAGATATCAAATTCGAATTTGGTGAGGCTTTCATGTCATTAAAAGCCATTTTATGTGAAAAACCGATCCTGCAGATGTATAACCCAGAAGCTGAGAAAAACGAACACACGGATGCTGGTAAATTTGGTTTCGGAGCTGTGTTGTTGCAAAGAAACAACGAAAATCAGAAGATTACTATCTCAAACAAATATATGAGAGCTATGATTTGGAGACCCTTGCCATCTACAAAGCAGTGAAAAAGCTACGAATTTATCTGCTGGGTCTACGATTCGAAGTTTTGACAGATTGCCAAACCTTCGAGAAATCAATGTTGAAGAAAGAGCTCATTCCACAAATTGCCAAGTGGGCTCTATACATCAGCCAATTTGAGTGCATCAGCTTGGAACGAAAATGAAGCACGTGGATGCACTGAGTCGAATTCCGAAGATCTTATTAATCAAAGACGGTCTAGTAGCAAAAGTGAAACGCGAGGTGGAATATTGTACAAGTGGATCGATGGTAACAATTTGTTGGTGGTACCCGAGGGGTGACGCACTTCATTTATTCCATTTATTCCCAAAATTTTTTTTTTGTTTTTGCGAAATATCTGAACCAAACACATCACAAGTTAGACAAATAAGTTTAAAAAAAGGTTTGCACAAATTATAATGCCTTGAGCATCTTAAGATTAAATTCTATTTGTTTGGAATAAATGGAATAAATTTATTTATTCCATTTATTCCATTTTTCAACAAAAATTCTTTTAGGTTTTCAAAAGTGGGTGTTCAATCTCGAACAGATTGAACATTTTCGATTGAGGTCCAAATTCGTATCAATTGGACATTTTATAAGTTAAAGTAAATTTAAAATTTTACAGCTGGCAAGATGTTCAATCTCGGACAGATTGAACATTTTCGATGATTTTCGATTCATTTTGTCATACATATCAAAAAGATGACAAAAATACCTAATGGATTATTTATTGAACAACGGTTGCACGATATGCACAAGCATAATGATTCGGAATGTGCTGACAAAGAACATTGCAATACATTCGTTGCCATTCCAGTAAATTGAACTCTCATAAAAATATTGCAATCATAACAATAAGTTTCAATTATTTATACTTATACAAAAATGTGCAACTATGGCAATAAGTATGTTAATGAATATATTGATAACACGTATAGTATATTCTGGAACAACTAATTACAGTGGTAGGGAAAAATTGTACACAAAAATTGGTATATAAGAAATGAATTAAGACTGAATAAAGTTAGTTACCTAAAATAACTCAACCCGAGCTTTCTATTTTCAACGGGTCTCTGAGACCAACTCAAGAGAGCCAATTGCCCAACGAGAAAAACATTTAAATCTAAAAACAAATGGACCGATTCAGATCGAAGGATTCGGCTTCATTTGAGATTTAACAGTGGGTTTTTTCACTTTTTGACACATTAGTATGGTTTGTTGTGTGCGTTGCCATCAAAATCAAGTCTATTTGAGGTTTTGACGAATTAGAAAAAATTATCATTTATTCCAATTATTCCAATATTTATTCCACTTATTCTATTTATTCCATTTATTACCATTTATTCCATTTATTCCATAAACCGCAGAACTGCGTCACCCCTCGGTGGTACCAAAGAAAATCACACATCAATGCCCGTAAAGTCGAAACGATTGTGAAGCGCGACTATTTCATCGATAAGCTTGGTCCGAAAGTCGCTAGAGTTATCGGGAATTGTATCGCATACATTCTGGCCAATAGGAAAGAAGGAAAAAAGGAGGGACTGTTATGTCCAATCGAGAAAGGCGACGCTCCATTGCATACGTACCACGTCGACCATTTAGGTCCATTAGCATCAACAGCGAAGAATTATAAGCACATTGTGGCAGTGATGGACGCTTTTTCGAAAAGTGTTAAAAAAATTAGAATTCCAAAGAGAAGTGTTTGGCAACCCGTCCAGACAAAGGATCTACCTTCATTTCAAACATTTTGGAGGTATATTGCAAAGATCACGACATAAACCTTCATTTAATCACTACAGGTGTGCCAAGAGGAAATGGCCAAGTCGAACGCTCAAATGGAATAATTATCCCGATCTTGACCAAATTGTCAAATGATGACCCATCGAAATGGTTCAGACACATCACATGACTGCAAACAATCATAAACTCTACACAAACGCCAAGTACTGGAAAGACACCGTTCGAGATCATGTTTGGCGTCAAGATGAGAACCGAGGAAGACCAAATTTTGGCTCAACAAATACAAGACGCAATTCGAATCGATTTCCTAGAACAACGTCACGAAATGCGAAGATTAGCGAAAGAAAATATCGAAAAAATACAACAGGAGAATCGTATGACGTACAACCGTAGTCACAAACCGGCACTGGCGTACAAAGTGGGAGACTTGGTGGTCTCAAACTCAAGAGCAAATTTCTTGGACCATACGAAGTAACCAAGGTAAATCGACAGAATCGTTACGGGGTAACGAAAGTGGGTCAACACGAAGGACCAAACGTCACGTCGACATCAGCCGACTTGATGAAACCGTGGCTCAATCGAATGGACGAAGACTCAAGCTCATCATCGGAGACCGATGATTAGTGCAGGACGGCCGTGTGGGAACGGGTATTGCATGATCGGTACGGTTAACTTTATTATTCAGATCGAAAGGTTCTATGTCTAGTTAGGACATTTGTTTTTTGCTTTTGTGCATATGCGCATACGTAAAGTCGAGTCATTCGAGTATCTACATTTAAGAAGAGACGTTGACTTTTTGTATTTATCTCGCGCATGGTAGCAATTTCATTATTTTTCAATTAAATCTAATTTTGTTATTTAGTTTTTACTTGGAAGTCGTTAGCTAGAGTTGCGAGAGGAGATACTCGATCCTACATATGTATTTGCTCAATGTTGTGTTGCTTGAGTTATGGAACCAAAAATAAACCACTTCTTATCAGAATTAGCTTTTTATTGTTTACCCTTGCATTCGGTCGTCTTACCGACCATAATCATGGCTATAACAATAAAAATTTTCAATAAGAAGCTGATGATTTTGAAGTTTCACTTCTCTAGCTTACGTTGTTTTTGAGTATCACAACAATTCTCGATGAATTTAATAAATGTTTATGTAGGACGTTGGTGCAGTAGGGTTTATAATCGGAGTTTTCGAATTATTTTTGATGATGTTGGTTCGGGCCGGTTTCAAACACATGTTTCACTAGTGCCGTTTTTCTTGGATTCTTCTCCATGTTTTTAACATCGGATTTATGTGTTGCAATTCTGTCACATAAGCACCACGTGGTTTCTCCTATGTACCATTTAGAACATATTTTACATCGTACTCTGTAGACCACACACGACTGTTGGTTATTTGTTATGTTTTGTTTTGTGTACGTGAATAGTTCCCCAACTTGCGACACGGGCTTTGAAGCGATTTTTAGATTCGGAACTATTTTATTGACAGCTTTAGATAGTTTTTCCGACAAGCCTGTCACATATGTCATTCCCGCAAACTTTTTAGGTTCGAGGATCATTGTAGAGTTTGCATCTGGAAGTAGTGTACTGTCGTGACTACCTGGTGTTTCATTATTCACAACCAATATGGATTTTTCTTTTTCTTTTGTTTTGCTCTGTTCGAGGATTGTGGTTTGGTTGATAAACGGATAGCTCACCATACTTCCCCTATTATTGCGTTGTGCCGAGCTGTATACTTTTGTTGTCAGTTCTTCTATGGTTGTTGCCGGGAAATTGTTCTTCTTTAGGATCTTCCTGATGGTTTCTTTATTGTCGTTGTGGAAGGATGAGTGACTCGTGCAGAAAACCCGTCTACATCTACATATGTGAACCAAAAATCGTATTTTAGACGTAATTCTTCTAATGTTTTGTCCACGATGTGCTCAACAACCCTTTCTACAAGGATTGGTGCTAGTGATGACCCCATGAACATTCCGCGCTTCTGTCTGTAAAACTTTCCTTCGTAAACGAAATAGTTGGCTTCAAATAAACATAGTTTCAACATTTTCATGAAATCATCTTTGCCAATGTTTGTGTGTAGCTCAACCATGTGGAAGTCCCTGTCGATAATTTCAAGGGCTAGTTCGACTGGTATATTACCGAAACAGTTCGCCACATCGAAAGAGACCAAAACATGATCTTCGCTGATGTTCATTCGTCTGATCTTTTTGACGAATTGTTTCGAATTTTTTAAACTGAATTTCGATTTAAACGACTTTCTCAGTATTGTTGCCAAGAATCTTGCCAACTTGTACGCTGCCGAATTGATCGTTGATACTATCAATCTTAGAGGGTGGCCAGGTTTGTGAAACTTAATTTGTCCAAAGATCCTTGGCGGAATTGTATTCCATGTTTTCAGGCTCTTTTTTAACTTGTTGGAAAAAATGTGTGCTTTGTACATATTTTCCATCAATCGGTTGATTTTGTTCTTTGTAGTTTTGGTTGGATCATCGTTTAGTACCGTAAAGGATTCTGCATCTTCGACCAAGGCTCTCATCTTGTCCTCGTATTCTTTCCGCTTCGAAACTATCACCACTCCGCCTTTGTCGCTGTTCGACACCATAATTTGAGGATTCTCCTTCAAGAACTTTTTGGCTGTCGCTGCTGCCTTTTGTAAAAATCTATCGATGCGGTTTAATTTTCTATTTTCCTTGGAAAATTTTTACATATTACATATTACTACATATGTAGTTATAAAACAACGTATAGAGCATTGGATTTTTCGCTCATTTCTATATTCAGATATTTTTGAGTCTTTTTGCCACATCTATTCTCATACGTACGGGTCTTTCCGTATGTTTTATTTTATATATTTTTTTATTCGTTTAATGGCCATTGTGATATGTCTCTAAGATTTAAAAGAAAAAGGAGGTATATTCGTGGTCCCTCCGTGGGCAGGGCATACAGCTGGAAAAATTGTATTATAGTATATTATATCTATTACATCTTTATTTTGTCAACTGGTTGTTTTGGTTACCGACGACGTTACGCTGTTTGAAGTGAAGACTCTTAATATTTGAATAAACCTCTTACCGATCACCGACATGATGATTTGATTCTTAATGACGTGATAAGATATAACGCTGTTCTAGCTTAGTTTTTCTGTTTTATTTACTCTTGATTTTCAACAAATTACTGAGAAAAATAAAATTATTCAAAATAAGTCAAGAAATTGATTGAAAAACGTTATAGCCACTTGCGAGATTAGTTTTCCAATTTATCATAATTATAGTTTAGAGTTTACTTACTTCCTTTCCGAGGGGCATTCCACTTCCTAATGTAGCTGTAAGGCCAATTACTTTAGCCACTAAAGTTTTAAACGTTAGATACTCCTTCAATGCAACACCCCGCAGAATTGTTTTCATTTCCGGAATGCCCGAACCTGAAATAAAACTAAAATTGTTCCTATTTATAGAAATGAAAAGTTTTATTTATATACCAATGCTTTGGGGGGCTATAAGATGAACAAAACCAGCCGAAAATAAGATCAAACAAACTGGTAGAGACACCCATGCAAAATACTGCGCAACCGGTTGAGTTGTTAAATCTCTGTACAGCCAAACTCGAGCTTCAAAAGTACAACTTTGACATTACAAAGTAGACATATAGGATTCCAAATGCTTCCTTACCATTTGTACACATTGCAATGCCTTTATCCATAATGTATGATAGCAATGCCATTATAATGCCTAACAATGCTAAATATACCCAGTCCTCACCCATTCGGGCGAAAGAGTGCGACCATACCCATGACAATGCCTCTATTAAACGATTCGTTTGCTTACCAAATAATTCCTGAAATAATTTCCGTCCGCTACGATTTTACATAATTTATTTATCAAGATAGAGATAAGATAGAGTAGACCACAATATGAGAATTAACATGCAATGGCTTTTATGACGTCTGAATAAGTGCTGCATAGTTAATATGATATGAAGCAAGATTACAAATTTTTCATTGTTTGCCGTAAGTCAAATATCAATTCCATTTTCATTTCATTAATTGGCCGGTTCCAGTACGTAAAATGGGATCGTCATGAAAATATCACTTATTTGCTGTGAACTTCTAGGACATTTCTATTGCGTAATCATTTAAAAAATGTTCAACTGTTGAAGCGATTACAAATCACGGTGTGTTTGAAGGAAGGAAATCTAATTAAAAATGAGATGTACCTCAAATTTTTTTCCTGATCTATGTTTCTAGCCCCAATTAGATTGTTTTTAGCCAATAAAACATTTGGGTAACTCGGTGACTTTTTTTAGATAGATCGCTTTGAGTGTAATGACGAACACTATGGCCAGATTTTCATATATTTCACACATTGGAATCGCTTTTTCGTAATTTTTTTTTATTTAGTCACAAGCTATACATCACTAGCTCTTCAACGATGCCAAATAAAAAAATGAAAATTTGAGTAGAACCAATTCAACTTCAACTTAGGCACTGCTTTCGTATCGACTCCAGTATGGCTTATTTGGTATCGTTGAAGAGCTAGTGATGTATAGCTTGTGATTAAATTAAAAAAATTACGAAAAAGCGATTCCAATGTGTGAAATGTATGAAAATCTGGCCATAGTGTTCGTCATCGTCATCACACTCAAAGCGATCTATTTAAAAAAAGTCACCGAGTTACCCAAATGTTTTATTGGCTAAAAACAATCTAATTGGGGCTAGAAACATAGATCAGGAAAAAAATTTGAGGTACATCTCATTTTTAATTAGACTTCCTTCAAACACACCGTGAAATGCTTGGATGCGAGAGTTTTCTTGGGTTCAGGCTACTCTTCATTTAGCTTTTGGGGGCTTAGGCATTCGAAAAGTTTATTATATTATATTATTTATCATCTGTGTATTCTTTGGGGGTTTAGGTATTCCAACGGTTTATTTAGATTTAGCATTTTCGGAATATTTATCATATTTGTTTATATTTAATACATAATAATACATGTGTAGTTTTAGTGGGAAATGTAACGTAAGTACACACCGCGATTTTTATCACGTTAACATTTTTTCCCGCTAAGACCCATATGGCCAACAACTTTCTAGAAGATTGTAAGGCTGTATCTCATTCAGAAAACAATGATATAAGCGTTCCAACGTTACATTACATCCAACTACACCTTGGAACTACCCGTTCGATATTTATTTATATTTATCAAGCGATTACGAATGTTAAGAGTGAATCTACCAATTCTTCGACCAAGTTGTATGAAACTTGAAAACAACCCAACAACGAATTTCGTTATCTATGGCTTATATGATTCCTTGGACCTAAAGGAGAAATTAGTAGAAGAACGTTTGTCTTGAAAAAATATAGCTTGTATTGGATAGTCGAAAATCGTTTTTCATCAATAACTTCAACAAGATCGAATGCATTGGTCTGAAACTTTTCAGGTTAGTAGCCTTCATAGAGACGAATGTTTTGAGTATCCACTTGCCCGGAAGTTATGAGTGTGTGGGGTGTTACAACTATTTTTCTTCGAAAAAATGGACTTTTTAGAAGTCGATTTTAAAAAAACTCTAACGCTGTTCACATCAATGATCCATATTGCTGTCAAGACCATGTTGCCTCGTACCTAAAACCAGAGTTGACATGGCCAGCGCTGGAGTCAGTCAGATTTTGTCAAAACGTAAAACTGACCAAAAACGGCAAGATGTTTCGAGTTCGTCTAGTTTCGTGACTTACTGAAATGATCTAGAAACACAATTTTTTTTTCGAAAATCGATCCCGCAGCTTTCTAACGACACCCCACATTCATATAATTGTAACTAGTCAGAAGGCTACGTGGCCATTGATGAAATAAATAAATAAAACATAACCAAAAACCCGTACGTATCAGAATAGATGTGGCAAAGAGACTCGAACGTATCTAAATATACAAATAAGCAAACAATCCCAATTACCCAAGGTAATGTCAAAGGCCCTACCGAAGTACGTCTCGGACCATTAAAATTTAGAAAAGCTTATATCCAAGGACTCAGTCATTTTTCCCTAAAACCTTGAAACACGTGTTCTCTAAAATTTTATTCTCTACAACTTTGCTTTTGGAAGCAACTTCCTACCTCTCATAGTTCTTGAGATTCGGGTCATTCTGCCCAATTATGGAAGTGGCCATATACCAGGATTGTACAACATTTCCCCAAAACCCTAAAACACGTGTTCGCTTAAATTTAATTCTCTACAACTTCGCCTTTGGAAGCAAATTTCTACCTCTCATAGTTCTGGAGACCCGGGTCATTCTGCCCAATTCTGGAAGTGGCGATATACCAGGATTGTGCCACAATTCCCCAAAACCCTGAAGAATGTGTTCGCTTAAATTTAAATCTCTTCAACTTCGCCTTGGGAACCAACTTTCTAACTCTCACAGTTCTGGAGATTTGAGTCATCCTGCCTAATTATGGAAGTGGCCATATACCAGTATTGGGCCATATTTCCCCAAAACCCTGAAACACGTGTTCGCTTAAATGTAATTCTCTACAACTTTGCCTTTGGAACCAACTTTCTAACTCTCATAGTTCTGGAGATTCGGGTCATCCTGCCCAATTATGGAAATGGCCATATACCAGAATTGGGCCATATTTCCCTAAAATCCTGAAACATTTGTTCGCTTAAATTTAATTCTCTACGACTTTGCCTTTGACAGTAAATCTCCAAACTGCATAGTGAAGGAAATATAGAAGAAAAACTGTTTTCGTGTTTGGCTAAGAATCCCAATTTCGTCGATTCCATTGGTCCCAGTGCCCAGACCCCTGACCCGATTCCCAAAAAATTGTTTTCCCAATTTTGTGACATCAAGTCCTTTATTTGACACCAAAATGAGGAATCTCCGTGCTACTTCCTGAGATATTTGCGAAAAAGTTTCATCGACCCTCGAAAATTTCATGTCCAGCCTCGGTGCTGGCACAAATCGCAGGGGTCGAACTCGGATTTTTATTTTCATTACCTAAAACAATTGTTCGCAATTTGTCCTTTGCGTCCCAACTTCTAAAAAAATTGTCCTAGCCCCAGGCACCCGCCACGGGTGTGTACTAAAACCCCAAAAAGCTCAAAATCGTTATTTCCCATAATACGTTTTACATTCAGAGAATTTGTTGTTGAGTAAACCCAACTATGAAAAGTCATTCGACACTTTTTGGACACATTACATAGTTACAATATGTTGGCATCTGCTACTACAAGATCGTATAGGCTTTCATGAACGAAATAAGCTCTTGAGTTAACTTTGGAGACAATACACTCAGGGTTAGAGCAAGAAATGTTTCATACAAAATTTCAACAGATGGAAGCTGTAACCATTTCCGTTACACTTCGCTAGTCCAAAAAATACCTCTAACCGAGACAAATAGATACGTCAGCACTTTGTCCATCACGTCCACAGCATATCAAGATGCATGACATGACTGAAGATTGGCACTAGATGCCGAAATGTTGATGTCTTCTAATTATCTCCATAACGCAACTGTTCTAGATGCGTTAATGTCTGAGCGTCATGTCAATGACAAAATAATTCAAATAAGAGCTTACACGTTCATAGTAAAAATAATACGTAATGAGTTCTATCCTATGATTGATTCCAAGTTTGCAGGCTTTAATTTGTAGAGATTTGAAAATTGTCGAATGACTTTTCATAGTTTGGTTTACTCAACAACAAATTCTTTGAATTAATTACGAGTTTGTGTGCTCCCTCACATAGCCGGAAATTGTTCTCCGTTACCACCGCCCATGATTTAACCGATTTGCTATCATTAGATAGAACGGTAAATCGATATGTTTGCACAGTTTAAATGGAACTAAACCCTCACATTACATAGTTACAATATGTTGGCATCTGCCACTACAAGATCGCATAGGCTTTCATGAACGTAATAAGCTCTTGAGTTAACTTTGTAGACAATACACTCAGGGTTAGAGCAAGAAATGTTTCAAACAAAACTTCAACAGATTTCCGTTACACTTCGCTGGTCCAAAAAATACCTCTAACCGAGACAAATAGATACGTCAGCACTTTGTTCATCACGTCCATCAGCATATCAAGGTGCATGACTTGACTGAAGATTGGCACTAGATGCCGAAATGTTGATCTCTTCCAATTATCTCCATAACGCAACTGTTCTAGATGTGTTAATGGCTGAGCGTCATGTCAATAACAAAATAATTAAAATAAGGGCTTACACGTTCATAGTAAAAGTAATACGTAATGAGTTGTATCCTATGCAGATATGGGAAATTACCGGTAATTTATTTTCGTCGGTAATATTTCGTAATATTACGGTAATATTACATAATATTGGGTAATATTACCAAAATTTTAAATTACCAATATTACCGTGCTCTTGGTAATATTACGTAAATTACCGACTATTTTTTCATTTATATTTTGCAAAAGTCTTATAAACATGCGAGGAAACAAACTAAACAAACAAACTAAAGTAAGGTATGATGCCCAGAAAATGTGGTACCGATTCACTTGTATTGAATGAAAAGAAATTATCAAAATAAATGAGTTGAAATTTCGATTTATTCTGACTTGACTTGACTTAACATCATACATGTTGGTGGCTGTGCCCTGAAACCAGTAGAGCTTCGGCGTGTGTATTTTGTTGTTACAATGCTGAGCATATCATGACCAGATACCCCCTTTTGCTCATCAAGTCCACAATGATATTGCCATGGTCCACTTACAGAGCACAATCATTTTAGACAGCGTTATATTGCCACTCAGTTTGTGTGTTTCTTAAAATTAATAACAACCGATGTCGCTCGACTAAGGGTTGGAATAACTACTTTCATATTTTCTTTTAAAATTTTGATTTATTCTGAGTCAGACAAAAACATTTTCATCATCTTCAGAAACACTTCAGAAACAAAATGAATTTTCATCACTTAAGAAATTATTTTCAATGGCATTATTGGTTTGAAATTGAAATTAAAACTGATGAAGGATATTTTACCAGCCCTTTCCTTAGTGAGTGCAACAAACATAGGATAAAAATAAAAATATTTACTGTTACTTGAAATTTTAACTTCGTTTACCCTCGGTTTACCTTTCACTATTATCCTCCGTTTAACCTCCACTTTGCTGACGGACTAATAAAAATAAAATGTGCGGGAGCCATAAGCTAAGTGCTCGGAACTTATATAAGAAGTGAAAAGGATGATCCCAACAGGTGTCAGAGTTTATGGCGCAGAGGTTCAAAATGTTCTCTAAGTTGACACAAAGGGCTTTGTGTTTTTATTATTGTATTTTTTCATTAATAATTTAAGAAAAAACGAAAATCAGACTATTTGAATGTAATAATTATCAGTCTTACGCAATGGTTAGAAGTTGTGATTAATTTAGGTTTACAGTAGGTATATTGTCCTCCAGTTTTATTCTGCAAAGGATTTTGCTTCACATTTCGATCTGTATTTAGGAAACCTTAAGCTTCTAAACAATGTTGTAGTTTCTCGAATATTTCTCGTTCTAAGAATGAAATTCTAATACATTTCAATCAAGGTTTCTCTTAGACTTGCTAGATATAGAGACGTCATAGCAGATTTGAAGAATATTCCATACAAAGCGGCATTACACTAAATTTAAGGTACCAGCATACTATGATATATTTTCGTATGTTATTCTCGCATCATCGTGTAGAACAAAAATGTTGTATGTAGGGCCAGTCTATTATTTTTAATGTCATTGAGGTTTCTGAGCCAATTTTGTTGAACGTGTATCATGTTGGCATAAGAAGATTTAGCAAAATTGAAAAAGTCACGTCTAAATGTCTCCAAATTGTCTCAAAATAATGAAAAATGGTGAGGATTTATAAATTTTTTGGTAATATTACGTAATTTAAGTAATATAAAAAAATCTTTAAATTTCCAATATTATCAAGGTAATTTTACGCAATATTACCGGGTAATATTACATGGTAATATTATCGACCCATCTCTGATCCTATGACATTTTACATTTAAAATCTGATGCTACTAAAAATTTGTCCTCAATTTGTCCACAATTCCTGACCACTTGTTTTTTGTGTAGTAACACTTTTTTAGAACAAACTTGTTTTTAGTGTAGTGACACTTTTTTAGAATAAACTTGTTTTTAGTGTAGTGACACTTTTTAAGAACAAACTTGTGTTACTAAAAAAATTTTGGATGCCAATTTTTAATTTACTGAAACTAAAGAATTTTCCTCATTTTGTCCTAACTGAAAATACTTTCAGATTTCGCATCTAAGGTACATGCACTAGTGAACAATTTGTGAACAATTATTCTAATATAACAAAAACATATGAAGGGACCCGTACGTATCAGAATAGATGCGGCAAAAAGAGTTGATGTTACGAAGAGACTCGAAAGTATTTAAGTAAATATTCCCTTAACTCTTTAGTGTATGAAATTGCGTCCACATTAAGTTGTATCGGAAATTGCCGATAAGGCAATATTGAAAAACCCGTCCGAAGAAACGGTGTAAAAAAACCTTTCCGAAAGCACAAAATTGACCCCCAAATAAAGAAAAATGTTCCACTCCATTTTCTCTACAACATAGGAAAAAACCATTTTTTTGGGCTAGGGTCGACCTTAGTACGGACCGAGGGCCCTAAGTAGAGGCCTCGCACACACAATTCCATAGCTAAAAATGTTTCTCTCAATTTTCTTTGCAAAATAGCAAAAAAAAAATTGTTTTTTGGTTAGGGCCGACCTTAGGACCGACATGACCCACTTGAGCCCTAAGCACAGGCAAAAGTTTCTTTTATGAACTGTCAGCCATGCCTAGATCTTTCAAACAAAAAAAAATTTTGAAAATCGGAAAAAATTTACTCGAGTTATGTACAAAAAACACATAGAGCCCTAGCAGGGACTCGTTTTTAGTGCCTCAGCTAAGTCCAAGGACTCAAATTCAAAAAAATTTCTTCCATAAATTGTCGGCTATGCTCAAGTCTTTCAAACAAAAAAAAATTATGAAAATTGGAAAAGATTTGCCCGAGTTATGGACAAAAAATACATAGAGCCCTAGCAGAGACTCGATTTTAGTGCCCTAGCTAAGTCCAAGGATGAGTCATAAAAGTCATAAATTGTCTACTATGCCCAGGTCTTTCAAGCAAAAAAAAATTTGAAAATCAGAAAAGATTTACTCGAGTTATGCACAAAAGACCAAAAATCACTTAAACGGCCGCCCTAGCTTAGTGGCCCTGGGGCCGACAGTGCCCAGATTCAATGCCATAAAAGATTTTTCGATTAACTTTCAGGGAAAAAAGTTTTTGAAGATCGGTTGAGTTTTACTCGAGTTATCGTGTTGACAGGCGGACGCGGACGGACGAACGGCCATTTTTTTTATTGCTGATTAGACCCGTACGAAGAACGAAGTTCTTCGAAAAGGGGTCTTATGCGTTTACCACGACGTTTGTAATTAGTCGAATTTCGACCCGGGAGCAGGGGGGAGCACCGATCATGGTCTTTAGATGACGAATCAACAATAAAAAAAATGTCCGTCTGTCCGTCTGTCAACACGAGTAAAACTCAACCGATTTTCAAAAACTTTTTTTTCCCTGAAAGGTAATCAAAAAAACTTTTTTAGGGATTGAATCTGGCCACTGTCGGCATAAGGGCCAACGAGCTAGGGCCGTTTAAGTGATTTTTGGTCTTTTGTACATAACTCGAGTAAATTTTTTCCGATTTTCATATTTTTTTTTTATTTGAAAAGTCTGGGCATGCTACACAACTTATGGAAGAAACTTTTTTGATTTTGAGCTTTTGGACTCAGCCAGGGCCCTTAAACTGAATCTCTACTAGGGCCCAACATAAATCGGGTTAATCTTATCCGATTTTCAAAATCTTTTTGTTTTCCTGAAATATAACCAGAAAATTGATTATGAGAATGAATTTGGACAAAATCGGTTAAAAAGTTTCGAAGTTACGGTAGAAAAAGTGGTAAAAAACGTGCTTTTTTGAAGGTTGGTGGAACTATTTCACTTATATCGCTGCGAAATCAGAGCAGAAATCGCTCTTCAAGGTTTTGATAGAAGGACGTGAACATCAGAAAATAACCAAAATAAAAATAGTGAAAATTTGTCGAGTGGTTCCGGCTATAGCGTCCTTAGTTTGGGTACAACTTATGCTACGCGTCTCAACACGATATTTGGTTTTTTTTCGTGAATATACCTTTGATAATGGGACTTTTTGTACAGTGTTGTAGAGAAAAAAGAGGCACGTTTTTGTCCACAGAGATATGGGTCAGAGGCCGCTGCTAAGCGCTTTAGGTCGATTCAAATTCTGGGCTTATCTTAAGGGCTTGGAAAGATTTTTTGCGCCGTTTCTTCGGACGGGTTTTTCAATATTGCCCTTTCGTGCGATATCCAATCCAATTTGATGAGGACGTAATTGCACATATTTAAGAGTTAAGGCAATATTTACTTAGATGCGTTCGAGTCTTTTCGTAACATCAACTCTGTTTGAATAGAGAATAGATGCTGATACGTACGGGTTATTCGAAATAGACAAAATGAGGACATTTTTCTGTTGCGAATCATAATTCCAGAGTAGTCCTGGAAGTTGTCCTTCACTGAAATATGCAGCAAAGTTCCCTAGCGTCCGTCGCCGGTTCAAATCCCGTCGGCGACCATTTTTTTTTTCTTACATTCGTTGATTATTCGAAAAGGACAAAATAAGGACATTTTTCTGTTGCGAATCATAATTTCAGAGTAGCCATGGAAGTTGTCCTTCCTTGAAATATGCAACAAAGTTCCCTAGCGTCCCGGTTAAAATCCCATCGGCGACCATTTTCTTTCCTTATAATTGTTCAAGAAAGACAAAATGAGGACATTTTACTGATGCGTATCTCTAGAGTTAAGTAGGGCCCTAGGTCACTCGCGAGTCTGAAAATCGGAAAATCCTGAAACAACACTCTAATGAAGTAGTTGTAATTCATGTGGTAATTCATGTGATATTACTTACATTATTATGTAGGGAGGAAATCTCATTATCTGTATATATTTTAAACTAGTCGAACCCCCGCCCCTAGGGGCTACGCAGGCTTTATCATTTTCGCTTGTTGTCTATTCAGAGAGCCAAAGCATATTTTTTTTCGTTTTAAATAATGACGCGTAGTGTTTCATGTCATTAAATCACTTCATTGATATTACCGCTAACAATACTAAAATCGAAGTGGGCGAGAAAGGTACTAAAAATCAAAACACTTTGTTTGCCACAAAATTACACCACTTCCCCTTTATACCACTTCCCCCGTATTCCACTTCCTCCGTTAAACGTATGCAACGTTCCCCGTAATCCACTTCTCCCGTTTTCCACTTCCACCGTATTCCCCTTCCCCGTATTCCACGTTCACCGTATGCAAAGTTCACCGTATGCAAAGTTCACCGTATTCAACTTTCCCCGTATTCCAAGTTCCCCGTATTCCAAGTTCCCCGTATTCCAAGTTCCCCGTATTCCAAGTTCCCCGTATTCCAAGTTCCCCGAATTCCAAGTTCCCCGTATTCCAAGTTCCCCGTATTCCAAGTTCCCCGTATTCCAAGTTCCCCCGATTCCAAGTTCCCCGTATTCCAAGTTCCTCGTATTCCACTTCCCCCCTGTTCCACGTTCACCGTATGCAACGTTCCCCGTATTCAACTTTCCCCGTATTCCAAGTTCCCCGTATTCCCTGCATTCCACGTTCACCGTATGCAACGCTCACCGTATGCAACGCTCACCGTATGCAACGCTCAACGTATGCAACGCTCACCGTATGCAACGCTCACCGTATGCAACGTTCACCGTATGCAACGTTCACCGTATGCAACGTTCACCGTATGCAACGTTCACCGTATGCAACTTCCACCCCGTATTTCAAGTTCCCCTTATTCAGCGTTGCACTTGCAACGTCTTCGACTCTGACACTTCCCCGACCAAATCTCTAAGACGACATCTTGACTGACTTTTGGCCGATTTTCAATTTTGACCCATTTTTTACCCATAACTCCCTTATTTCAGAACAATATCCCACCCGGAACATGTTTTCATGACGTTTTGCACCATACCCGACAACATATCAAAAATTAATTTTTCAGTAATTTTCGGGCAGCGGAGCATATTTTTGTCCATTTTTGCCTCCTTTGATCGACCCTGGACACCGAACCGCTCAACCGATTTCCTTCAACTCAATTCCGCTACCTCCACACTGTCGAAAACTTTCATTTGACACCTCACTGGCCTCATTCCGGCAACTACCGGTCGAGATATAGGTTAATAAGTGCTCCAGCTCTGGACAAAATCGCCAAATAATGACCTATAGCTCGGGAATATGAAATTTTTTCACCCAACATTGTTCAGCAATTTTGTTGGCCTAAGCCTCCACTATCGAGTGGCACTCAAAAATTATCTCTACTTCATCCAACAACAAAAGTTTGCTTCTACAAAGTTGTAGGCAATCAAAAACTCTAAGACCAAATGTCTAAGACGACATCTTGACTGACTTTTGGCCGATTTTCTGTTTTCTCGACGTTTTGCACCATACCCGACAACATATCAAAAAGTATATTTCTTCTTTTTCTTCGTCAGTGTAAACACAATTAAACGTAAAAATAACGGGATCGTTACAGACAGACTTATAAATAGACAAATAGACACATAAATAAATAGACAAATAAATAAACAGACGTACATTAGAGCTCTATAATTAGTAATGTCATTCAACTTTGTAAACCTTTGATGACACACCAAACGAAGGCCCTGTAAATTGAATAGGCTCAAATTGAAAATCACAACAAAAACCTTTTAAAAGGTAAAGTGCGACGCAGTCCCTAATGTCCACTTCCAAAATTAATGATATCAGTGGAGGTGACGCTTGCGCTGAAAATACGCATAAATTTCCTTTACGACAACGTTACCCTGTGTTCAAAAAATCGCGTCACAAATGCCAGACCCACCAGCGTAATAATTTTTCAACACTTTCAGTTTTCACACGCAAAAATTTAAAACAAACAATCTTCGCAAAAAGACACGAATTTTAAATTTTTGCAGCGTAAAAACTGAAAGTACAGAAAAATTATTTCGTCGTTGGGTCTGACATTTGTGACGCGATTTTTTGAACACAGGGTAACGTTGTCGTAAAGGAAATTTATGCGTATTTTCAGCGCAAGCGTCACCTCCACTGATATCATTAATTTTGGAAGTGGACATTAGGGACTGCGTCGCACTTTACCTTTTAAAAGGTTTTTGTTGTGATATCAGTCGTTTTGGAAGTTTTCAGTTGTTAAAAAAATTTCTATTTTTTGAAAACAATTTTTTGGCGAAAACTTTCGCCTCAATTTTGACCAACTTCCACGCCTCGGCGACCCCACTTTCTATTCATCAAAACGATGCCCAAGTCAATATCTATCGATTCCGACGAAAAAAAAATTTTTGGCGAAAACTTTCGCCTCGATTTTGACCAACTTCCGCGCCTCGGCGACCCCACTTTCTATTCATCAAAACGATGCCCAAGTCAATATCTATCGATTCCGACGAAAAAAATTTTTTGGCGAAAACTTTCGCCTCGATTTTGACCAACTTCCGCGCATCGGCGACCCCACTTTCTATTCATCAAAACGATGCGCAAGTCAACATCTATCGATTCCGACGAAAAAAAATTTTTGGCGAAAACTTCCGCCTCAATTTTGGCCAACTCCGGCGCCTCGGCGACCCCACTTTCTATTCATCAAAATGATGCGCAAGTCAATATCTATCGATTCCGGCGAAAAAAAATTTTTGGCGAAAACTTTCGCCTCAATTTTGGCCAACTTCGGCGCCTCGGCGACCCCACTTTCTATTCATCAAAATGATGCGCAAGTCAACATCTATCGATTCCGACGAAAAAAAAATTTTGGCGAAAACTTTCGCCTCAATTTTGGCCAACTCCGGCGCCTCGGCGCCCCCTCTTTCTATTCATCAAAATGATGCGCAAGTCAATATCTATCGATTCCGGCGAAAAAAATTTTTTGGCGAAAACTTTCGCCTCAATTTTGGCCAACTTCGGCGAAGGAACCAACTCTCTAGCTATTCTAATTCAGAAGATTTCAAAATTCCAAGATGGCGTTACTTTGACAGTTGGCAGCCATTTTCTTAGGATAACGAAAAAATTCTCCTCACCAATCTCTATAACTTTCCCGAAGAAACCAACTGTCTGGCTATTCTAATTCAGAAGATAGCAAAAAATTCAAGATGGCGTCACTTTGACAGCTGGCAGTCATTTTCTTATGATCCCAAAAAATTCTACTGATGACACTCTATAACTTTCCCGAAGAAACTATCTCTCTAAGTAGCGTCATTCCGGAGCTAAAATTCGAAAACCGAAAAAGCATTGACAAAAATCCAAGATGGCGCCGCTATAACAGATGGCAGCCATTTTCTTATGATCCCAAAAAATTCTCCTGATGAAACTCTATAACTTTCCCGAAGAAACTATCTCTCTAAGTAGCGTCATTCCGGAGATAAAATTCGAAAACCGAAAAAGCATAACCGAAAATCCAAGATGGCGCCGCTATGACAGCTGGCAGCCATTTTCTAATGAAACCAAAAAATTATCCTGATGAAACTCTATAACTTTCTAGAAGAAACCAACTCTCTAAGTGTTATCATTCCGGAGCTAAAAATCGAAAACCCAAAGAGGCATAATTTATACCTTACAAAAATCCAAGATGGCGTCACTTTGGCAGATTTCTGAAAATCCCAAAAAATTCTCCTCATCAAACTCTATAATCGCTCAGAACAAACCAACTCTCTAGGTATTGTCACTCCGGAGCTAAAATTTCGAAAACTCCGAGCATTACCTGAAAAACCTTCAAAATTGACCGCTTTTCCACATGCCACGGCTTTTCCAGAGTTTTCCCGGAAAAGCGGCATATGAAATTTTTCATTTTGGACCGATTCTGACGTTCCCTGAAAATTTCATCAAAATCGGCTGTCTAGTTCTCGAGATCGAAAATTATTTATAGAACATAGATAGATAGATAGATAGAACATAGATAGATAGATATATAGAAACCAACAGATCAGAAAAAAAGTTTCCGTAATGATGAGAACAATAGAAAAATTATTTCTCCATAGAAAAGTGTCATTTTCAAACCTCGATATCTCAGCCAATTTTCAACCGATTTTGATGAGTGAGGGCTTGTTTGAAAGCTACTGCGACGTAATTTTTTTTTAAAATAATTTTGAGGGGGAGGGGGCGAGGGGAAAAAACTCAAAAGTTCGCCTATATATGGCTCCTTGTCCCAAAGGTTTTTGTATGGAGTTTTTTGGGTTTGTTGACGTTTTTTTTTGGGTGTGGGGACTGCGTCACGCCCTCCACTACCGCTGCGGGCATGATTAAAACTGGTCATAAAATGGTCAACCATTAATTTACATCTTACATCTGAGTTTAGTTTTAGTTTAAAATTTCACAAAGTATCCATTGATAGTCTCTGCACTTGGTCTGGGAGTGATTTTGTTGTAGAGTTGTTGATGTAACTACTCCTGACGATTGACGAGTTTATGTGGCTTGGTGCGTTAGAGTCGTATTGTGTTCTGTGCGTATTCCAGTAAGCGAATGGCCTCAGCTACCATGGGTACTTTGAGGTCACGATGAATGTCGCTGTTTCTGATGTACCAGGGGGCGTTAATGATAGTTCTATATTCAATAGACTTCTCGAAATCGGATGTTCAACGCTGTTATTTTGGTTTTGGCGTGCCATTTAGCTTTGGCATCGAGGTTCAAATCGAGGTATTTCGCCGAGTTGTGAGAGATGAGGTTCCCACTCATCGTCAGTCGCTTAGGGTGCGGGATCTGCTTATTAGTGAAGTTGACATGAACTGCTTTCTGGTCGTTAAGCTTAATTCGACATTTTTTAGTCCAATTCTCATCGTTGTCATTAGATCGGGCGGGGTGAATTATCGTCCAAGACGATAATATCGTCCACTGATACAATAATATCGTCCATGAGACAATAATATCGTCCAATGATACAATAATATCGTCCATGAGACAATAATATCGTCCATGAAACAATAATATCGTCCACTGATACAATAATATCGTCTAGTGATACAATATTATCATCTAATGGAAAATAATATACTGGGGGATTTTGCACATTCATGTTGCTGTTATCAGGGTTGTATTCGCTAACCAATTTTTTTAGCGGAGCTAACGCTAACGCTAATTGGAAAAAATATTAGCGAAACTAACGCTAATCGCTAATAATAAAAAAATTATCGCGCTAATAGCGGTCGCTATTAGCGGACGCTAATGTTCTCTAATTGTAACTAATTTTAAAATGATTTTGCGAAAACTTCGACCGAAGTCGTAAATTTTGGGACAAGGTGTCACAGTTTAAAGAGACTTATGGCCCGTTCGACTCCTTGAACCGTGAAGAGAAAAACGTTTTCTCAGTTTTCGAAATTGCACTTCGTTCCAAGGTGGGAGGCCGCGGAGTAGGTGCAGGTCAGAAGGTGTTAAAAATGGTTTATCTGCCCGATTCAGCCCGATTATGGTTCTCAGTATTGCAAAGATTTTCTTGCTTCGGAGCCTATGGTCACGGTGCACACCATCTGGAGCTATAGGCCATTTTAGTAGATTTTCTTGAGCGAATTTCGTCACTTGCAGCAACAGCCAACTGTGAAACGAAGAATATGGGTACTTAGTATAACTATACTGGTACCAGAATATGCAAAGTCTTCTTTGGTTAAGGTTTGCTGCAAGGAGCGACTTTTCAGTTTTTCGTCATCAACGGGAAAGGAAAACTTCCTCATATACACAGCGAACCTCAACTAAACTTGAAAATTTATTATTTTCTGACAATTATACGTTCTCAAACGATACCCTAACTGAGAGATGAATAGTTGAATCCAAAAAGTGGTCATCTCCAACAGCGAATTATAATTAAAATGAAGGTCGCAATTTCTATGTGAGTTTGTTGGGAGCAAAACCCGGTCTATTCTAATTATCAAAATGACGTTTTAAACGTCAAGCAAAAATTGTTTTTGGAAATATCCAAAACCTGTTCATTTTCGTCAATTCTATAAACCTAACAGAATTGAGGAAAAATAAAAGGTTTTTCGAAATTTCGAAAAAAAAAAATTTTGTTTGACGTTTAAAACGTCACTTTGACAGTTTTGCTTTCAAAAAGCTCATGTGTGGTATTAATCATACCTCAACCTTTTCTTAAAAATTACAATAACACATAATATTTTAAGGAAAGAACGACAAAAGATTAAATATATGTATAATACTCATCATAATCATAATAATCATCATACTTATAATTCTCTATTGGAGATGACCCCTTTTTGCATTTAGCTATTCATATTTGGTTAAGAATTGCAGTTTTGGTGATCATTTCAGCGTGGTAAAATCGGTCAACTCTTCCGCAGAGACATAGGCAAAAACTATCATACTGAAAATGGTGGCCAAAACTGTTATTCCTAACCAAATATCTCATATAGCATATCGTAATAAATGGGACTTTCAGAAAAAAATGAATCTCCGATTGTATCGGGTTACTTTGTGTAGTGTGGAGTCGAAACAGGCCTCAAATTGATGAAAAAATTAATTTTTTTACTGTGCAGGTCACCTAACTAGCCGCAGAAAAATTTCAGAAAATTCTTTTAACAATTGTCTCACAAGTTTGTGATTGTGATAATTTATAACATTTTAGCGATTAGCGAATAGCGAAATTTGGTCTCGCTAATTCTGGTTTTAGCGAGACGCTAGTCGCTATTAGCGGAGCATATTAGATTTTAGCTTCGCTATTAGCGACGCTAATAGCGACGCTAATGATTAGCGGCGCTAATACAACACTGGCTGTTATGACGTTTGGTGTATAGTAGACACAAAATTGGTCCGAAAACACTGCCTTGAAGGACTCCAGCCTTTATATCTTTGAAGTCTGAGTAATCAGCTCCATGGTTTATACGAAACATTCTGTCGGTTATATACGATTTAAGCAGGTTAACGTATTGAACTGGTAAGAATTGGTTGAGCTTGTAGAGTAATTCTTCATGTCAAACTTTATCGAATGGTTGTGATATGTCAAGAAAGATGATGGAGCAAACTTCTTCTCCTTGAAGCGCTTTCTCTATGATGTCAATGAGTCGATGTACTTATTCTATAGTAGAATGTCTCTGGCGGAATCGAAATTGATGATTCGGTAGCAGTTTCTTATCTTCGATGATTGGTTTAAGCCTTTTCAGGAACAATTTCTCGAATAATTTTGACATGATTGGTAGAAGTGAAATCGGTTTATAAGATTCTGTTAGTAGAAGTAACATTTGAAGTCCTTTTGTCGGTAATTTCTTCAGTAGATGCTAGGTTATGAGATCATATCTTGGTGATTTCTTTGTTTGATGTTTTAGAACATAACCTCAATCCAAAGAAATCACCAGAAATCTTATAAAATATAAAAAAAAAACAAATCCAATGCGTTCCAGGAAGATTGAAATATACAAACGTCCGTCGTCTTTATTAGCACGTAACGAGTGTAAATCGCAAATACACTCGTTAGAACGTTATAGCTTTTGTGTTGAATTTGTTTACTACGAAAAAAGTGTCTGATATTACCGAACCAACTGGTAATTTCGGTTTGAGCAAAAATTGAGAAAAAATGAAAAATTTCGCAATTAAATTTTACTTTAGAGAAAATATAGAAAATCTCGGATTAGAATGAAAGCTTAAAACACATTTGCATACACTACATCGACAAACATTAACCGGTTTGCATTGCATTGATTGTATACTCTTTAGTATTTTATCTATATACCCTACACGTCTATATAAAATGAAAATGTATGCCGGGCCGCACCGTGAGATGAAACAAGCTATGGGTAATCGATGGTTCACATATTAAATATGAATGAGTAACTGGAATAACTAATCAACTGCAAGCAAGGAGACGGCGTGCCTCGTTAATTACGAATGAAAAAGTATGAAAAATAATTATCCGATTATCAACTACTTGCATTCATTACTTTCTTATGAACGTTTTGCTTATGGTTAATAAAGCCTCGGACGCGCCACTATGTTGTATGTCGATTAATTTCTCAATGCTCATCTAGACAAAGTTATAAAAACCTAATTTATAAGGTAATTACAAGGATGTCGGATGCAAATTACGAAATATAGAGCTAATAAGGAATGCTGAAATAAATTTATTTGTCGATTTTATGTTATATATCAGAAGAAATATGAAAAATAAGAAAGTCGTATTTCTTGCATTCTCATATTACCCAAAAATTAAAAATATTTTATGAAAAGAAAATACACTAAACGAATTTCCCACTCTTTTCCACACCCAATCGCATCCACGTTGAAGTTTGCAACAAATTACATTCATGCACTGAACTTTCAAATTTCTATAGTAAATCGTGAGTGTTGCCAACTAAAAAGTGAATAAATGCAAAATTCTTGCAAACTTTTGAGCGGTAATTTGAAATTATTGTTTTTGGCGGAAATGCAACAATTCAAATAGGTGTGCGTTTCCGGTCAAACAAAATGATGTCATAATTTTACTTTTATATGTACTTTCATATGCCATCGTTAGAAAAAAACGTGTAGCATTCCTTATTGCCTAGATATATGCCAAAAAGTTCCCCCAATCCTCGAAGGGTGCAGAGTAAGTTATAAAGAACATTTTTGTCCATGAAGCCATAGGTCCTACAGCTCAAATTATGGCTCTAAGTCGATACTAAGGTCATTGCAGTGCAGTGTCCTTCACCTTCTCACACATACGATTCTCTTTGCAATATCTGTTCTGATACAAACGGGTCTCTTTGCCCATGTTTCTTAGATCCGTGCGAAAAACGAAATGCTTCGAAATGGGGTCTATTGTGTTTACCACGTTTATCACTGTAAATATAATTTTAATTTAAAAACATCTCGACGTTTTTAGGCGGGAGGTTAATATCATCCACCGGACGATAATATCATCCACCGGATGATAATATCATCCGCTAGCACGATATTATCGTCCAGTGTAATGATAATATCGTCCGCTGGAAGATAATATCTTCCAATGTGATGATAATATCGTCCAGCGAAAGATCTTCCATTTGACAACATTATCTTCGATGGTGATGTAATGTCATGATAATATGTTCGACTGGACGATAATATCTTCCAGTAGTGTGATGATAATATCGTCCGACGGAAGATAATATCATCAAATGGAAGATAATCCACAGGGCATTTTTTCCCTTTGCCCTTTTCCGTTTTGGTTTGTAGCCAGTCGAATTTCAAGTTGGCTACATTTTAGACCCTTACGAAAAACGTAGCGCTTCGAAAAGAGGTCTTTTGCTACCACAACGTTTGTAACCAGCCGAATATCGACCCCGGAGATAATTACTTTCTCGTTTCAGAGTCTAAATAAGGGAAAAATGCAAAATAGTAGCTTATGCACCGCTGTCCAGGATGCTCTATTTTGACGATTTGGAGGTTATTTCCCGAGCCGAAGGCGTGGGAAATAATCCAAATCGTCAAAATAAACCATCCTGGACAGCGGTGCATATGCTATTTTATCTGCCGAGAAAAGATATATCGAGAAAAACAATTTTGCCCTAGGGAGAAAAATGCGAGATTATCGTTCTAGGCAGATAAAAAAGTTTACCGTCAACACGATAACTCCAGTAAAACTCGAGCTTTTAATTTTGAGCTTGTGGACTCAGACAGTGCCCTAAAACTGAATCTCTACTAGGGCCAACTTGTTTTTTTCCCATATAAATTGAGTAAATCTGATCCCGTTTTCAAAATCTTTTTTTTTTTCGTGAAAGATAATCGATAACTGGATTGAGCTTAGGCAAAGTCGGTTGAAAAAGTGGTAAAAAACGTGGTTTTTTGAGGTCAGTGAAACTTTTTGACTTTTATCTATTATTAGCACGGAATTAGCACGGAAGTGCTCTTCAACGTTTTTATTGAAAGATATGGATCTGAGAAAATCACGAAGACTATACAAGCAAAAATCGGTTGAGTGGTTTAGGTTGTAGGATCCGTAGTGTTAGCCCAACTCACGCTCGGCAGGTAACGGAGAAGTTCGCGCCAGCGAAATTCACAATAGAACATTTTCCTTATACGAAATCTCATAATGTGAATGATGCTGGCGATAAGTTCCACATATAATGTGGGAATTTCGCGCCGGCCGTTCGATCGCAAAATTCATAGCAGCCGCTACGCGACCCTATACGATATTTGGATGTTTTTCGTGAATATTACTCTGAGGTTATTTGTGCAACGTTGTGAACAAAAAAAGGAGGCAATCTTTTTTGTCTATTCTTTATGACCATAGGACAGTCCTAAGGTCGGCCCCACCTCGAAATTTTTTGTGCTATGTTGTGGAATAAATTGAGGTGACTTTAAGAAGTTGCGTAATGGAATTTCATATACTTTTTGTCACTCTCAAGTATGCGTTGCATAAAAGTAATTTTTGATACAAGCTACGTATGAAGGTAGTACAACGCACTAGATGTGAGATTGCCGACACGAGCCGAAGGCGCACGTAACGTGTATCAAACAATGTTTTTTGCAATTCACCGACAAAAACGAGATTTTCTTTCAATATAAAAATTCAGAAGTGGAAGTGAAAAGTGAAAAAACCTTCATCGCACTAGCGCGTAAGAAACCGTTATCGCACTAGTGCGGCAAAATGACTTCATGCGACAGCGAAATGATGAACGAAAAAGCGAGTTTTTGTCGGTGAAAGAAGAATTTTTTAAAACTTTTTTGAGTTTTGGGTTTTTTTTTTTTGAATATTTGGAGAGGTTTTTACATCGTTTCTTCGGACGGGGTTTTCAATATTGCCCTTTTGGCAATTTCCAATTCAATTTAATGTCGACGTAATTTCATGGGGCAATATTTATTTAGATTTAGTTCGATGGTTTGTGTTACATCTGTTCTTTTTGCCACATCTATTCTGATGCCTACAGTTTTTATTATTTCAGTTGGACTTAATCTCCAAAATGCAATGATTCATTCGGGATCATAATTGAACATTTACTTGTTTCAGTCAACCAAAATCGAGGTATTTGACGGAACAATACTTTAACGACTGGATTAACGCTGTGTGGTGTTGTGTATGAGGCAATAGGCATGTAACCATTCAGCTTTAGCGATAAAACATCAATCCATGGAATGCTGTAAATTTCAAAGCCAACACTCAGCATCAAAATGGTCCAAAATAACGAAAAAAATCAGTATTTAGCAACGTTTACTGGTGACTTTTCTTAAGAATAACTACCTAGTTCATTCCAGTGCTAATGCTACATACATTTTCAGTGAACATAATTTCTGTTTGCTATGGAGCATCAGCGGCATGGTGAGTTTATTCAATTTGTTGAAGTGGCGCCCTATTCAGGACATAGAATTCACGCGAAAAACTCGAAAATGTAGACGAATGGAAAAAGGGGATTGCAAGGGAAGAGTGGGTTGAAAGGATATTGCTACTGTTCGAGGTGATTAAATCAAGTGACTCATTCATGCCGAGGAGTAGCGCACTTCATTTATTCTATTTATTCTTTTATTCCATTTATTCCCAAAATTTTTTTTGTTGTTTTTACGAAATATCTGAACCAAATAAGTTCAAAAAAAGGTTTGCACAAATTATAAAGCATTTAAACCATCTTGAGAATAAATTTTATTTTTTTTTTGGAATAATTGGAATAAATTTATTTATTCCATTTATTCCATTTTTCAACAAAAATTCTTTTAAGTTTTCAAAAGTGGGTTTTTTCACTATTTGACACATTAGTATGATTTGTTGTGTGCGTTGCCATCAAAATCAAGTCTATTTGAGGTTTTGGCGAATTTGAAAAAATTATCATTTATTCCATTTATTCCAATATTTATTCCATTTATTCCCATTTATTCCATTTATTCCCATTTATTCCATTTATTCCATTTATTCCCATTTATTCCATAAACCGCAGAAGTGCGTCACCCCTCGATTCATGCACGTTGGTGAAAAAGAGATTAAGAATCAGTCGAATAGTAGCTTTTCGAATTGACAGTCTAAAGGAGACTAGTCCGTAGTAGTAGTAGATGTAATAACGGGTTTTTTCTTCAAAAGTTTCGATTACTTACATCCTAAACCATCTCTTTGGACGGCCTGGTCTACCAAAAGAATGTTTACTCACGTCTGACTGTCATCTCTCTCTAACATACGCTTGAAGAGCGAGAGAACTATTACAAGAAGACCGTCCTTCCAACTCTAAAGAAACTTCTGTCTTTATCTAATTTATTCGTTCTTTATAACCATTAGGCCTTCATCCAGTTTCCTGCTACTGGAATCGGTGGAATCATCCCCGTTATGCAGTGGCGCGCTGACAAAAAACGAAATGTCATGGATTGCTTCCATTTTATGCATTGGTGGCTTCATTGGAACCATTTTGTCTGGAATATTAGCTGATTTTATAGGCAGAAAATATGTTCTATGTTTTCAGGGAATTCCTTCAATTGTAAGTTTATGAGGACGTTTCTATATTACGCACGCGCACTAAATGTTTCCAGAATTTTTCACTAAAGCCGAAGGGGAGGGAAACGGATTTAAATTCACATTTGCTTTTGTATGTAATGTAACGGGTGTAATGGATGATCGCAAAAAGTATGCCTTTTAATTTTTTGTTTTAAAGGTAAGAATTGTATTTCAAGTGTAAATTGTGGATGGAGCTGTAAGCAAAATTACACGGGAAATGCAATCCTTGGGTTCCACACTACATTTTCGTAACAACAAAAAAAAATAGCATTTTCATACCCCTATTAAACGTAAGTTAGGCAATTTGGTTATGAACTTCCACACCACACCGCTTACGTCACGAGTTTACACCATTATACAATAGAAAAAGCTTTCGGAGCTTTCAATTTCAATGCCGAATGTTAGATTCTTTCATTTTCATGAAAAATAGGCTCCGATTGAAGACTTGGAATAGTCAGAAACGTGAACCTCGTCATAATAGTAACATTATGAGGGTAGTTCTCACTAGATGGCGTCTTATCATCTCAAGCGCAGCAGGTGAGCTTGACAACTACCTTTACTTCATGTGTTAATAATGTTTCTTGCAATCAAATCCGCTCTTATGCGCAGACGGACAAAAAACGTCAAATTACCTCACAGAATTTTGGCCCAGAAATAAGTCATTTCGGCTCACTTTAGGCAATTATTAAGTGACAGCTAGCTGTCAAAGTAACCGCTACTTTCTCATACCATTTCAATGGTTTATTATGTCCCACCTTTCAAATATTTCCCTCTACTTTATTTTCCAACTCTCAATTATTTCCCTACTTTATTTCCCATTCAAGTTCAGAGGATGAATGGTAACAGGCTGCTAAAGAGGATATTGAATGCTCAGATCCAAGGTCCAAGGACAATGTTTATAGACTCAATTAATCAATCTGATTTAGAAGTTAGGGGACTTTCTCTGGGCGAACAAATTATTTCCTTGGCACAGGATAGGAGGGTATGATCACAGAGCGTAAAGATCTCACACCGAAAGGTAAAAACAGTCTATAAAGTTTGATGATGATGATTTATTTCCGATTCGTCATATATTTCCCTACTTTATTTTCCACCTGTCAATTGTTTCCCTTCTTTACTACACATGGTCCAGAAAGTTCATACACAAAAAAAAACATTTTTTAGGCAAAATTTGTAATGAGTCTTCAAGTTTGATCCCTTTTAGGATGATTTGATTATATTTGGAATAAATTTGAAATTTTTCGGCAGTCATGACAGGGCTCATCGTTAAGTTCCTCAAAAATCGGAATTTTTCGACTTTGTAGACCCAAATTTTTCTGTCTGATCGATCTTCTTCCGGTATATATGGCTGATTATGGAAGCTTGGAGACTTATCTCGAATTTCAAATGGGTAGAGAGACCACTCAATTACGAATTCCCACTCTTTTTTGGTCCTTCATATTTTATGAGAAAAATGTTCAAAAATTCCAAAAGTTGTCTCACACTGGCGGCTACAACTGGACAACAAATGATCGAAAGGTCATGAAACTTGGTATGTCCTCCTAAAAAGGTTCAAACTTGAAAAATCAATACAAATTTGGTCCAAAAAAGTTTTTTGGACTACGTAGTATTTCCCATCTGTCAATTATTTCCCTTCGTTTAATGTTCGAAATCTGGCGTTTTTTCTTCTGCGCATAAAATTGGGCTCCGCTGCGCTACATCCTCTGACTTGCTTACGACCTGGGTCTAAGTTAGCTGTTCAGTTCCTTGATATGTAATATACTATTTTGGTGTCGTATTGAGGGCTGTTCAAGTAATGATTCATAAACAGTATTGAAAAGCGTCATTTTTGTATCGGAATGAATATACAGTGAAAGACAACGTTGTTGCCAAATCTGCAGCTGTGAAAGTCAATCGTGTGATTATAGTCGATTTGAGTCTGTTGGTAGCAAAACCCGTTCTATTCGAACTGTCAAAGTGTCAAACAAAAATACAATTTTCGAAATATCCAAAATCTGTTTATTTTTTCTCAATCCACGATTTTAATGTGATTTTGGCTTACATCAATGTATACGAAATTTTATGTCAAAATTTAAATTATGTGAAGCATCCAAAAATGGCGTTCTTCTCAACTTGTGCACTTCATCAGGAAATTTCGTATACTTTGACATAAGCCGACGCCACACTAAACGCGTTGATTCCGTTAGCGTTATAGTATTGAGCAAAAATAAAAAGGTTTCGGATATTTCTAAAAAAAAACATTTTGTTTGACGTTTGAAACGTCACTTCGACAATTGGAATATACCGGGTTTTGCACCCGACAAATTCATATGGAGATGTAGCGTACGGTGGGGGAGGGGTGGTCAATGTCAAGTTGTACGCGTAAGGTTTGTGTGAAAGTTCAATTTGATAAAAATATTTGGGTAACGAGGAAGTTCGCGCCAGCGCGATTCACAATAGAACATTTTCCTTATACAAAATGTCATATTGTGAATGACGCTGGCGCCCAAACTTGAGTCAAATTTGAAACAAATTGCTCAAATTTTGTTAGATTTGTCCTAGATTTAATTAGTTTGACATATATTTAAGTAACTCGGCCTGATTGGAAATTTGAATCAGGTTTAGCCAAATTTGGCTCAGGTTTGGTCAAATTCGGCACAGATTTTTAACTCAGATGCGACTCTTATTTGACCAAATTTGACTCAGATTTTGCCAAATTCAACATTGATTTTGCCTAATTTGACTCAGATTAAACTTCGATTTACCCTAATATGACTCAGATTTGGCAAAAATTTAGTGGATGTTGGCCCAATTTAATTCAAATTTGGCCTAATTTAACTCAAAGTTGGCCTAATTTGACTCAGATTTGGCCTAATTTGACTAAGATTCGGCCTAATTCGACGCAGACATGGCCTAATTTGACTCAAATGTGGCCTAATTTGACTCAATTGTGGCCTAATTTGACTCAAATTTGGCCTAATTTGACTCAAATTTGGCCTAATTTGACTCAGATTTGGCCATAGACATCGCGCACAGACAGACAGCTACCGCTACTTAATAACGCACTAAAGAATAAACTTCAATTTTTTTAGGGGGGAGGGGGGCTTGAATTCGTACGTAATTTAAAGGGGGGTCATTGGAATTGTACATATGGTTTCGTACGGAGGGGTGAGTGGGGATCAAAAATCAAAAATATGGTCTATTCGCTTATACGCTTATTATTCTCCAATCTGATTGTATGAAACTATGTAATAAATGGCATGGCTGCAAATGAAATTATGTTTCTCTGGGCAGATCAATAAGTCGTTCTTTCTGGAAATACATCTTAAATGTAACTATTAACCTCTTTGTCGTTTGCAG
This sequence comes from Pseudolycoriella hygida, assembly GCA_029228625.1. Classification (NCBI taxonomy): domain Eukaryota; kingdom Metazoa; phylum Arthropoda; class Insecta; order Diptera; family Sciaridae; genus Pseudolycoriella; species Pseudolycoriella hygida. The sequence goes on along the minus strand of CM055403.1, from coordinate 160,644,677 downwards.
CTAAGTTGGATACTCATTTATTATGCCGAAAATCCCATTTATCTATACGTTTCTCGCTTCCTTTCCGGATTGGCGTGTGGCGGTGCATTCATTTTGGTTCCATTGTTTGTATCGGAAATAGCAGAAAACAGGTTTGTAATCCGCGTGCATTCGCACCCTTTATCCACACCCTTTGTATGATGCAATAATCCCAATTCCCACTGAATTTAGCGTTAGAGGTGCATTAGGCTCACTATTGATGGTTTGCATTGATGTCTTTACAACAATAAATGTAAAAATGATTTCAAATCAATTGATTAGGTAACATCAAATGTCGGAATATTGTTAAGCTTTATGGCTGGGCATTATCTGAGTTTCCGTTTGGTTCCCGCTGTGTTCGTTGTACTACCGACGTTGTTTTTATTGTTGACGGTTATTTTCCCAGAGACGCCAATATTTCTTCTAAAGACCGGAAAATTGGAAGTTTGTGAATTGTATGGGTGAAAAATTTTCGATTAAAATATTTTGATTTGTACTCCTCAGGCAGCTGAGTCATCTCTACGTTTCTACAGAAATATTCAAGTAACCGGACAACAGACTCCATTGCAATTCCAAGAAGAATTTGAAAATTTGAAACGTCAGTTTGGTTCAGAAAATGGTCGTCAGATGGAGAAAACAACGTATTTTCTCACTGATTTTAGTAAGTTAACACACGAAACGCTAAGTAGCGCCATCTAGAGCCTATTGCTGAGAAAACGTTTTCTTGATTTTCGCAAAATTTTTCTCATTTTCTCGAAACTTTCGCAATTTTCTCAGAAAAAAATCAAGAAAATCAGGAATGTCTTGAGAAAATCGGGAAAATTTCGCGAAAGTCAAGAAAATATTTTCTCGAAAATAGGCTCTGGCGCCATCAGCGCCCTCTGCCGCATACGTACACTGTAACGCCATATGTTATGTCTAACCAAACTTTAATTTAAATTGTAGCGGAAAAAGTGCCTAGGAAATCTTTCATTATCGGAATTGCATTGATCCTTTTACATGAATTTTGTGGCTGTTTTACAATGATAAATTACACTGCGACTATATTCGCCGAATCGGGATCGAATATATCGCCCAATTTGTCGGCTATAATTTGCGGTGCTATTCAATTACTTGGTACATTAGTGTCAACAAAGCTTGTAGATCGAGCTGGACGAAAGGTAAAGTTGGTAGAGTTGAGGCCAAAGGATCAAATAAAACATCAAGCCAATTATTGCAGTTCCTTTTAATTGTCTCGTCATTTGGCGCCGGAATAAGTCTAGTAGCGCTTGGCACGTATACTTACTTGAATTCAATCGGGTACTACGTACAACCATTTTCATGGGTTGCAATCGCTAGTTTTTCCTCCATGTTGTTCTTAGCATCCTGTGGAATTATACCGCTACCCTACGTTATTTTATCCGAAGTTATGCCGCACAAAGTAAATCTCAAATCACTTTTTTTCTCAAAAATCGCTCGTTAATCATTCCTTACTTTGCAGATACGATCCATTGGCGCCACGGTTTGCTTCTGTTTCTCTTGGACCATAGCATTTCTCATGCTAAAGTACTTCCCTATTGTTGTCATTTGGATCGGTATGCACGGGTGCATATTTTTCTTCGCCGCATGTTGCTTCTTAGGTGAATATTTTAATGTGCGGTATAGGTGTTTTATACGAAATTGTAATATGTTTTTGCAGGTGCCATATTCGTAATAGTCTTTTTACCGGAAACGAAAGGTAGAAGCTTCGAAGACATATCAAGAATATTAGCGAACTAAAGAAATTTTATTTTCCTAATGAAATAAAATCTATTTATTTACAATTTTGCGTTGCATTTCATTGCCTGTGTTATTTTCACGATCAATTAGAACATGCGACTTGAAGGGGCGCAAAAGAGTCTGAGGGAAGGGATATAAGTTGTCAAAAGTGCACAAGTACAGTGGAGAGTACATGGAAAAGAGTTCACTTTTAGGACCATTATTTTTCAGAGAAAAGAAAAATGGGTCAAGATTTACTCAAGTTTTATATCTTGTGTGATGGACGGACAGCACCGAAATGCTACCCGAACAGGGTGCCATTTTACCTGTACCCCGGGTAAGCCGTCAAGACGCGGTCGAGTAAACATCGAAGTGTTGATAGCTAAGCTGTTCCACTGATAAAGGCTGAAATTGGCCGAAATTTTTAATTTTGTTTTATTGCCTGAGTTTTAGTTTAGTGCGATTGACCGAATTATAATTTTGTGCTATTTATGTGCCTTATTCAAGTGAATATAAAGTGGAATGTTTTGCACCGCATTGACATGTACATGGCAATGTGTTACCATATTGTTTGTCGTGAATGTGTGTAGCGGAACTTTCGCTTTTTGCTCCTGAAATTCGACTTCAGGAATCAAACTGCCAGTTTAAATTTGGAAATCATCTGGAATGTTTATCACGTTGAAATAATTTCGAAAAGACTCATGATTTTTCTTGAAATTATTTCAGCGAAAACACATTGCTTTTGTGCATGAATAGCGATTGAATTCAATCTATTGTTACGCATGTATACAATGGCAGTTGCGTTATGAACTGTCCGTGATGTTCCGAGGTAAATCAGTCAAAGTTGCTCGTGACTGTGTTTGTACGTGGTGATACGAGCTGGCTTGTATTTATTTCGGAACTCAAGACAGTTGCACGACTGAAGCAGTGCTTTGCCTAGCTGCCGTCCTACTCAGCTGTTATGTCAAAGCTCTGATACTCCGTTACCTCGTGTTGCCCGGATAATGGTTCAATTCGGTTTGTGGACCAGATGATTTTGCCTTGAATGTGGCTCGATAATTACATTGGGACTAGTTCAATGGGCGAAACCTTTTGGCGCTGCAGGGAGGCCGAGGTCGACGGGTGTATGAGTGATGGCAGACCGCAGGGTAAGGATGACACGTGGCTTCGTTCCGTCTAAGTCGAGACCCAAACAGGAAGGTCTTACAATTTACGATATAAGGCTAGACCTGGACTGGACTCACCACCCGTCTTCTTGCGGGGACTAGTTAGTTGAATAGGGTAGCATCTGATTGCATATGAATATGAAGTAGGAGCTCGGGTCATATGCCAGATGTGCAACTGTTCAGGTGGTGTCAAACCGATTGATGGCTCTTGTGCAAGGCCGGCGATGTGGACATGTTTGTCGAGTGGAGAAGAGGTAATAAGCAGGGCTTCTTAAAGGACTTTAATGATGACTTGGGTAGTACAAAGGATCCGTTAGTGATCTGTGTGCATCGATCAGAAATGGTCGGCCCTAAACTGAAGAAATCTACCTGTACCCAAGAAGGGCGACAAAATGATCTGCGAAAATTACCGTGGAATAGCTTTTCTTAACACGGCATATAAGGTTTTTGCACGAGTGCTGTTCGATAGGCTAAATCCACGTGCTGAGAATGTCACTGATGGGGAAAACCACGGTGGATTCAGACGAGATCGTTCAAATGGATTTCACTGTGTCGCAAAAAGGATGCCTCGCTCGCTTTGCGTGCTGAAATTGATTTTATTGCATTTTCTGATAGAATGGACCCTCGAGATAAGCTTTTCCGATGTTTTCAAGTTCATAAGCCGCCGCCGCGGCGGCAATTCTAGATGGCTGCTAAAACTATAAATCGCTCCCGAAAATCCATTTTTCAACCGATTTTATCGGGTGAAGGCTCAAATTATTCCTTGATCTTTTCTCTAACGTCCAAAAATGCTAACTCATAAGAAAACCTATAGATGGCGCTCATAGTTAGTATAATGTCCGACCCCGTCATTTTACCCATTTCTCCCCCATTTTTCAACCGATTTTGATGTGTGGGGGCTTCCTGGAATGGCGTCCATTTTTGGGGTCTAATATATGTGTATGTAGCCGGTTTCACTGTGCACGAAAAAGGCCGCCTCACCCTCACTTTACGTGCGGAAATTGATTTTATTGCATTTTCCGATAGAATGGACCATATAGATAAGTTTTTTTGTTATATTCAAGCTCATAAGCCGCCACCGCGGCGCCAATCAAAGATGGCGGCTAAAACTACAAATCGCTCCCAAAAATCCATTTTTCAGCCGATTTTATCGAGTAAAGGCTCAAATTAATCCTTGCACTTTTCTCCAACGACTAAAAACAATAACTCAAAGGAAAATATAAATGGCGCTCGTATACAGGATCATGTACGATCCCGTCATTTTACCCATTTCTCCCCCATTTTTCAACCGGTTTTTATGTGTGGGTGCTTCCTGGAATCAGGAAAGATGCCACTATGCGTTAGTAAATCTTTTCCGATACTTTCTTGCACCTAACACTTTGACTCGTATAAACAACTTCTTTATTGAACGCCACTGTATAATGTATTTTACGTAACTTTTTTATGTCCGCTACTGTTGTTCAGTTGAATAAGAATAGACATCAAGGGACAATTAATGGCATGATCGGTTTGTCTCACTTTTAGGTACATTAATTGTTACATGCTATTTGATGCACATCACACTTTTTTTACAAACATGTGCGAGATCACGACAATTTCTTGTTGCGTATCTCAAATACCCCTTGAGCCACACCCCCATGGGTTTTTTAGGTTACGTCCATAAAGCGCAACCAACTAAATCCCAAATACCGCACACCGCATGGGGTGCGCCGAAGTTATAACGAACAACCTAAGAAGTGAAGGTAGTGTTGGTTGAGCGATCGAGGAGTTTTCGGTACATTTAGCATGTGGCTCAAGGGGCATTTGAGATACGCAACAAGAAATTGTCGTGATCTCGCACATATTTGCAAAAAAAAAGTGTCATGTGCATCAAATAGCATGTACAATTAATGTACCTAAGTGAGACAAACCGATCATGCCATTAATTGTCTCTTGATGTCTATTCCTATTCAGCTGAACAACAGTAGCGGACATAAAAAAGTTACGTAGAATACATTATACAATAGCGGTCAATAAAGAAGTTGTTTATACGAGTCATATTGTTAGGTTAGGTATTGCACCAAATGTCGTGTTAAGTTGCAAAATGACATGTCTGATGTTTTTGCTGTAATGGAAGGGTTGTAATAGGGCGATGCTCTGTCTTGCATACTCTTCAATTTGGCTTTGGAAATTGCGACGAGGCGTGCCAGAATCCAAACCAAGAAGACACTGGCGAATGGAGCGGTCCAAGTTCTGTGCTTTGCAGACGATTTGGATCTTGTCAGTCGTACACAGGCAGCAGCAGTAGACACTTTCACAAATTTGAGAACCCAAATGGGTTTGATAATCAACGAATCGAAAACCAAGTATATGAAGACCAAGCAAAATTCGGTAGCCAATCAACAAGGAGGCGTGATAAGCATTGGAGAGTATAACTTAGAGGTAGTTGATGAATTCATCTATCTTGGAGCACTGATACGTCCAGATGACGTTTGTGACCAATCAATTCATAATTCTTTTTGTAATTTTCTTGCGTTTAAATGATAACTTTGTACAATTATGAGTACAAATAAAACCATACGCTAATAATAATAACAAACCGCTCATTCGCCTAGTTCTAACCTACGGATGAGAACTTGGGCGATGAAGAAAAGTGACGAACAGCTGCTGCTTGTATTCGAGCGTAAAGGTCTATGTACAATCTTTGGAGCGATGCGCGAAGGAGAAAGGTAACGGCAACGATAAAACGCGATTTTGGCAAACCTGATATAGTGGCAGTGGTGAAAGTAAAACGATTGAGGTGGGCGGGGCATTTAGCACGTATGGATAGAAACATAGCCCCCTCTATGCTATTCCGAAACGATTCAGAAGGGCGAAGGAGAGTGGGTCGCCCGAAAATGCGATGGATAGATGGCGTCGAATTAGATCTTCGGGCGCTGGGAATAAGAAGTTGGCAAACCGTAGCCAAGGATAGGAGACGTTGGAACCAGATTCTCGATCAGGCCAAGGCCCACATGTGGCGGACGGACACACTTTTTTTTGCAGATACAGCGCCTATGATCCCCTCCGGGTTACAAACACCGTCTTAGACACATACGTCCAGTCACTTAGTACTGATTCAAAAAGTCAATTTATCGATATAAGCAACCCAAAACCATCTTCTGTCATTTGAAATTAAGAGATGTCAACTATTCGAAAAAAATGGTTTGCGATTTTTTAGATATTGCACGTAGACCACCGACCTCCAAAAGGTTCCCAGTATTGTAACATTTTAACTTTTCGTTTATCCTAGCCATCCTAGCTTACTCCGGTCCTAGTCCAGATCACTTAGCATCGTTCAATATACTAACCACCATGGCTTAAACAGCCATAGTTATAAGCCTTGGGACCGGCGCTGGAGTTTTTTATAAATCGCTTTTATAAATCTGTTTCCGGTCCTCACCTCACCCCCTCACTTTCAGTAGGGGGTCCAAAAAATAAAGTGGTCGAAAATTTTGGGGCATAGCCCGGAATACGGTGAGAAAAAGTTTCAATGGGCCGGACGAGATCCGAAGCGATTTGATGAGCACTCAATGACGGAAATTGAAAAGAATCACGAAAATCGTGAAAAATCAAGGTTTTCGTAAATTTGATATTCCTCAATGGCCGTGAACTTGTGTGTTTGAATATTTTTGATCAGAATGTACTCGAGAAGAAGTTCCACTGTTCGATTGGAGCATTTGCGCCCCCTGCAGGCTCAGAATCACACTGAATGGTGGAAGTACAGACTGTCATTGTCAGTCAGAAAAATTTCCGAATAGCTACTCGAGCAACTATAATTGGCAAATAAAAGTATTGATTAGGGTTACGAAATATTCGAAGCGTGAAGGCTTAGGGCTTAATCTGTATCCGCAACTAATATAGGCGTCGCCCGTCCACAACACAATATCTAGAGTAGACCCGTGCGTCGGTGCACGCCGACACTTTTTTCATTGTACAGTATCAACTATTTTAGTAGCGTCAACTGTTCAGACCCGTACGATGAACGAAGTAGGGGAGAAGGAGAAGGAGTAGGGGAGGGAGCATCGATCGTGGTCCTTAGAAGACGAATCAAGAATAAAAAAAATGTCCGTCCATCCGTCTGTCTGTCTCTCAACACGATAACTCGAGTAAAACTCAACCGATTTTCAAAAACTTTTTTTCCTGAAAGATAATTACCAAATTGATTACGGAATTGAATTTGGGCAAAATCGGTCAAAAACTTTCGAAGTTACGGTCGAAAAAGTGGTCAAAAACGTGGTTTTTTGAAGGTTCGTTGAGCTTTTTCACTTATATCTCTGCGAAATTAGAACGGAAATCGATCTTTAAGGTTTTGAACGAAAGACGTGGACGTCAAAAAACCACGAAAATTAAATTAGTGAAAATCTGTTGAGTTGTTCGGGCTGTAGAGTCCTCAGTGTGGGCCTAACTCACGCTACGCGTCACATACGAAATTTAGTGATTTTTCCTAAATATTTCTTTAATTATGAGGTTTTTTGTGCGGTTCTGCAGCGAAAAAAAAATGCGAACATTTTTGTTCATGGAAGTATGGATCAAGGGCCTTTCCTAAATGCTCTTGGTCTGTTTTAAGATCGGCCCTAGTGCCATTTTTTTTTTAAATTTTGAGATTTTTTAAGGATTTGCAGAGGTTTTTACACTGTTTCTTCGGACGAGTTTTTCAATATTGCCAATCTAATGTCGACGTAATTCCATGCACTTAAGGCAACATTTCGACTCTTTTTGCAACATCTATTCTGATACGTACAGGTACGGGTAAGGGAGGGAAGTCAAAAAGTTGCTGTATATATGGTTCCTTATATTCTGCAAAAAAATTCCTTGTGATTTTTTTTGTGTGTAAGATCTGCGTCACGGCAACTTACTACCGTGAGGCCACGATTGTCGTAGAAGTAGAATTTTTCAGTAAACTCACCAACCTTCTAGCCCTTTTTTTTTCCAAATTATTTATTCAATCTAGTTTTACGGTTTTTACAATTTGTTTCTGCTTAAAATAAATTTACAGTCATCTAGACTTTATCAAATTTATATATGAAATTTCTTTATAACAGTTTCAGTTAAACTTGAAAATTCGATCAAAGATATACTTTAGGGAAATTTTGTTTTAGTTAAATGGAATATCAGTAGGCTAACCACCTTGCTGATCGAAAAAGACGTGAAAAACAATCAATATTCTAGTTTTTTAATTAAATTGCACTTAACCTAGGGACTCCCTTTAGGGAGACAACATAAGCCGTTGTGATCAAATATAAATCGAATCATTTAGAATAGAATTATTGTGTTCTTGTAATCGGATTGGTTTTCCGTTTTAATTTTCATCGTTATCGTGAGGAAATACATCAGATTGCGCGTGAGTCTAGAATGACAGTAACTTAGATTCGGCGCCCCTCATCAACGAATGAGGGGGTTTGTAAATGCAATTAGCAATTCGATCATCTGAAAAGTCCCCAAATTTACAGATAACAGAGTTTTCGTGTAAATAGGTCTTACTAAGCATGTTTTTAGCCAAGCCATAAAGGTGTTCGTTAAGCCTCGGGACCTTTGTAACTTTGTGTAATTTTTCAACAGAAATAAATCGGAAATTCTTCCTCGTCCTTCGAAAATTAATTGCCATACGGAGACATTTATTCTCAAATAGCTTCAATCTCCTAATCAAGTACTTCGGCAGACTGTGCCAAATAGCCACTGCATAAGTAAGAACCGGCCTCAATATAGTCAAATAGACCTTTACTTTCACATCTTGCGAAATACCATTGTTCGCATTCATGACAGGATATAGCTTGTGCAGCCCGGCGTGTACCTTGAGCAACATCCTATTTACATGCTCATTGTGTTTCAGATTCGGTTGAACGTAGTAACCCAAAAAGCGTACGTTTTTCTTGTAGGGAATCTTCGAGTCATTCATTTCAAGAGAGTATAAACTCTCATCAATGGCACTAGCGCGACTCGACCTATGTATGAACAGAGCTTCCGATTTTTCAACATTCACTTTAATTTTCCACTTCTGATAATAGCTGTGTAACTTGGCTCTGCACGTTAGACTTTGCTCCACCCTGAGATAATCTGGTTGAGATGGTGCTCGTATCATCTGCGAAGACAGTCAAAGTCGTATTCAGATGTGTTGGAAGGTCTATCATGAAAATAACAAAGAGCAAAGGACCAAGTATCGAACCTTGTGGGACCCCATCATTCACTAATATCGGGTCAGACAGTTGGTTTTCCATCTTAACTCTGAAGCAACGATCTTTGAGGTAAGAAAGGATAATTTCTATAAGGTAACGAGGAAACTTCATCTTTATCAGCTTATAAATAAGACCTTCGACCCACATCGTGTCAAATGCCTTTTCTATGTCCAGAAATGCAGCTATCGTGATTTTACGATCATTGAAGCCCATAATCGCCTCCTCAAATAGCCTTATGAGAGCATGTACTGTAGTATGTTTGCTCCTGAACCCAAATTGACTGCTAGGCAGCAAAAAATTCTCATCACAGTATTCAAGTATCCTAATGTGGAGAACCTTTTCGAGAATCTTGCCCAGGCCGTTTAGGAGACTAATAGGCCTAAAGTTCTTTGCCTCCATGCCGTATGACATGGGCTGCCTTCCATGATATGGGGTAGTATCCTATGCTCAGTATACAATTAATCAACTTCGCCAAGAATTCATGAGCCGAGCTAGGAAGCTTCTTTAGGACAACGTTTGGGATAGCATCCGGTCCATTTGACTTTTTATTCTTGAAACGTTTAAGAATACGTTGGATCTCAACAGCGTCCGTCAAACGCGGTTCTAGCTGTACTGTCGTAGTCGCCTGGCTGAACGAACATATTTCAGACCTCACAATCTCATCAAACTCAGCATCACCCATACCTCTATTTTGCCTGTGGATCTCATACACTTTTGCCAGAACGTTTGCTTTATCTATAGAATTGCTAACCAGAGAACCATCGCTCGATTTCAGTACTGGTGCGGCCCTTCTACCATCTCCCAAGAGCTTGCCAATATTTTTGTACATTTTAGTGTCCGGCCTGATCTGTTTCAGTCTTCTCATAAGAATCTCGGATTCCCTAGCATCTATGTTTTTTCTAATGATCGCGTTCAAACCACTTATTTCGTCCCTCAGCCTGTGATCCCTGAGCTTACTACGAAAGTATGCCCTTCTCAATCTCTTCTTCCTAGCAATGCAGTCCTTCAAGTATGGTGGGAAATGATTCTTGCCAGTGAAGCACTTCTTGGGAATGGATTCATCCATCGCATAACTAATAACTTTAGTCAAGTGTTCTACACAAGAATCTATGTCGTTTGCATCAACCAGCGGTACTACACTCAGTTTTTCGTCTAATATTCCTTTAAACATACCCCAATTTGCTCCTCCGTACATGAATTTCTTGACGGGATCGTCGTAGGAGAGATCGTCATCAATCTTCAAAACATGCTCGACTGGACAATGGTCCGGGTTGAGCTCAGTGACAGCACTACTAACCACCCTAACACCCTTCGCCAAAGCCAAATCAATCGTGCTAGGATTAGTTCTGCTTCTGTAGCAAGCACTCGGATGGATCAGTTCGGCTACATTGTCATCAACGAGAAATTTACAGAGAATATTGCCGTTGGTATTGTTCTCAGAGTTATGCCAATAGCGATGTTTTGCATTGAAATCCCCACCCGTGAAAATATTTGAGTGCAAGTTCATGAGCTTCAGCAGATCATCTCGCATGAGACTATTGGGACAGTAAAATGAATTCACAACCAAAGACTTAGAATTACTTAAAGCTAGCTTCACACACGTCGCCTCAGAAAACTTCAGCAACGGCGTATTAACTACTTCATGCTTGACTCCCTGTCTGAACCTTCTAGCCCTGAAGTCACGTTTTAAGGCTATAATTCTTATGGGCAGCACAACTCTTGCTGCATCTGTCCAATTTCGTTGAATAGTAAACCAATGTGGGAGTTCTATTCTTAATCCCGGGATATGAAATACAATTACAATTTTCCGGGATTTCCCCGGGACCATTCAACTGCTTCCGACTATTAAAACAATCAATTTATTTCAGAAGCTTATTTTATTCCAAAATCAATTTTTATCCGTACTTAGTACTTCTAATTCACTTTCATTTAGTTTGAGTAAATAAGTTAAAAAAAATTGGGATGCATTACGCAAACACAATGGAAAGAAAATTAATACAAAACGGCGCCTGATGCAGCACCCTTTATGTCACTTTTCCGCGATTTTTTTACACGTCTAAATTAAGTCAGCCACATTGATTGGCATCTCCTCAATTCGGGTATTGTAGAACTCCTCTATGTCATGCAACGTCCGTTTGTCCTTCTCAGTTATAAAGTTGACAGCCACACCCTTCCGGCCAAATCGTCCTCCACGACCAATACTTTTGTGAAAAAGAAAAGGAAAATTGGTTTCATAGCACAATATTGTTCGTTGCAAAAAGTTTAATTGAATGTTACCGATGAATGTAATTCTCCCGATTGGACGGTAAGTCATAGTTGATAACTAAGGAAACCTGTTGAACGTCAATTCCTCTAGCAAGAATGTCTGTAGTAATGAGTACTCGAGATGAACCAGTACGGAACTGTTGCATAATGATATCTCTCTCACGTTGATCGAGATCGCCGTGCAATGCCGACACGGTGAATTGTTGCAACGTCATTTGTTCAGTCAGTTGATCCACCTGAATGTAAATTTTCAGCAAATTAAAAAATCTTCCCGCTATTGAAATGAGAGCGAATCAAATACCTTGCGTCGTGTGTTACAAAAGATCACAGACTGTGCAATCGACAAAGTGTTGTACAAATCACACAACGTTCCCAATTTCCAGTCTTCAATCTCGACAAAAACATAAAATTGCTTAATGCCTTCAAGCGTCAATTCTTCTTTCTTTACTAAGATCCTTGCCGGATCTCGCATAAACTTCTTGCTAACTTGAAGTACACTCTCCGGCATGGTAGCCGACAACAAGATCACCTGGACCTCGCTGTTCAAATTACGGAAAACGTCATGAATTTGATCAGCAAAACCTGTAACATAAGAACGTAATTTAATGACAGCGAACTCGTCGAAGACACGTCAAGGAATTTAGCCCAATTGAGACTTTAATTTTTCGAAAGATTCCTGATTCTTAGAGACCTTTCCATTCAACATTCCACACGACCTTGAACGTGGAGGTCATCACAATGATTAGTGACAACATTTTGGTCCTTCCCCTGTTGACCTGTGGCCTAGCTTCCCAAAGACCCAATGATTCGGTTGCTCAAGAGCACGTCGTAAAAATGTGAGCTGTCAGCTGTCAGTCGCCCAACTCTTCACCATTTTCAAACACGCCGACTGTGGTATGGGTATAAGAGGCTCTGGCCCGCAACTTGATGTTGCCGAGCCTTTCCTCGTAAGTTCATCTGTTCTCTCGTTACCCTCCACGTCAGAGTGTCCGGGCACCCAGAATAGCGTTTTTTTTCTAGATTTATCAGAATAGCGTTACACGATTTCTCATTCCCGTCCGGTTCAGGTTTTCCTTCAACTCTTTTATTAGTTTGGATGTCAGGACTGGCGACATGAGCGCCTTATATCAGTGCAGACTATAACATTCTCCCCACATGTCTCTGCCGAGACTACCTCTGACACTCCCATAAGTGCGGCAAAAGTCTCAGCCTGAAAGACATCGGCGAATCTCTATGTGATACCATCTGTCCATCGATAGTTCTCTACAGAATATTCCGTCTCCCGCGCCCTCTGCAGTTTTAGAACCGTCAGTGAAGCTCACGGTTCCTTCACCTGATAGGCAACCTGGCCAGCCTTCCAGCCATTCTAACCTGCTGGGTAGGAGGACATCAGAGCGCCTCACGAAGTCTGTCTCCGGTTTCATTCGGTCAATGGGCATCTCAAAGACCTCGTCAGTGAAAACCTTCTTGATTTTCCCATGTCCGGAAATGAAGTTCGGAGTCCAGAGAACCTATCCGCCATGGGAGAAGCTTTCGCCTTCAATGCCACGTGGATCGGTGGTAAGTTATTCAGCGTCTCAATAGCCGGCGTAGCTGTCGATTTCATAGCTCCAGTAATACATATGCATACTAGACTTTGAATCTGGTTCAGCTCTTTGACCGCCTTCTTTATTTCGAGCCTCGGCCACCACACCACGCAGCCATGGCTCATCATAGGCTTGATGACCGCTTCATACATCCATAATATGCCATTGGACGGCAAGCCTCACTTTTGTCCAAACGAGTTCCTGCAAATCCAGAAAGCTCCTAGAGCCTTCCGTACTTTGTCCGTGACGTGTTCGATCCATTTGAACTTGGAGTCCCAGATATTTCACCCTCGCTCCGGAACAATGTCGTTATTAAACAGCCTTAGTCTCTCTGCAAGTTCATGACCCGACGTTCTTCTACTAAAGAGACTTATGTCCGTCTTGTCTGGGTTTACCCTAAGGCCGTAATTTCGACACCATTCTTCCACTAGCTTCAGCGAGTATCTCATCCTGTCACCTAACGTACTCTCGAACTTCCCTCTGATCAAAATCGCCAGGTCGTCCGAATACCCTTGGGCGACCCTCGTCGTTCACCCTCCTGATGAGGGAGTCCACGACCATACACCACAGTAGTGGGGAGAGTATTCCAACCCGGGGGCAACCCCTAGATGGCCAGAAACTGACTTTATGGCGACCCATTGTTGCCTCAACTGCTCTGTTCCTGAGCATGCTACTCCTCTACTTTCTAGGGCCTGTCGAGTGATCTCGAAGTTGGTGCTATCAAAAGCGCCTTGAATGTCCATGCAATTTCCCCTCCCTCAAATGATCTCTTTACCTTGGCCACCAGGCTGTGCAGAGTAGAGTCGGTAGACTTACCTACCTGGTTCACATGCAGTGGATATCTCGGAAGAATCTCATCCTTGATTTAGAAATCTATCAGTCTTTCTAGCGTCTTCTGTACGAAGTATGTAAGACTGATAGGCCTGAAGTCCTTAGCCTCACAATGGGAGGGCTTACCCGTCTTCGGTATAAACGATACCTTAACACTTCCCCACGCCAATGGTATGTGACCAACGCCCAACGAGCTTCTCAGAGCTCCACAAAGCGGTTTCATCAGAATTTCTCCGCTATCTTTTAAAAGTGCAGGGAAAATTCCGTTTTTTCCCGCTGACTTAAATGGCCTAAACCTTCGATGGCCCATCTCACCCTGTCAACATTGACGATCCGGTTAGCCAGAGCCCAGTCGTCCTCTGATGGCGAGTATGTTTATAGTTATTAACTGCATTGGCTATGTAATTCAGTTGTAACACATCTGCGAAAGTTTGCGATATTCGAGCCAAAGGCGAGGTGTCGTAATCGCAGATGTGTTACAACTGCATATCATAGCCAATTTAGTTCAAAATTTTAATGCATAAGCGAGCGGTATGTTGAAAACACACCAAAAAATTTCACATATTTTCCACACGCTCGCTTTGACAACAAAGCGGCCATGTTTTTCGTTTAGTACGATGAGAGTGTTTCATACTTTACACAGTAACTAGATTTACATGGTTTCGTGCAGCTTATAAGTGGTTTCGTGCAGTTTACACAGTTTCGTGCAATTTCGTGGCATTTATTTTATGTATACATTGGCGATGTACCGTCAATGTAACACAACAATACCGCTCGCTATGCATTAAAGTAATTTTCGTGTGCAAACAATGAAATTCATAAATTCGGTTTAATCGAATCGATCTAGTAAATAAACAATTTACTTTACTCCGGATTTTGAGTATTCTGTATTTTGAATATTCCGGATTTTGTCAAGCGGATTTTGATAGTTTTGAATAATTTTTTATTTACGCAGGATTCTCTTCTAACATCGCAAACTTAACATCTCACATTTTTACCAACTGTTCTTAAGTCTGTTGGGATCAAAAATCTGTCTATTCCTACTGTCAAAATGAAGTGTTAAACGTCAAATGTATAAAGCGAACGAGCAAGTTAGGGAAAAAACCCAAAATATTTGTCGCAAATTTTAACAACAGAACCTAAGCAAATAGTTGTTTGGATCACAAGAGATGAAAGTATAAACATTCAACCCTGTGCGAGAGTTACTGCCCGCGCCGAAGGCACGAGAACCGCGGAAATCGTAATTTTTCACTTCCCAAACTCAAATTTTCAACACAACGAAATTGCTGATGCAATCATCATGCTGTTTACATCAGTTACTTTCGGCTCTCTCTTACGAACCGAAAATTCTTTCTGCCCTCTTTAGAGAACCGAAAATATTTTCGCATCTCCTGGCTGACTGAGGTCTGCATTTTTTCATTTTCGGCTCCCATTTGGGAAGTGAAAATTACGATTTTCGTGGTTAATAAAACGTCATTTTGACAGTTGAAATAATCATAAGCCACAGGTGTTAATGATCTTTCTTTATATTGGTGAGAGCGAGGAGTCTTTTTGGGCTATTCGTCCCCGGGATACCAGAATTATAATGCAAATATTTCACTTACCTCTGGATAACATTTCGTCAGCTTCATCCAAAACAAACAACTTAATTTGTTTGGTGCGTAAAACCTTGCGGCTTATCATATCGTTTACACGACCTGGTGTTCCGACAACGACATGTGTTCCTATCTCCAACTTACGAACATCTTCCCGAACATTCGTTCCACCAATGCAAGCGTGGCATGCCACATTCATGTAGTCACCCAATGCAATGACAACTTTCTGGATTTGTGTAGCCAATTCACGTGTTGGTGCCAAAATCAATGCCTGGCATTCCATGATGCTGGTATCAATTTGTTGCAATATAGCAATCGAAAATGTTGCTGTTTTGCCAGTACCAGACTGGGCTTGAGCGATCACGTCGTGTCCTTTGATACACGGCAATATTGCTCGTTGTTGTATAGCCGATGGTTTCTCAAAACCGTATGCATAAATGCCACGTAAAAGTTCTTCCTTCAAATTCATATCATCAAAACTATCGACGATTTCGTTCCAGTTGGATTCGATAACTCCATCTGGTTCCATTCCACTACTGTTGTATGACTTACTGCCATAATCGTCGTCATCATTTCTGGCAATGAAAATTCAGAATAAATTGAAGAATGGAAGATTTTCACAATTTTTTTTTTTTAATTTACAGTTACGGACACTAAATTTTGTATAAATTATTGAAGCAAATAAAAGGTTTTTCATCTGTTGCACCGTTTTGCCGACGCTTCTACAGGTTAAGGTGAACACGTTGTGATGACTTAGGTGGTTCCATTGAGTGCATCGTGCAAACAAGATGGGAGTGTCAATTGTCTGCGATTGAAAATTGGTGCTAATTTTTCTACGAATTTTCAGACAAGTCAAAGTGCCAAAAAAACCAGTCTAGACAGAGACAAGCGTTTTGCAAAACAATATTGATTTTTCGGAAAATCAGAAAACATTGAACTGCTCTCGTCTGAAAATGGTATACGACAGACAGAAGTAACACAATGAACACGTTGTATCGATGCGGGTGGAACCGATTTCAACATTAAGTTTGTTAACAGACACAGAGCACATTTTCCGGTGGTGCTACGGTAGAAAAATGTGAAGCCGGTGGTGTTTGAAAACAAACATTTATCTCCACCTTTATGACGCCATATTGTGGAAAATTGTGCTCAGTACATTTATTGCGTTATACAGAAAATGTAAGAAAATTGAAGTTACATTTATGAATTAAGCGGAAACGGAGTCTTGAATGTTTCACACAAACTCGGAAAATCACAAAAAACATAAAATTTTATTGAGCAAATCGTTAAAAACTTACCTTCGATTTTCTTCTGGTGATAGGGACATGACTTTTTCAGTATTAATAATTATAGGAATGCCAAGTTGGACAATTTCAATAAATTTATTGGCAAGAGCACGTTCTGTTCGTATACTTGGTATACTTTAAAAAGTGCTATGATTTACTTTCGTCAGAGAAATAACAAAGTATGTAGACAGTAGGCGACTTTTCATATCGAATAATAGATGGCGTGAAACGATATGTGATCGACGCGGGAGAGCTTGTATTAGAGAGATACCAATATCTGACACTAAGTGGATTCCATTTCAAATAAATATTGTAGATGAAGTTCGAAATACACATTTTGCGTAATAAATTGTGACGTATTGAACATTGTCGCAACACTACCTCTCCCTCCCTTACGCCATACGTTGAACAGTAGATAACGTCATATGAGTGCTAAGTTTGGAAATATCCATTTTCTCACTCTCATTTTTAGACCTGTACGTTTGCAACCACCCCAATTTCGACCGGGGAGTAGAGGGGAGCATCGATCATGGTTCTTAGATGACGAATCAGCAATAAAAAAAATGTCCGTTCGTCCGTCACCGCGATAAGTTGAGTAAAACTCAACCGATTTTCAAAAACTTTTTTTCCCTGAAAGGTAATCGAAATATCTTTTATGGGACTGAATCTGGGCACTGTTGGCCCAAGGGTCGCCGAGCTAGGACCGTTTAAGTGGTTTTTGGTTTTTTGTACATAATTCGAGTAAATCTTTTCCGATTTTCAAAATTTTTTTGAAAGATCTGGGCATGGCCGACAATTTATGGAAGAAACTTTTTTGGATTCGAGTCCTTGGACTTAGCTAGGGCACTAAGAACGAGTCTATGCTAGGGTCATACGTAATTTTTGTACACAACTCGAGTAAATCTTTTCCGATTTCCATAATTGTTTTTTAAATCGACAGGTCTGTAGAAGCCCAACAATTTGTAGAAGAAATTTTTTTGTGATTAGGCCGGGGGGTGGCGCACTTCTTTTATTCCATTTATTCCATTTATTCTTTTATTCCATTTATTCCCAAAATTGTTTTTGTTGTTTTTGCGAAATATCTGAACCAAACACATCACAAGTTAGACAAATAAGTTCAAAAGAAGGTTTGCGCAAATTATAAAGCATTTAAACCGTCTTGAGATTAAATTTTATTTTTTTGGGAATAAATGGAATAAATTTATTTATTCCATTTATTCCATTTTTCAACAAAAATTCTTTTAAGTTTTCAAAAGTGAGTTTTTTCACTTTTTGACACATTAGTGTGGTTTGTTGTGTGCGTTGCCATCAAAATCAAGTCTATTTGAGGTTTTGACGAATTTGAAAAAATTATAATTTATTCCATTTATTCCAATATTTATTCCATTTATTCCCATTTATTCCATTTATTCCATAAACCGCAGAAGTGCGTCACCCCTCGGATTAGGCCCTTGGATAAAGCTAGGGCACTAAAAATGAGTTTCTGCATTTTTTCTGCACATAACTCGAGTAAATCTCTACAGATTTTCAAATTTCCTTTTATCAAAAGGTCTAGGACTGTCTGCCGTTTTATGGAAGACAATTTTTCTACCCTTGGACTCAGTCAGGACCTTAAAACTGAGTTTCTACTAGGGCCAAGCGTGTTTGCTTACAGAAGTTGAATAAATCCTAGCTGATTTTTGTTTCTTTTTCTATTTGAGAAGTAACCGAGTACCGAATTATATTCAAAAACAAATTTGGACCCGGTGCCTGTGCTTAGGGCTGAAGTAGGCCTCAGGTCGTCCCCAGCCAAAAAAAAAATTTTTGCTATGTTGCAGAGCAAATTGAGGGAAACATTTTTGTCTATGGAAGTATGTGTCCGAGGCATTTCTTTAGGACCCTAGGTCGGTCCTAAGGTCGGCACTAGACAAAAAATGGTTTTTCATTATGTTGTAGGGAAAATGGAGGGAAATATTTTTGTCTATGTAAGTATTTGTCCGAGACGTCTCCTGAGGACCCTAGGGCGGCCCTAGACTATGTTCTGTTGTAGAAAAAATTGAGATGAACATTTTTGTCTATTTGGGGGTCAATTTTGTAATTTCGGAAGGCCTTTCCTACACCGTTTCTTCGGACAGGTTTTTCAATATTGCCCTATCGGCAACTTCAAATACAATTTAATGTGGACGTAATTTCATACTCTTAAGAGTTAAGGCAATATTTAAGTAAATACGTTCGAGTTTTTCGTAACATCAACTCTGTTTGCCGCATTTATTCTGATACGTACGGGTCCCTTCATATGTTTTATTCGAGTGTTCATATAAAAAATGAGAGAGAGAGAATGTATATTAGCATTCATATGACTTTTGAAGCTGTCAAAAATGCGGTTGTGTTTGGGGAAATGTCAAGTGCGACGTTATTATTTACGCATAAAGTGCAAAGTGAATCGCCGCAACAGCAAATTGATTTTTTTCCAATGTTTTTCTGACCAGAACTGAGACATTGGCTAGTTAAGACAAATAGAGCGTAGTTTACATCACATTTCAACAGGCAAAACTAGCCCCATTTTGGTGGCGGTCATCCGCTTTTCATCATAGCTGAATGCGGATCAATAAAGAACTTAAGTACCCCAGTCGGTGGCGCCATCCATTTTTATCGTAGCTCGACACAACTGAATCCTCACTCTATTGTCTCATTTGTCGCAGCCCATACTTGCAAAGGCAAAAATATCTGTAAATACAACATAAAAACCATTTTTGCGGTTAGGTCTCAGTGACTAGAGCCGAAAAAAGAATTGGCGGCGGCGTCTAGCTGAAGAAGACTGGCGTCCGGCGGCGAGATTGGCTAAGCCGTCGAAAAAATGCATACGGCGTTTAGGTCTAGTCGCCGTTAAAAAAGTCGGCTGGTGGCGGCTGTACTACAAATTTTCATTTTTTCAGGAAATATTATTCGCGTGGAGTAACTCCAAAATCAAATTGCAAAAAAAAATCGCCAAAAAAAAAATCGTCAAGGTCTGAAGAAACGCCAAAAAAGAGAAGAAACGCCAAATTAATTTTTTTTAGCTCTTGGCGTTTCCTCACACTTTGGCGATTTTTTTTTTGCGTTTCTTCACACTTTGGCGATTTTTTCTGGTGATTTACCATTTTGTAATTATTTGTAAAATCATCAGAAAAAATCGCCAAAGTGTGAAGAAACGCCAAGAGCTGAAAAAAATTAATTTGGCGTTTCTTCACGCCTTGGCGATGTTTTCTGGCGCTTCTTCACACTTTTTAGAGAATTTTTTTGGCAATTTATTATTTTGTACTTATTTCTTGAATCACTAGAAAAAATCGCCAAAATGTGAAGAGTCGCAAAAAAAAAAATCGCCAAAGTTAGAAGTATCGCCAAAATGCAATTTGGCGAATTGACTTTGGCGTTACTTCACGGGAATTTAAATTTTGACAAAAAGAAAAATCTAAAAATACATTAGGATTCGATAATCTGGTTTAAGGCTGCATTATCCGTGATTTCTATTGTAGTGCGACCTTACAAATTTTCAAATATTGTTTGGTCTATGACTGAGCTGTGAAAAACATTTCCTCACTAGGAAAATGCGAGATGTCGCTGAAAAAAGGTTTGAAGTGAGATGTGCTCGTTAAAAATCGAGAGATATTCAAAATAGCATCTTTCATGCTTGCGGTGAGAAAACTCGTGAGAAAGTTACATATTCTTGCCGGTGAGAAAGTAGTTTTTTTCTCACCGCTCCCACGTTACACTGAATAAATATTTTGTCGTGGAAGCATTCGTTTCCTCACCCGTAAGCACACTTGGGGAGAATATTGAATTCCAACTCGAGCGAATTATGGCCCTCGCTCCGCTCTGACCGCAAAGTTTCGCTCTTTCGGAATTCACTATTTTCTCCCCGCGTATGACAAAATACTATTGTTCACCGAAAGGAAAAAATTGCTCGAGATGGAATTTCCTATTTCTTACATTGGCAAACACAACGATTTTCATGCGTGCGAAGGGTGAATAACCGTTTTTATTCTCGAAACAAACACATCAACGACGCAATTTTTAAAAACAAAGTACCGTTACGATTTCTATTTTCCCTTCGTGGGAAAGAAAGAATTAAGAAATTAAACATTTTCTCGCCCGACCTACCATCAGACACGACGTCAACCAAATGCTATCTTCTCACGACTTTGGAGTGAAGAAAACAAGTACTTCGTGAAAGGACGACCGACAACACGTTAGGAAATTTTAATTTGACGTTTTAAGCAACAATCAACTGTTACAGAATGCATTGAAAAAAACATATGAAGGGACCCGTACGTATCAGAATAGATGTGGCAAACATAGTTGATGTTACGAAAAGACTCGAACGTATTTAAGTCAATATTGCCTTACCTCTTAAGTGTATGAAATTACGTCCACATTAAGTTGTATTGGAAATTGCCGATAGGGCAATATTGGAAAACCAGTCCAAAGAGACGGTGTAAAAGAACCCTCCCGAAAGCACAAAAATTGATCTCCAAATAGACAAAAATGTTCGCCTCAATTTTCTCTACAACATAGCGAAAAGCAATTTGTTTGTTAAGGGCCGACTTTAGGACCAACCTAGGGCCATAAGGAAATGCCTCTGACACATGCTTCCATGGACAAAAATGTTTCCCTCAATCTGCTCAGCAATATGACAAAAAAATGTTTTTTGGTTAGGGCCGACCTGAGGACCGACCAAAGGCCCACTTGAGCCTCAAGCACAGGCACAAATTTGTTTATGAATATAATTCGGCACACGGTTACCTCTCAAATGAAAAAAGAATCAACAGAATCGGTTAGGATTTGCCCGATTTATGTAAACAAAAACACGTTGGGCCTAGTTTCAGGGTCCTGGCTGAGTCCAAGGGCATATTATCAAAAAACTTTCTTCCAAAAAATGTGAGACATTCCTAGACCTTTCGATTAATTTTTTTTTTTTTTAAATCGGAATAGATTTATACTCGAGTTATGTACAAAAAAAATGTAGGGCCCTAGCAGAGACTCGTTTTTTGGTACCCTAGCTAAGTTGGCAAGTAGTGAACGTGCTTGCCTTCCACGCAGAAAACCCGGGTTCGATCCCCGGGATGTGTAGGAATTTTCTGTAATTAACTAATGGTATGGAACATCCCTAAATTCACCCAAGCTTCATAAATTGGGTAGTTATGGCAGTTTGTGTACAACAGAACAGTCGAGAAAACACAGCTATAGCTGCAGCCTTTCGCCCATGGATGGCGCTCAACCCACGTGTGGATATCGACATCGAATAAAGGCGCGAATGATGACAACCCAAAGAACGTCACACAGTAGGGGTCGCGTGGTCACATTGGATGCCGAACCAGTTGAACAACCAACCTCCCGGCAAACTGCACTGTGAAACAAATCAACCAAGCAAATGAAATATGTGAAAATATAACCTTAAAACATAGTGATATGAATTAATAGAAGCCAAACCTGTCTTTCGGACCTCTTCGTCTTCAACAATTGTAATCATTAATATAATAATAAAGAAACATTGTAATATACAGATGTACTCCATACGCTAAATAAATAAATAGCTAAGTCCAAGGGCTCAAAATCAAAAAAGTTTCTTCTACAAATTGTCTGCCATGCCCAGGTCTTTCAAACAAGAAAAAGTTTGTGACAATCGGAATAGATTTACTCGATTTATGTACAAAAAACACGTATGGCCCTTGCATAGACTCGGTTTTAGTGCCCTAGCTAAGTCCAAGGACTCAAAATTGAAAAAGTGTCTTCCATAAATTGTCGGCCATGCCCAGGTCTTTCAAACAAAAAATTTTTTATAAAAATCGGAAAATATTTATTCGAGTTATGAATAAAAGACCGAAAACCACTTAAACGGCCCTAGCTCGGCGGCCCTTGGGCCGACAGTGCCCAGATGCAATCCCATAAAAGATTTTTAATTACCTTTCAGGAAAAAAAAAGTTTTTGAAAATCGGTTGAGTTTTACTCGAGTTATTGTGTTGACGGACGGACGGACATTTTTTTTGTTGTTGATTCGTCATCTAAGAACCATGATCGATGCTCCCCCCTACTCCCGGGTCGAAATTCGACTGGTTACAAACATCGTGGTAAACGCAATAGACCCCTTTCCGAAGCACTATGTTCTTCGTACGGGTACTGTGTGATTTTGGAGGCAAGGTGATGACAAATGTCGCACGATCGGGTTGCATATTAATCCTTCAGAATGTCAACTATTTTTACATCGCAAATTGATCAGGACGTCGTCAATCGTTTTAACGTGCTCTCTCCAGGTATCAACGTCACTACGGATCTTACTCTCCTAGGTGCACCCATTTCTAAAGAAGCCGGGTGATCAATGTTTCGCCAAGAAGATCAGCGAACCACGTGATGTTTGAGAGATTGAAGTCCCTGCGTTTCTTTTTATTTGCTCCGTCATTGTTTTGGGATCCCACGGTTGACCTACCTCCTTCGTTCCTGCCCGAACTGGCTTTTCGAACATCATTTGAATACGATTGACTTAGAGATTAAAGGTTGTTTAGAAAGCGTTATGAATAATAAGATGAGTGATAATCAATGGTTATTGGCTTCGTTACCCATTGAACTTGGGGGATTTGGAATAGGACGCATATCGACATCGGATTATCTGCCTTTTTATCATCTGTAAGCGCTGTTTCGTCGCTACTTGGTGTGATGTTGAATTGGGCCATGATGTGGTAGCCTCGATTCCTTTTTACAACGATGGCTTAGAACGGTGGGATACGATCAATGGTGAGAATGTACCCCACTCAGTTTGCTCCCAGAAAAATTGGGCCTCAATAAATTCGGATCGTTTGTGGAACTCAATAAACAACGCTTATCCATCTAACCTTCGGAATCTAACCTTTGGCTATAGACGCTTCACCAGCTCGCTCAATTGGTATGTACTCTGCTAGAGAACAATCATTTTCGTGATATTGTGGGCCTTAGACATGGTTTCGGAATACGGCTTACACGGTTTTTCGTGTTTAAAATCGGCTGGACGTCACTCACTCTTGAGGTCATAAGTCAATTCACACTGGAATCGGTCCTCAAAATAAAGAGTTCACGCGTTCACGGTAAAAATGACCAAATGAGTTGAAATGAGATTGTTGAGATCAAAAGTAAGTCATTTCCATCGCTAGTGGCGTGACGCTAGTGGCATCATGAAACCAAACTTGGTCAAACATCATCTGACGATGCACATTGCGATTCCCATTGAAATCAACATTTTCGAAGTGATTGGTGAAGTAGAGAGGGAAATCTGTGGAATTTGTCAAAAACTCTTTCCAGAAGGTCGTGTAAATGAGCATATAAGGCGCCATCACGTAAAACAACTCAACCAGATTGAGCTTGTTGCCGACGTTACACAACAATCAAAAGTTTTTAAGAGAACGCGCACTCAAAATACTAAGCCCGTTATGACTGAACTTTACAAATGCTTGAAGTGTTAGGCAGTAATTTCAAAGGACAATATACATGTGCATGCAAAGAATCACAGTAATTCGGAGCCGGGAAAACTTTTTAAGTTACGTGGAACTAGCAACGTAATCAAATGTGCCGCTTCCCTGCAATTCATTAAGCCGGTAGAGTTTAACGAACACATAAAACAACACTAGTTTTGGTACTATTGCACCAATAGAATACAAATTTTCTACGGCTGCTTATGCGACTATTACGACTCATCAGTACAACTTGTCTTAAGACCATGTGTACATCACACAACTGGTCAAAGAATGCTAGTCAACCTATGACAAGTTCGCTTTATATATCATTCAAATCGAACGATCAGATGGGTTAACAATTTAGAAGTAAAAGAGTTGAGAATTTGTTTCAATATAAAAAAATCACCAAAACAAACAAAAAAGTTTTGTTTAACAATTTGAAGTATCATGTTAATGGCTTTTTTGAATGCTTCTGTGAAAAAAAATTCTTACTTGATAAGGCGAAAAAGTTCCCCGATACTTTACTCCGCAACATTGTAAAGAAATATTTTGAGTTGGCTCGACCTTAGGACCATCCTAAGGCCCTAAGAAGACGCCCCGGATCCATATTTTCATGGACAAATAACATGGACTAAAATATTGCACAGATAACCTCATCAATAAAATATGTATGAAAAAAAAGACATCAAATATCGCGTAGCGTAGTAGCGTGAGTTTAGCTTACACTAAGGATCCTACAGCCCGGATCACTCAACCAATTTTCACTAACTTTTTATTCCGTGATTTTATATCTTTCATCCAAAACCTTTGTTCCTTATTTATTTTGTTCACATTTAAGACAGTTGTGACATTATTATCATGCTCGGAGCGGTAGCGGAGAGCGTGACGCAGTCTTCACACAAAAAAAAACGTTCGCATCTATATATCTACGTCTCTATGTATCTATCTATGTCTCTATGTATCTATGTATCTATCTACTTTTTTTCTCGAGAACCGCCCCTGCGATTTCCTTTAAATCTTCAGGGAACGTCAGTCTCGGCCCAAAATGAAAAATTTGATATGCCGCTTTTCCGGGAAAATTCTGGAAAAGCCGTGGCATGTGGAAAAGTGGTCAATTTTGAGGGTTTTTTAGGTAATGCTCGGAGTTTTCGAATTTTAGCTCCGAAGTGATAATAGCTAAAGAGTTGGTTTCTTCGGGAAAGTTATAGAGTTTGATCAGGAGAATTTTTTGGGATTTTCGGAAATCTGCCAAAGTGACGCCATTTTGGATTTTTGTTAGGTATAAATTATGCTTCCTTGGGTTTTCGAATTTTAGCTCCGGATTCCGGCAGTGCCGGCCTAGCCCTATGGGCGCTCGCGCGGCGCCCGCAGGGCTTTTTGCCCGACCCGGGTGGTAGCCCGGCCGGGCCTTTCGGATTCTTTTGTATATGCAAAGATTATATATTTCAAAATATTCGATAAGCAAAGGGACCTGTGAGTGTCAGAAGAACTGTTACAAACTCTTACTGCATATCAAAACAAAAGCTAAACTTCCATAGATTATCGAGGAATGTTTTGCAATTTTATTGAATTGAAGTCTTAGATTACATTGGAAATCGTCAAAATGGCAACTTGGAAGGCCATGTGACGCACCGCTCAGGGCAACAATACTTCCATGGATAAATCTGTTCCCCGCACCTCTCTCTAAAGCATAGCAAAAAAAAATTTTTGAACTTTGACCCATCTTAGGAGTGACCGAGGGCCTAAGCCAAAAAGTTTCACCGGCCTTCAAAAAGTCACGTTTTCGACTACTTTTTCGATCCTTACTTCGAAAGTTCTTGACTGATTTCACTTATTTTGATCACAACACTTCTTTTAAGACTACCTTTCGGGGAAAACATACATTTGGAAATCGGTCAAGATCGACTCGAGTTATCGTGTCGACAGACAGACGGACGAACGAATTTTTTCATGCAGATTCGGAAAACGGTAAATCCTTTGGGCCCGGGCTGTCATTTTGGGCTGAAAATAAGAAAAACGAATCCAAATTTCCGAAATTTTCTCCTGCGGCGCTCAAAAATATCTCAATTTAGTTTAAAACTACCCAAAAATTGTCGCCTATGGCGTTATAAGAAATCAATCAATTATTGATATTGTTACATAAAGGATCCCTAAAGGATTTACCTAAAGGACAAGTGAAGGCAGTCCAAAATTTTCGCCTGCGGCGCTTTACATGATAACCTTATCTGAACACCACATTTAAAAAAAAATCGCCTGCGGCGCTAAACTCAAACAAAAGTTGCTGTCTTTTGACTTCATTGAATTCCATTTGTTTACCAAAAAGCGCTCAAATATCCGCCCGAAGATATGGGCTTTTTTAGGTTTCGCCCGCAGAACCTTTTGGTAGCCAGGCCGGCACTGGATTCCGGAGTCCAGAATGACACTACTTAGAGAGTTGGTTTCTTCTATAGAAAGTTATAGAGTTTCATCAGGAGAATTTTTTGGGATCATAAGAAAATGGCTGCCAGCTGTCATAGCGGCGTCATCTTGGATTTTCGTTTATGCTTTTTCGGTTTTCGAATTTTAGTTCCGCAATGACACTACTTAAAGGGATGGTTTCTTCGAGAAAGTTATAGAGTTTGGTCAGGAGAATTTTTTAGCATTTTAAGAAAATGGCTGCCAACTGTCTAAGTAACACCATCTTGAATTTTTTGCTAAATTCTGAATAAGAATACCTAGAGAGTTGGTTTCTTCAGGAAAGTTATATGAATCACTGAGAAGAATTGGTGACACGAAGTGTTCCGAAGGTAGCCTAAAGTGACACGAAGTGGTCCGAAGGTAGCTGAAGGTGACACGAAGTGGTCCGAAGGTGACACGAAGTGGTTCGAAGGTGACACGAAGTGGTCCGAAGACAGCCGAGGGTGACACGAAGTGTTCCGAAGACAGCCGAGGGTGACACGAAGTGTTCCAAAGGCAGCCGAAGGTGATGCGAAGTGTTCCGAAGGCAGCCGAAGGTGGCACGAAGTGTTCC
The DNA here is from genome assembly GCA_029228625.1 of Pseudolycoriella hygida. Lineage (NCBI taxonomy): Eukaryota > Metazoa > Arthropoda > Insecta > Diptera > Sciaridae > Pseudolycoriella > Pseudolycoriella hygida. The sequence continues at coordinate 160,617,550 of CM055403.1, read as the reverse complement.
GAAGGCAGCCGAAGGTGGCACGAAGTGTTCGGAAGGTGACACGAAGTGTTCCGAAGGTAGCCGAAGTCGACACGAAGTGTTCCCAAGGTAGCCGAAAGTGACATGAAGTGTTCCGAAGGCAGGCGAAGGTGATACGAAGTGTTTCCATGGTAGCCTAAGGTGTTGAAGAACAATTTTTTTCGGAAAGAAAATTTTTTTGGAGAAAATTTTTTTCGGAGAAAATTTTTTTTGGAGAAATTTTTTTTTTGGAGAAAAATTTTTTGGAGAAAATTTTTTTTTTGAGAAAAATTTTTTTCGGAGAAAATTTTTTTCGAAGACAATTTTTTTTCGGAGAAATTTTTTTTCTAAGAAAATTTTCTTTTCAACAACTGAAAACTTCCAAAACGTCTGATATCACAACAAAAACCTTTTTAAAGGTAGAGTGTGACGCAGTCCGTAAGTCTGCTTCCAAAGTTAATGATATCGCTTGAGGTGACGCTATCGCTGATAATACGCAGAAGTTTGTTTGAATGGAACCTTGTGTTCAAAGTTTTGATTTCCCGAAAAATTACAGCGCTTTTTTTAAAACAAAATTACGTTGTGTTAAAAAAATTGCGTCACAAATGCCGGATCCACCAGCGGAATAACTTTTCAATACTTTCAGTTTTTACACGCAATAAGAAATAAAAGTCAAATTTTTGCAGCGCAAAAACTGAAAGTACAGAAAAATTATTTCTTCGTTGGGTCCGGCATTTGTGACCCAACTTTTTTAACACAACGTATTTTGTTTTAAAGAAAGCGCTGTAATTTTTTAAGGAAATCAAAACTTTGAACACAAGGTTCCATTCAATCACACTTCTGCGTCACTTAAAGAAAGAGGAGCGTTAATAAGTGTCACAATCAAAGCAACAATCGAAGATTGTAAAACCAACAATTTGACTATACATAAAAATTGCGTTTTCTGCAATTTCGAATAGTTGATTTGACTTTTCGAAATTGTAGAAAATGTAACCTTCACGTGTAGTCGAATTGTTGATCTAACAATTTTCAATTGTTGCTTTGACTATGACACTTATTCACGCTCCTCTTTCTTTAAGTGTATTATGAGCGATAGCGTCACCTCAAGCTATATCATTATTTTTGGAAGCAGACTTATGGACTGCGTCACACTCTACCTTTAAAGAGGTTTTTGTTGTGATTGTCAACTACAATGCAGTGATTTTTTTTTGTTCTGTTGGTATACAAGCGTACAAGCCAAAACTTTTCGATGTTATATTTTGGCGAACAATTCAAATTTTATAAAACTAAAAAAAAATATTAAATTTTCAAGACAAACTCTAGAACAACTTTTAAGTTAAAATCACCCACTTTATCGACATAAAATGAAAATCAACCAATGCGCGGGGTCCATTCGTGTTTCTTGACAAATTTTGCAATGTGAATATTGGTAGCACTGGCACAAATTGATGAAACGATTTTTGTCAAAATTCTGCATTTTATATGCCACGTGATCTGATATTAAAATACGTGATTGGCTCACATTTTCTCATTTCGTGTGTACGCTTTCAATTTACTGTATATTAGCTTTAGTTTCTGTTGCTGCGTGAAAACATCAAAGTGGACGAAAAAAAGTAATCGAAAAAGAGTTCGAATTTCGCACACTCAAAGTGAACACAGTTACACAGATATTCGAGGCATAAACAAATAAAAATGTAAGAAGAAAAAAAAAGTACAAGACTTTTATCGAATGTAACACAAAAATGTCTCGTTCGGCAAATATTAATAACAAAGAATCATCAAATAAAGTTTGTTCTACGCTTCCATTAAAGACTAAACACAACACCTAAAGTTTCTTATTTAATTTGTAGGTTGACTTAACAGAAGCGCAAAAAGAAATCTTTCTGAAATTTCTAAAATACGATGCTCAACTGGCTGTAGGTAAGTTCAATCACTTGTGTTGCTTCCAAGTATTTTACTAAAGTGTTTGTAGGTAACATTCACAAATCCCTGTGCACCTTGATGGTCGATGAACTAAACAGAACGAATGTCTTGCACACAAAAAACGCCTGGTTCAGATTGTTGAAATCGTGGCAGAACTACATTAAATCGAATGATTCGATTAGCTTCGCGGATTCGCCTAGTGATCAGATCCTCAAGCAACTGCTTAACGATGAATTTGCTTCAGTTAGTTGAAAAAAATATTTGATTTAGAAAATTGATTTACTTCTCCTGTCAATGTAGATAACGCCAACGAACCATGAACTCTCGTGTATTCTAAACCATCTGGCTGAACAAAATTCGAATATCGCTTGGGAAAGAATCAGCAACGAGCTGAGCTCGGAATTCGGGAAGAAGGGTGAACTTTACTGGAGAAATGTTTTTGCTGCAGTCAAAGCACGTACTATTGTCAAAGCTCAGTTGTTGGAATCGCTACAAAGTAACAACATTAATATTTCGGACGATCTTCAAATGACGGATATTGAAAATCGGATACTGCAACAGGGAAATTCGAACGTCAAAAATGAAATTGTGAATGGTACAGAAGATAGATGTCGCGTTTGCTTGCAGTACGGCTATGGGTTTGTGAATTTGTTTCAAGAATCAAATCAAACACCTTCGTTGATCGACAAACTTATGGAGTGCACTAGGATCAGTCAGGTTGGTTGCAATCTTTGTTTCCATTCCCGTTGAGAAATTTTTCTAAAACGTTGAATCGATCTTCTTGGTTATTTATGCTTTCTCTCTCTAACTTAAGACCTCCGGTGGTCCTGTCCTCCTGTTTTGCTTCTCACCTTTTACTGATTTTCTTTTGGCCGATTGTTTGCTCTAACCGGAGGATCAGGATATTTGCTTTCTAAGAGCACTTGCTGCAAAAATGTCCCTTAGGGAACAATTTTTTTTTCAAGAGGAAATTCTCCGCTAAGAGATATTTCACAGCGTCAGCGGTGATGCTACAAATATGTAGTCGTCGACCCAGATTTGTGCTTTATCTACCTAAATAATTTGTCTTCAATTTGTCCTATGCGTCCGACACAAAAAAAAAATTTTGCCCTACCTTGGGATCTGAAATATAGAAGTGTACTAAAACGCCTGAAAGCTCAAAATCGCTCTTTTGAAAACGATAAAAATTTGAGCAAAATGGGTGATGCCATTAATTTGTACTCAATTTGTCCTAAATTCTTGACACTTTGAAATTAGTGTTCTGACATGACACTTCGGTAGTGTAAAAGTGTGTTACTAGATTTTAAGGTGTTTTGTACTAAAAACTTTAGTACATTGAAATTTTGCCCTCGAGTTTTCGAAATATTTCCCCATCATTTGGTACATGATACTAAAACCCTTATTTAAATATGACCATAGGAACGTTCAGACTCTTGTCCTATGTCCTAAATTTGTCCTCTACGTATGTGAAAGCAAAAAATTGCATAATGGCCTAGATAATTAAAAAACAGAGTATTCCAAAAAAAATAACAAAAGCTCTTCGAAAGCCCCCATACCAGAAAATCGCTAAAAAGAAAATGTATTAACAAACAGATTATTTCAAAAATATGTCCTTAGTTTGTCCTTTCGATAAAACGAAGAAGTCGACCATAACTCGATTCTGATACAACTTTACATTATTGCTCCTTGAAGCTCCCTACAAGCGGTGCTGGTTCAGTGGTTCAAATCCGACACTTTTTTTCTTCGATGGTTAGGAAAGGACAAAATGAGGACATATTACTTCTACACATTACATTCTCAGAGACAAAAAGGACTAAACATCTACTTGAACGAGATACATGAGAAAGTGTGCTTGGTACAAAGATCAAGATGGGAGTTGGGCGATACATTTATTATAGTCTAAATATGACGAATCAGCAACAAACAGAGTTGATGTTACGAAAAGGCTCGAACGTATCTATGTAAATGTTGCCTTAACTCTTAACTGTATGAAATAACGTCCACATAAAATTGTATTGAAAAATCCGTCCGAGGAAACGTCGTAAGGGATTTCAAAAGTACAAAATTGCCCCCAAATATACAAAAATGTTCATCTCAAGTTTTTCGTCTAGTGCCGACCTAGGGTTCTCAGGAGAGGCCTCGGACAAATACTTACATAGAAAAAATGTTTCCCTCCATTTTATCTGCAACATAGCAAAACAATTTTTTTTTTGGTTAGGGCTGACCTTAGTACAGACCTGAGGCCCACTTCAGCCCTAAGTACAGGCACCGGGTCCAAATTTGTTTTTGAATATAATTCGGTACTCGATTACCTGTCAAATAGAAAAATAATCAACAAAATCAGTTAGGATTTATCCAACTTATGTAAGCAAACATGTTCGGGCCTAGTAGAAACTCAGTTTTAGGGTCGTGACTGAATCCAAGGGTTTCTAATCAAACAAATTTCTTCCATAAAACGAGAGACAATCCTAGACCTTTCTATCACGAAAAAATTTGAAAATCTGAAGAGATTTCCTCGAGTTATGTACAAAAAACATTGTAGAGCGCTAGCAGAAGCTCGTTTTTAGTGCCCCAGCTATATTCTAGGGCCCAACCTCAAAAAAATTTCTTCTTCAAATTGTTGGGCTTTCATAGACCTGTCGATTAAAAAAACAATTGTGACAATCCGTAAAGATTTACTCGAGTTATGCACAAAAAACACGAATGGCCCTAGCATAGACTCGGTTTTTGTGCCCTAGCTAAGTCCAAGGACTCAAATTTAAAAAAGTTTCTTCCATAAGTTGTCGGCCATGCCCAGATCTTTCAAATATGAAAAACACATAAAAATCGGAAAAGATTTACTCGAGTCATCTACAAAAGACCAAAAACTACTTAAACGGTCCTAGCTCGGCGGCCCTTGGGCCGACAGTGTCCAGATTCAATTCCATAAAAGATATTTCGATTACTTTTCAGGGAAAAAAGTTTTTGAAAATCGGTTGAGTTTTACTCAAGTTATCGCGGTGACGAATGGACGCACATTTTTTTTATTGCTGATTCGTCATCTATCTATCTATCGATGCTCCCCCCTACTCGAAATTGACGTGGTTACAAACGTCGTCCGCCTGTCCGTCTGTCTCCAATTTTTTTTCCAAACAGCTCAACTGATCACCCTAAACTTTTTTCCCTGAAAGGTACATGCCTCCCATGATTCAAGTTCGAAGATCAGTAAAATCGGCCAAGTAGTTCCGGAGATATTGTCGAAGAAGTGGAGGTCAAACATGAAATTTTTCTTTTTCGCAGTTATCTCAGCAAGTATAGCACGGAAATTGTTCATTTTGGTGTCAAATAAAAGCATTTGATCTCACAAAACTGGAAAAATATTTTTGAAATCAGGTCAAGGGTCTGGGCACTGGGACCAATGAAATGGACGAAATTGAGTTGCTTGGCGATATACGAAAGCAGTTTTTCGTTTATATTTGCTAAGCTATCCAATATGGAGGTTTACTGTCAAGGGAAAAGTTGTAGGGAATAAGATTTTAGAGAACATGTGTTTGAGGGTTTTAGGGAAAAATGGCCACATCCTGGGATATGACCACTTCTAGATTTTGGGGGGATGCCACATATCTTTAGAACTATGAGAGGTAGAACGCTGCTTCGAAAGGCAAAGTGTTAGAGAATAAAATTTTAGAGAACACGCCTTGGGGCTTTGGGTAAAAATGCCCAAATCCTGGGGCATGATCACTTCTACAATTGGGAGGGATGACCCATATCTCTAGAACTATGAGAGTAAGAAAGTTGCCTCCCAAGGAAATGTTGTATAGAATAAAATTTTAGAGAACACATGTCTTACATACAAACAAATGCTTATGAAATCATTGCATACTTTACCTATTTCTAAAGGATATTGCGGAAACACTATCGAAAAAAAACATTCTCATTTGCTAGAAATGTGAATTCCAATATTTCCTCGAATATTTCACTTCAAAAGTCAGTTTTTTCAGCTTTTCTAGTTAATGAACACTTCGAAATGCATAATTTTTTTGACCAATGTGTTTGCTCACTTAAACTTTAACTGAGTAATCCATTTAAATCACAGAAAACATTTTCTACGATTGAGAGATAGATAAAAAATTTTTGAGTTGATACATTTGCAAATATTTGTAAACGTCAAATCATAATAAAGAGGGCGGCCATTTTTATTTGGAATTATCAACTCAAAATTTTGTTAACAATTTCTGACTCGAAGAAAATATTTTCTGTCATTTAAATTGATTACTCAGTTAAAGATCAAGTGAGCAAACACATTGGTCGAAAAAGTTATGCATTTCGAAGTGTTTATTAACTAGAAAAGCTAAAAAACTGACTGTGAAATATTGGAATTCACATTTCTAGCAAATGAGAATGCTTTTATGAAAAACGTTTCCGCAATTTTCTTTAGAAATAGGAAAAGTATGTAATGATTACGTAAACATTATTTTGCATTCAAGATTTTAAGAAAAAAAAACGTTACACAAAAGTGTCACATTTCCCATACAAACTTTCGTTAGTTGAAAAACTTCCACCAGATGGATCTTTAATACGTAGTGTAAACTCTTTAAGACATACATAAAGTGGATTACCGCAACTTTGACGTTTGCAGTATTAGTTTTCCCACACGTCATCACGCGTGTGGATTTCATTTTCACTATTTCGCGTTCTTAGTCAAGGAAATTCAGACGCCATATCATGCTACTGTGTCTAAAAATACCTGAATGAATCATTTGTCAGCCAAATCCAAAAGAGAAATTGAAATAACCACCAAATCCATTTTTTCATACCGTGGCGGTGACGCAGTTTTATATGAAGAAATCGATGCGGTGGTCATGTCACTTTCCCTTATGGAATTAACTTATTCGTGGCATGAAGTTCTTTCCGTTTATGCGCTGCCTAACTTTCAATTTTGAATTGACAAACTAATCTTTTGAACTGTAAGATGCGTACAACATAAACATGCTCTCAACCACGCTCTTAGCGCGGGACTATCAGAAGGTATACAAAATTTCATGACGAGGTATGTTAGATGCGAATGTGCTAGGGCAAAATATATTTTCAGTAAAATTGGTTTTGGCAGGACTCGTTTTAGCTTATTAAGTACGCCACTAACATAAGTTAGTTTTTAGCATATCTTTGAAATATGTGGACCCCATTTCAGGTTTTCATCTATCATGAGGCCCAAGTGCTTATACACTGGAATAACTTTCAGCTCTTGTCCGTTAAGCATGACTTCCTGCGTATTAGGCCGATATTTTGCATTTCTGCGAAAGTAGATTTCTTTTAAGGTAAAAATTGAGAAAATTCTCGTTTTGGTACAATTGCACCCATAGAAGTAATATTTTACTATGGCTGATGTACCTTTTGGCAGATTAAAGTCCACCCGCTTGAATTATCATTTAAAAGCCACTCACAATTCTTCATCCTACTTCCAATTGTTTAACAAATTGTTCAAACGAAATGACATGCATCCGATCGTAGGATCTGGATTGTATAAAAGGCGAGTTGACATAGTCTGGGTATCATTCTATGGCCATCGTTGCTTATATACACATGGTCTTAAGACAAGGTGTACTGATGAGTCGTAAACGACGAAATCAGCACTGTTAGTTTTTCGATTTTTGTTAAACAATTGGAAGTAAGATGAAGAATTGTGAGTGGCTTTTAAACATTACTTTTGTTTTTTTTTCACGTTAAGGGATAGTTTGTTTATCTGGTAGAATTCACAAAGCAAGGCTAAGTCATGATTTATGTCTGTAACATTCTGACCAAAAGTTATATCAGAACAGAAGTTACCCGTATCATCCCCAAACAGAAGAATTTCGCCTTTTAACGGCAAACGGTACACATCGTTGATATAGATTAAAAATAGGAGCGGGCCCAGAACGCTACCTTGAGGTACACCTATGCTCACGTCTAATAACGAGCTCTGACTATCACCTATAATGATACACTGCTAGCGCTGGCTGAGGTAACTATTAAGCAAACTTAGAGCCATGCCGCGGACTCCTGCCTATTCTAATTTCTGTAATGGTATTCCATGATCCACACAGTCGAAAGCTTTCATAAGGTCTAAAAATACTGCATACTGCACTAATGACTTCACCTCTGTCAATATTAAGAAGCATTTTATTTAGTAATTCAAACATTGCCGTATGCATTCCAGATTTTGTTCTAAATCCGAATTGCTTTATGTAAAAGAAGTCTCTCTCTCTTCTAGGAAGGGTCAGGCGACTATGCAAGACGATTTCAAAGACCTTGTTTAAAATCGGGAGGACCGACATTGGGCGGTAGTTCGATGGATCTGTCTTTGTTTCCGATTTGTGTACTGGTGTTACTCTGGCAGTTTTAAGGCTATCAGGGTATGTACCTGTAGAAATCATTAGGTTTGCAATGCAAGAGATAGTCGGTTTCGTTAGCACAAGTCTTGATACTTATTGCTGTTATCGTCATGTTCTGTGCTCTTATTCACATCTAAATTTTGTAGTAGGGTGATAATTTCACTACCACTGGTTGGTTTAAGGAAAATACTATTAGGATTTCTTTGCAAAGTAGAGAGTCCGTTAATGTTGCGGTTACTTGTAAATTGTTTAGCTATCTTATGTCCCACCTCAGAAAAGAATGTATTGAATTCAGAAGCCATTTGTAGGTCATCCATGATTGCTACCCCGTTTACTACTAGTTTGTTGGTTGGCTCAGATTTAACTTTTTTCCTACCTAAAATTTTGTTAATGTTCCTCCACGTTCTTTTCAGGTTACTGTATCTTTAAACATTTCCTTATAGTATTTGTTACTATAAAAATAGTAAAGGTCCTTGATTTCGGAGTCTAGTGCTTTCAGCTTCCATTTATTTAGGTCATTGTTTTTGTTCTTCAATCTCTTTAGTTTAGAGTATAGATTCTTTGTTTTATTAATAGTGTTTCTTAGGTGGTCGTTCATATATGGTAATAATTCTGACTTATGACTGGAAGAGATTGTTATTGACTTTGTGCCACTCATCATAACTAGCTTTGGAAATTTATAAAAAATCATTGAGGAAGCTGTTTGGGTCAGTATATTTCAGATTATGGAAGCTAGAGAGTTTATTGGCTAAAACTTTCTTCATCATGTCAAAGTCAGTAGAGAACTTTAGGGTTGACTTAGTCTTATTAACTTCTTTTATATCGATATGTGTTAATGCCGCGGCACAATGACATCTCGGATCAACTGTTGGAGCTACTGAGTGCAGCCCGAAAGTGCAAATGGGAAACGATGACTCAAGAAATGGATTTTACGCACTCAAACAGAAAAGATTGGCGGCTACTGAGGCATTTGGGCGAATCGTCGAAACCAATAAAAACGAAATTTTCTATGGATCCAGACAGTATTGCATCGTGCATCGTCCAAAATTCAACAATGATTGCTCCCAACAAACATAAAAAACGCATAATCAAAGCGAAGTTGAGAAAGTTGCTACAATCGCTGACAAACGACACTGAATATGATCAACCCTTCTCTATCAACGAACTCGATGAAGCAATTTCTTCTATTAAATCGGGAAAAGCAGCTGGTTTGGATGGTTTATATCCGGAATTTCTCAAACATCTTGGAAAACGAGCCAAATTGTGGGTTTTGAAATTCTTGAACCAAATTTTGAAATTAGCGCGCCAACCCCCTTTGATGATGAAAACAATCGAAGTTGGGATCCTAAAGCCTGGAAAAAATGCGAACGTTCCTGAAAGCTATCGGCCAATAGTGTTGCTAAGCTTAATGTACAAATTATTGGAGAAGCTCATCTATCGCCGCATCAAGTTTCCAATCGATCCAATACTTCCCGATTATGAAGCAAGATTTAGAGACAGGCTGTGTTGGACAAGCCACATTGAGGCGCGCTTCCAGAAAAATTTGAAAACAGGATTAGCTCTGATCGATTTGTCATCCGCTTATGACACCGTTTGGAGAATTGGGTTTTTATGGAAATTTCACAATGCCGTTCCTAGCAAGAAGCTGGGTAAGCTAATAAACAGCATGCTTACTAACCGTACTTTTCGTGTTCACATAAATGATAGCAGCAGTAGGCCCAGAAGGTTAAATAATGGATTAACGCAAGGTAGTGTATGCGCGCCAACTTATTTTAATTTATATACCAGCGTTATGCTGGCAACGAAATCAAGAAAGTTTTCATTCGCTGACGACCTTGGCCTGGCCGTTCAAGTAAATTATTTCGAAACAGCTGAAAAAATCCTGGAAAAAGACTTACGGATAATGAAGCGATATTACCGAACGTGGTCCCTATGCATGAATGACGGCAAATCTGAAGTGACAGCGTTCCATTTAAACAACCAAATGGCTGCTCGAAAACTTAACGTTTATCTTGATGGCAAGAAAATCCCTTCAAACACAACACCGAAGTATCTAGGCCTCCCGTTAGATCGTTCGCTGACATTTAAACCAGCGACGAACCACCTGAGCGAAAAACTAAAGCCACGAATAAACTTGGTACAAAAACTAGCTGGAACTAACTGGGGTGCTAATGCCAACACACTCAGAACTGCAGTTCTTTGACTAGTCGATTCTGCAGCTGAGTACTGCGCACCCGTTTGGTACAATAGTAGTCACGTCGATAAAGTGGATACGCAGCTCAACATATTAACAATGATAAAAGTATTAAGTGCACCCTCAGCAACGGCCTGCCGCAAGGATCAGTGCTCGCCCCTCTCTTGTTTAACATCTATATAAGAGACATTCCAGCAACATCAGGCCGAAAATTCATGTATGCCGATGATAACGCGATTACAGTTCAGGCAGAGAGTTTCACGGAGTGCGAGAAAAAGCTGAACGCGGATCTAGCTGTTTTGGAAAAATACCTAAAGAAGTGGGGCGTAAAACCTAACCCAGCAAAAACTGAATCCATAACGTTCCATCTGGCCAACAAATATGCTAACTACATCCTCAAGGTATCTTTCTGCGGTCAAAAAGTAAGGCATAACCCGTACCCGAAGTATCTCGGCGTCACCTTAGACCGCTCATTAACCTTAAAGAAGCACTGTGAAAAAACTGCAGCCAAAGTTAAAACTAGGAACAATATAATTCACAAGCTCTGTGGAACAACCTGGGGAGCCGACGCTGGAACCCTACGCACATCAGCACTGGCGTTAGTATTCTCCGCTGCGGAATTCTGCTCTCCAGTATGGCTAAATAGCGTTCATACCAACTTAGTTGACACTCAACTGAACGACACCTTCCGAACGATAAGTGGATGCGTTCTGCTAACTCCCACGGAATGGCTGCCGGTGCTCGCGAATATTGCACCACCCCACCTACGGAGACAAAACGCGCTAATGAAAGAATACGAAAAAATTCTACGAAATGCACAACTTCCTATACATCTAGACGAAGACATACGGCAAGCCAACAGACTCAAATCTAGAAATCCAGCATTCAAGACCGCAATTACCCCGGACGCAGAGAACTTTGACATGGTGGACCATTGGCGTACGGAATGGTTAAATGCTAACATCGACGTGAATACTTTTATTGAAGACTCCTCCACACGAGTACCTGGATTTGACTTACCCAGAAATCAAGGGTACCGAATTCGCACTGGATATGGTAGATGTGGCTACCACTTGCATAAATGGGGCTACAAAGACGACCCAGGGTGTGATTGTGGAGCCGTAGTGCAGACAATTAACCACATTGTTTCAGAGTGTTCACTAAGAGCATTTCCTGGCAACTTATTTGAAATTCACGAAGCAACACCCGACGCAATCGAATGGATGAAGAGACTTGACGTCCAACTATAACTATGTGATAAATCAATGTAATCATTGTACTGTAACTTATGTGATATGTTGTTCTGACACTTTTGTGATATTAATTTGTAATCCGAAAACACATACGCTAAATAAAATAAGCTCAACACTGCTATGCGAGCAATAACAGGTAAAGTTAATTTAACTCCGGTACCATGGTTGCATGTGCTATCTAACATTGCTCCGCCGCATTTGAGACGACAGGCAGCGGCTAGTAAAGAATGGCATAAGTGTTTCAATGAATCTGCAAACTATCGCCTTCCGATGGCCATTGAATTGGAAAATCTACCTCCAACAAGGCTGTCATCACGCGCCCCAATATGGAGTGATTTGGCTGTTCAAGCCCAGGAATTCTACATGAAAGAGGCCTGGAAACAATATTGGACCAACAGTTTCGAACGGAGGGAATGGAGAATTTTGAATCGATTCCGATGTGGTCATGGCTGTTGCAGGCAACAAATGTACAGATGGAATTTCGCCGATTCTCCATACTGCGATTGTGACCACTCAATCTTTCAAACGATGAGTCATGTTTTGGGCGAGTGTCAACGTCGACGATTTCTTGGAGACTTAAGCGATCTAAACTCAGTGACAACAGAAGCTATCTAGAGCTAGAGCTATGAGAGTCAAAAAGTTGCTTCTTAAGGCAAAGTTGTAGAGAATAACATTTGAGAGAACACGTTTTTCAGGGTTTTAAGGAAAAACGACCCAATTCTTGGATATAACCATTTCTAGATTTGAATGGTCTGAGACGTACTTCGGTGGGGCCTTTGACATTACCTTGGGTAATTTCTATGGATCTTTGAAATTCTTACAGTTATAAAAGAACAGAAAACGTTGCTTATTTCTATCTTTAGATACGTTCGAGGCTTTTTGTGGCATCTATTCTGTTTGCCACATATACTCTGATACGTACGGGTCTTTGGTCAGTGTCATGTCACGAATTTAGGACAAATTAATGGCATCACCAATTTTGCTCAAATTTTTATCGATTTCAAAAGTGCGATTTTGATCTTCTTGGCGTTTTAGTTGGCGACACATTTTTTTTTGTGTCGGACGTATAGGACAAATTGAGGACCAACTATTTAGGTAGATAAAATAAAAATTTGAGTCGACGACTACACATTTGTAATAGCACCATCGTCATCAACAAAAGTATGCAAGGAAGGAGACACGAGTCTCTTGGTTCTCCAATCCGAAACTAAATTGGTGGTTTGGTCTGCGGCCTCTCGTCTGTCGATATCTTCCCATGTAGTAACTGATTCTCATTTCTGTAGTTGGCTGTAAACGATGGATTCCCCCAAAGTATTTGTGAATTATGCCTTAGCCAGTTGGATATTGCCTACAGTTTCCGGATACTATCTGAGGAGAGTGAACAAAAACTGAAAAATCAACTGACAATTGAAAATGTAAATGTGATGGATATTGACAGCATCGATGGATGCGACGATGGTGGACAATTTGGGGACGATTTTCATGTCGATGATCTAACGGAAAACAAAGCTACTTTTGAAATGTAAGTTGAACACTCCTTTCGTTCGTTGTTTTTTTTCTATACTTCCTCTTCCTTGAGTATCTCAAAGACAACTTTCAGTGAGGACTTTTCATACATAATTATCCTCACTGGCTCTCACTGCAAATTTGAGAATATTCGGTTCGATGGATTGAGAGTTTTGTTTTTGCTGGTATCCTCTGGACTTCCTTTGGTCTCCTATCCATATCCTCCTCCTTCCTCCACAAGCAGACGGTTGCCTCCGACAACCCTGTGACTTTTCTTTAACAGCATTTCGAAATTACAGATGGAGTGGGGCGAATCAAACATCGGAAATTTTGAAACGAGAAATTGTTGTACACCAATGCGAGACTTGTGCCGCTACATTCGAAACAGCAAAATTGTTGAAGAAACATATGCAAAGCCATGATGTCGAACCAGAAGCGGAGCAAGAATGCGAATGCAAGACGTGTGGCAGTTCATTCGAAAATTCCAAATTGTTGAAAAAACATATGCGAACCCACGTGAGCGCTCCAGTTGATGAACCAGATTGTGAATGCAAGACGTGCGGCAGTGTTTTCGAAAATCCCAAATTGTTGAAAAAACATATGCGAAGCCACGTTGCCCCTCCAGCTCCGACAGAAGATGGTGAATACGAATGCGAGTATTGTGGCAGTGCGTATGGAACCATAAAATTGCTGAGGAAACACATTACGACTCACATATTCTCCCCACATTCGTTAGTAGAGTGCCAAATTTGCTTGAAATCATACAAAACGGAAGCTCTGCTGAAAAGTCACTCGAGAATACATTTAGACTTACGACGTTTCATTTGTGAAGTAAAATTTTTCCATTGGTGCGTTGCAGTTACTTCACCAATTTCGTTTCAGGCATGCGGAAAACGCTACAGAACCAAAAGTCAATTGGCGAGTCACTGTCTCACCCATACGAAAGTCAAGAATTTTCAGTGTTCCAACTGTTCCTATAAGGCAAACTCGCTTAACAATTTGCGAGTTCATTTAAGAACGCACACGAGAGTTCAGCCGTATGTTTGCCGATTTTGTCAATTCAAATTTTCCACATCAAGCAACATGCAAAAACACATTCGGAATATCCATCAACAACTTAAAACACAGCAGGTAAGGAGCATAGAGTACGTGCACATTTATACAATTTTTACAAAACCAAAATTTTAGTGTACCGAATGTGATAAAACATTTTTCGCTAAAGAATCATTACGAAAGCATATGGTAACACACACTGGCGATAGGGTTTATTCATGCAACATTTGTTCTGCCAACTATGCGTGGTACAATGGTCTGAGGAAACATTTTGCCAGTCAGCATGCAGGAGAGAAATGCCCATCAGAGGTTATGTTTAGGCCGACCAAAAGCACTCTCTGAATAATTGTCGATTGTAAATTATTGAAATAAAACGTATGAAATCTTCTACAATTCTTAGTTTTTCGTGTCAATTTCAAACGCACCGTTAGCAGCTGCTGGTATTTGGTCACGATACTTACTTAACCGGACAAAATAACCTCTGGATGACGTTGAACGTAGGGCCGCCTGCAGGTTGTAACCTAGCCTGCAGTGATGAGTTCAACAGCTTCTCTAAAAAATCATCAATTTTTTTTTTATTTTTTTTATTATTACGTCAACCGCTAAATAATTAAGCTACCTGACTACAAAGAGAAAAAAAAATTTGCGCAAAATTAAAAACAAATAGAATTTCTGCTGCGAGTCTCTTTCAGCAAGTGAACATCGAGGTAATTGGGCATGGTTGGTATTGCTCTGAACGTTTTCCCTTGATTCCACTCGTAAATTCGAACCTTACAAGATGTACAAATAGCTTTTGGGAAACGAGAATCGAGAATAGTGAAATGTTCATTGGAAAATGTTTGTGTTAGTTTTTCCAAATTGCTTCCAATTGTAAAGTGTGATTTTGTATTCGATCCGAATGTGATTTTTTTTCCACACACGGCGCAAACTTTACATCTGTTTTCTTCATGACCGCACTTGTGTGTTACCTTGGTCGTCATTTCTTATCCTTTATAACTCCTAATTTTGTTTTTGTATTTCTTAGCTATCGAAAATTATTTGATAAAGTCAAAAAAAAAAGTTTTTAACTTTTATAAAAAGCGCGAAAAAGTTGTATGGAATGAGTGAGGAGACACGATATGCAGTGCAGTGCATTCCATTCGCACAACACACGCACAAACTCATTCTCATAAAAACGCGCCAAAAACTATTATTCTGAAGTGATTAATTATTTGATAACCACAGACTGTTTCAAAAGACAGAAAATTATTTTCGTGTGTTTAGTGGGTTTTTATTTGCAATCATAGGCCAATGACTCGCGTTCGAACGATCGAATGACATAAATATTATGTTTTCTAGTTTGGAAAAGAGTTAAATATTGAATTATATTCCATTTTAGATTGTCCGAATTGAATGTTTAAAAGTTTCCTTTGGACTACCTCACAGATACCAAAAAAAATGTTCGTATGATAATTCCACTATGGAGAAGGATCTGATTGGAAGCTGGTATGGTGTTTTCTGAGCTCAATATGAGTCCATCTTTTGATCGCCGTTTGAATTTCCCGAGTACCTTTTCATGCAACTTTATTTTGATTGAGGAGGGGTGTGAGAAACGATCGTCATGAATGCTTTTGTTACATTTGTAGAACAGGAAGAGAGAAATCTCCTGCAAAAAATGTTTCCGGTAGAGGTGTAAAAAAAGAGCCTGTCTCGATTTCAAAGGACAATGTTCTATTCGCTGCTAATAAACCTAATTGTACGAAAGCTATCGATGTGATTTCTAAAAGTATTGAGTTGTGCATGATTTGCTTCGCTGAAATCTCGAAAGATAATCGACACTTCTGCAATCAAAGTTCAATTACTGAAAATGTCGTAGTGAAAATCGAGTCACTTCCCGAAAAAACTCAAGATCGTATACTACACAAGCTCTTGGCGTCGAAAGCGAAAATGTCGAGTTCATCACCAACTTTGTTCAACGTAGGGATGACGTTGCGAACAGAAGGTCGCAATGCCAGAGTTATCCTGAATCCTAAGCGTGAAAACCCAATTCATTTCTCTGAAGACAAGTTAGATAACTTTGTCACAAATACAGGTACAGAATCACATTACTAGAAAGTTCCAAGCTCAAGTTTACTAAAATAAAATGTTCGCCCAGGAATGTCTCTTATTCAAATGAACACGGTTACCAACTTTATCAGAGCCACAGCTGGAAAGAGGTCTATTTCCTCATACTACCGAGACCACGCATCGAAAAAAGCGAAAATATTTGAAGACGTCTATCAATGCGCTGACGATTATTTCGATATTGAAAAGCTTCCAGAAAAAGAAAAACGTTCGGTGGTCTTTGCAGAAGCAGAAACTTTGTTGGACTCCGTTCTGCAATCAAGAGAACAACATGGGGAAATTGTAGTTAAACTAATGGCGGATGGAGGTAAAGGCTTTTTCAAAATTTCCATGACTATCCTCCCAAAGGATTATTGTCATGAGTTATCTGACTCCGACGATGAAGAACCATCACCAAAAAAGATGAGATCCGCGTACGAAAATGGTGGAAGTCTTGGAAAAAAATCGAATTTGGGTAAATCGGCTAATATTGCTTTGCGTAGTTCCCAGCATAAAAGAAACGTACGACAACGTAAAACTTCTTTGTGACCTGACGAAACTCAACAACATCCCTTTCAAATTTGTTTCGGACTACAAACTATTGCTGATAGCACTTGGACAGCAGACAGCTACAAGCATGTATCCATGTCCTTTTTGCTTCATAACTTTGGACGTCATGAGAAGTGGTGAAGTTGGAGAGAAAGTTCCATGTTTCGATGAAGGAGCATCTGCTCAGTTGAAAATTAGTTCAGAGTGCCTAAAAATAAAAACGTTCGGCGATATTAGGGAGAGCTACAGTAAATTCATCAGAATGAATTCTGATAAAAAAAATGCTAAACATTGTCACAGCGTTATAAATTTACCAGTTTTTGATGAGCATGACGACATGCCAATTATTGAAAAAGTAATAATTCCAGAATTACATGAGATTCAAGGACTGGTCAATCACATTTTCTTCGATGGACTAGTCCCTTTATTGGGTCGAGAAAATGCATTCAAATGGCCTAAGAAGCTCAATTTGATTTCCAAGCACTATCAAGGCGAAAAGTTTGAAGGGAATGCTTGTAGGCGTCTTTTGAAAGAATCTGATATATTAAACGACAAAGAAATCTTGCAGGACACTCCTATCTTCAGAATAATTCCCTTTATTCAAACACTAAACATATTGAATAAGTTGGTAGACGCTTCCTTTAAATCTGAACGATTAAATAATACATGGCAGGAACATGTGAGAGAGTTGAAAAAGGTATATCCATCCACTGGCTTGTCAAATACACTTAAGGTACATGTTCTCTTGGAGCATTTGGAACATGGACTACATTTCCTGGATGGAAATTCTCTTGGTGTGTTTTCTGAACAGGCTGGTGAGTCCGTCCATAGAGAGTTCCTCAAATATTGGGCGAAGTACCAAGTAAATAATTTGGAATCGGAAAACTATTCCATTCAATTGCGAAAAGCTGTTGTTGAATTTTCATCACGCCATTTGTGAATAAATGTTTTTGCACTTAAAAACCTGAATTTGTTTTAAAATCATGCCAACAACTTCCGTAGCTTGACTTTAACTGCAATCATAGGCCAATGACCTCGACAATGACTCGCGTTCGAACGATCGAATGACATAAATATTATGTTTTCTAGCTTGGAAAAGAGTTAAATATTGAATTATATTCCACTTTAGATTGTCCGAATTGAATGTTTAAAAGTTTCCTTTGGACTACCTCACAGATACCAAAAAAAATGTTCGTATGATAATTCCACTATGGAGAAGGATCTGATTGGAAGTTGGTATGGTGTTTTCTGAGCTCAATATGAGTCCATCTTTCGATCGCCGTTTGAATTTCCCGGGTACCTTTTCATGCAACTTTATTTTGATTGAGGAGGGGTGTGAACCTTGCTTGTAAAAAATTCTTAGATTGGCGTCCCTCAGGCGGCTCTCCCGGTGCGCCCGTCGGTCGCCAGTCCGGGCCTGCTTAACTCTTAAGTGTATGAAATTACGTCAACATCAAATTGGATTGGAAATTGGCGAAAGGGCAATATTGAAAAACCCGTCCGAAAAAACTGCGCAAAAAACATCTCCAATCCTTAAAAAGCCCAAAATAAAAAAAACGGAAAAAATTAAAAAAAAAATTTGCAATAGGCCCGACCTAGAGCACTTAGGAGAGGCCTTGATCCATACTTCCATGAACAAAAAAGTTCGCCTCTTTTTTCTCTGCAGCACTGCATAAAAACCTCATCATTGAAGAAATATTCACAAAAAACCACCAAATATCGTGTACAGCTGAGAGAATATAAACCACTACACTCTCCTGTATTTTGTGGGTTTCGTGTGGAGTATTTTTTTGTATGATTTTTTACATTGAAAATATGGGTTCCACACGAAACGAACGAAAACGTCAAAGTGTAGTTTTACATTTTCTCTTAGCTGTAGGCTCGCGTAGCGTGAGTTGGGCCCACACTGAGGACTCTACAGCCCGAACCACTCAACAGATTTTGACTAATTTAATTTTCGCGATATTTTGATGTTCATTATGTCCAGAGCGGTAGAGGAGGGCGTGACGCAGTCCTCACACCTCATAAAAGAAGTCCACAAACTCAAAAAACGCCATACAAAAACGTTTGGGACAAGGAGCCATACATATGCGAACTTTTAAGTTTGTTCCACTCGCCCCCTCCCCCTCCAAATTATTTAAAAAGAAAACTACGTCGCAGCAGCTTTCCAACGAGCCCAAACGGTTTCTATGTTCTATCTATCTATCTATTAATAATTTTCGATCTCGAGAACTTGACAGCCGATATTCCTGAAATTTTCAGGGAACGTCAGTCTCAGCAAATTTCATATGCCGCTTTTCCAGGAAAACTCTTGAAAAGTCATAGCATCTGGAAAATTGGTCAATTTTGGGGGTTTTTCACGTAATGCTCCGAGTTTTCAAATTTTAGCTCCGGAATGACAATACCTAGAGGATGCCACAAAGTGTTTCGAAGGCAGCCGAAGGTGACACGAAGTGTTCCGAAGGTAGCCGAAGGTGGCACGAAGTGTTCCGAAGGGAGCCGAGGGTGACACGAAGTGTTCGGAAGGTAGACGAAGGTGACGCGAGGTGTTTCGATGGTAGCTGAAGGTGACACGAAGTGTTCCAATGGTAGTCAAAGGGGTCAACTCAGTTATAAAAATTTTTTTTTTCAGAAAAATTTTTTCGAAGAAGTTTTTTTTTCTGAGAAAATTTTGTTGGAGAAAAACTTTTAAAAAAAATAGAAAATTTTTTCAAAAAATAGAAAATTTTTTCAAAAAATAGAAAATTTTTCACATGAATTTTAGTTATAACAACTGAAAACTTCCAAAACGACTGATATCGCAACAAAAACCTCTTTAAAGGTAAAGTGTGAGTTCGCTTCCAAAACTAATTATATCGCTTACGTTGTGTTAAACAAATTGCCTCACTAATGCCGCACGAAATGACAAAATAATTTTTCTGTACTTTCAGTTTTTACGCTGCAAAAATTGTACCTTTATTTCTTATTGCGTAGATCGCTTAGGGTGCGTATGAAAGCTGAAAGAACAGAAAAACTATAACACTGGAAGGTCCGGCATTTGTGAAGATTTTTTTAATCAAAAATGAAAACATTCCAAAAAAATGTTTTGCGTTTCACAGCTGTAAGCGTCACCCCAATTTATATCAGTTGTTTTGGAAGAAGGGACGAGGACTTGGGTCACGTTTCCTTTTAAAAAGGGTTTTTGTTATGATAATGCATTACCACCGTGCTGGTCTAAGATTAAGAAAAATAGTGGAGATCAGGTAGAGATAGGTGGCTCGCTCGAAACCCCGGGTTTCGAGAAAAACGCTCCTGCCGGTCGCGGTTTAACTTTTTGAATGGGCGGTTTCAAAATATCAACGAATATGAAAAGCTTCCACATAAAGTTCGAAAACGCCTATAGCAAAAGTGATCAGTTCTTTACCGGCTAGAACAGGACTTTGAAAAACTTTCAAAAAACACCACCGTTAAGTTAGCAGCATAGTTTCCACAAAAATTTTTCCTTCCTGCTAACTGTAACATCGCGCTAAAATGTAGATCTAAATTTTTTTGTGAAAGTCGAGCTGTATGACGACACGATGATTTAATTTAATTTTTTGTTTCTTAAGGCTGTTTTACTATCCGCTTTATTTTCAAACTTTTGTGGGAATATAAACCTGCAGGTGTGAAGAATAGAGAAGGGTATGAGTGACATGCACTTTATGTTAGACTCTTACTTTTATGTTAGACACCACGAGGTTATGATTCACTCGAATCAATAGAAATTAAAGAAAAATCCTTGAATGGTGGGCGTAGTTTCAGTTTATCTTGAGGAGTAAGACACTTAGAATCCAGGGTAGGGTAAATCGTCTGGACGTCATTTATGGACAGCCCCTTAGTGAATGGAAATGAGATTCGATTTTCTCAGATTCCAGGGCGGCACCAGCTCGAATAAGCCTACGACCCTTGTCTTTTTAATAGAGAGGTTGGGCGAAGAGATTTATAGCCAAATTAATAACATATATAGCTATAAGTAATAAGTTTCGTAAGTGATCTGTATCAGTACTGATCTGTATCAGTACTGATCTGTATCAGTACTGATCTGTATCAGTACTGATCTGTATCAGTACTGATCTGTATCAGTACTGATCTGTATCAGTACTGATCTGTATCAGTACTGATCTGTATCAGTACTGATCTGTATCAGTACTGATCTGTATCAGTACTGATCTGTATCAGTACTTATCTGCATCAGTACTGATCTGTATCAGTACTGATCTGTATCAGTACTGATCTGTATCAGTACTGATCTGTATCAGTACTGATCTGTATCAGTACTGATCTGTATCAGTACTGATCTGTATCAGTACTGATCTGTATCAGTACTGATCTGTATCAGTGCTGATCTGTATCAGTACTGATCTGTATCAGTACTCATCTGTATCAGTACTGATCTGTATCAGTACTCATCTGTGTCAGTACTCATCTGTGTCAGTACTCATCTGTGTCAGTACTCATCTGTGTCAGTACTCATCTGTGTCAGTACTGATCTGTGTCAGTACTGATCTGTGTCAGTACTGATCTGTGTCAATACTGATCTGTGTCAGTACTGATCTGAATCAGTGCTGATCATCCTGAAAAGTGATATGAATCAGTACTGATCAGTTTCAAATCTACTAATCCAAATCAGTTTTGAAACTGATCAGTTCTGATGCGGATCAGTTTTGGAACTGATCAGTACTGGTATGGATCAGTAACAATACTGATAACGTAAACATATAACTCAAAAGAAATAGCTATATGTATATGTTATAAATTTGTCTATAAGTTACTTTGCCCAAACTCTCTAATAGTCTGATGGTATTCGTACATGTTCTGTTAACTTGTGATCCTTCATTCCTTCCATAAAATATCGTTGTAAACTTACCTTACTTATATGATGACCTCATACGGGACTCAATTTCTTAAGCTGAGTCCGCATCTACAGAATCCTATATATACTTGGTCTAGTGATGCTTGTGCACCCTCCTTCAGCACATTGCCCCTATCCCACTTATTATCGAGTATCTGGATGAAGTCTTCCTCCAATCTCATCATCGCCCCACGGTAGTAAGGGGCCGTGACGCAGGTCTTACGCGCCAAAATTCCCAATACTTACTTCATTCCGACCATTACCAGTTCTTCATTACTTAGCGATTGCACCGGGAAAAAGGTTCATGCTCTCGCTCTTACTTTAAAACTCAGTGAGAGTAAACTTTTCATTTTCATTTCTTGTTGGTGTTGCCTTCGTTCGCCAACTCTTAAGTAGAGTTATTGAGGGAGAGAGTGAACTCAAAACAACTCGACATAAGAAACGGTAATCACAATCGACATACAAACCTTTAAATTGTACCTTGCAGCGTTTTAAGCGTACATCTCCACCAAAGACACATGGAAAGGTAAGTGGATGGCATGTATTTAGTCTACATTCGCAGACAAAATAAAATCAACCTGAATTGTGTGTAATTACATTATTTATTTTACTGCGAACGATATTTCGATAAATTGTTTTGTTTTTTTTTTGTTTTTTCGTTTATATAATTTCTGTCAGCAACTGGGAACATAATTTTTTTTTAATTTTCTTTTTTTTTTCGTATAAAATAAATTGTAAAAACGAGATCTCAAGAAGAGTATAAGAATAATAATATTTGGAATGCTTTTCTGTTATTAGGTATTTTATATTGAAGATCAAATGATGTTTTGTTGTTGTTGTTGTTAAACTAAGACGTTAGGTGTGTTAGACGTTAGATATATTTAAAAATACGTACAGATTTTTCACTGACACAACATAGATCGCATATACACAATAAAAAGAACGGTGCGCTAATTGGTTTCGATGCAATATTGCTTTTCGATGAGAAAATAAAAATGGAAATTAACAAAAATGAAAATATTACGCGATAATCCACGATTTGAAGGAGCAGTTACAGAGTGCGATGCGAATAAATTGCGTAAGGTTTGTGTGAAAGCTCAACTTAGCTTAGTTGAGATTTCGAACAAACTTCATTCATCTACATTCGTCTACACCAAATTGATTTTTATCTGGTCATGTGACCATGATCATACTACGACATTGGTTGATTCGGAGAAATTCTCTCATTTTTCGAAGTGTTGCCTGATTAAAATCAACTTGGTGTGGCAAATCAGCATTACAATAGTATCACCCTTTTAGTTCCACTCTCCCCGCTTTAACAAATAAGTGGAACTATCTTCACGCCGGATATATACAACATTACAATAATTTCACTTTTTTAGTTCCACTTTCTTTCTACAAGTTGCGTATATGCGGCGTAAAAAAAGTTCCACTCATTTTTTTTAAAGCGGGAAAAGTGGAGCAAAAAAAGTGGTATTACTGTAACGCTGGTGTGTGGCAATTGAGTAATATAATTGTTCCTTTAAGGGTTCATTATATTGGACCCTTAAAGGAACAATCGCATCGGGTAAGGTTGGTGTGAAAGCTCAACTTGACAAAAACAATTTTTGTTCTGTCAAGTTGAGCTTTCACACAAACCTTACGCGATGCGATTCGCATCGCACTCAATATAATGATCTCTTTAGTGCAACATTCTCTTATGTCAAAGTATATGAAATTTCATGATGAAATGCATAAGACAAACTCATAGTTTTTCACATAATATGAAATTCATCGTGAAATTGCATATACTTTGACATAAGCCGACGACGCGTTCATAAAATCGTGGAATGACGTTTTAAGAATCTTAGAACCGGATGGAAATTAGAGCGAGACAAAAATGAAATCTGTAGATGATTTTGTGGTTAAATCATTCGTCAGAAACCCACCTCCCTAACAAATATTAATTTGTCAATACGTCTGCATCGAAAATTAGAAATATTAAAGTAAATATTAGTTTACCATTAATTCGATTAAACAAAAAAATATAAAATTATGTAAAAAGCGAATAATTTTAATATTAAAAAATGAAAAATTATCTTAGATGAAATGCGACTCACATTTTGAAAAATGAATCATAAAAATTGAAACCGATTCCAACACCATGTGTCCATTGCTTTAGAATAGTTAATTATTTTTCCTTTTATTTATAAAATCCGTTTTTTTCTTTAAATTAATATTTTTTATTATTTACATATTTCAATAATTTCGCTCAATTATTTTTTGTTGTTTTAATATTTTCTTTCTTTTATTCTTTATAATATACTTTTAATTGATTAGTTAGTTGAGATCAAATAATCGTTTCGTTTAAATTTAATATAAAAAAGTTATATATCTTTGGGGCTCAGAAATTCGATTTTTGGCCATATATATTTATCGGTCAAATCAACTTTTCATTTTATTTAATTAAAAAATTTGTTTATTTATTTCGTAAATTATTTTATTTGTATTTTGTATAATAAAAATGCATTACATTTTTAAATGACTGAATATTTTGTAGTAAAAATTTCCACAATGGACAATTGTTCTCATCTTATCGCATCATATTTTTTTTTTTGCATTCGATTTGTTTGTTGATTTTAATAAAAAATGAGATCATTTGAAATCGCCGAAAAATGTTTTTCTAAGAGCAAAGATTTCTAAATTTTGTATTATTTAACACCAATTTGCCGTTTGTATGCCGACCATTTTAGCCACTGATCATCAAACGGACTACATAATTTATCGTAGGTCTAGAAGCTGACGAGTGCGGCTAGAGTAAAAAGGGTGTCAATTTTTTAATGAACTAAGCTTTTTTATTTCATAACCTTAGCATACTATAGAAATCCCTAACTAGCTTTATCTGACAGACACGCCGACTTTGATTTTTCTTTTTCTGAACTGAATTTCAAGTATTTGCTACGAAAATTCGCTGCGCCTAAAGTGACATAATTTGTTAAAATCTAGTCCATCTGTAATTTGAACACTGCAATTAATTCGTCAACTTAAAATTATCGCATAGGCGCAGAATTTTGTTTTTATTTTTGTGAAAGGGGCTCGCATCAGGGTTTAGTTATGAAGCCAAGGTTCCTGGGCTCGATCCGATTTTACTAATATCTATATATTGAAAATTTCCTAACTTCGCTCCGAGTCGCTCAACGAAACTATTGGGGTTCGGGATCGGATCTGTGCACGTTTTCAACTCAGGCCAACTATGGTCAAAACTGAGTCAAATTAGGCTAAATTTAGGTCAAATCTGAGTCAAGTTAGGCCAAATTTGAGTCAAGTTAGGCCAAATTTGAATTACGTTATGCTAAATTCTATCACTTTTTGTCAAATCTGAGTCAAATTAGCCCTAATCTGAGTCAAATTAGGCCTAAACTAAATCAAATTAGGCCTAAGCTGAGTCAAATTAGGCATAAGCTGAGTCAAATTAAGGTGAGTCAAATTAGGCCAAACCAACGTTGAACTTGGCCAAACCTGAGTCAAATTTGGTCAAATAAGAGTCGAATCTGAGTTAAAAACCTGAGCTGAATTTGACCAAACCTGAGCCAAATTTGGCCAAAGCAGAGCTACATTTGACAACACCTGAGCCAAATTTGGCTAAGCCTGATTCAAGGCCGAGTTACTTAAATATATAATTTGAAACTAATAACATCTAGGACAAATCTGACAAAATTTGGTCAAAATTTTGTGTAACTCACTAGAAATTACATAAATTTTGATTCTTTGTTTAAAATTTGACTCAAGTTTGACCGCTACTTTCTTATACCATTACAATGGTTTACTTCGTTTCGAATCGAAAACCAGGCTGGCACTATTGTGATCTGCAATCTCCTAATAATTTGTATAGTGTATTTCGAAAATACTTAAGTCGAGACGATTGGGGTTTACATCGGCGTGTCTGAATCCTCGACTGATACACCTCCCTCTCCGAAGCTTCCCGTCACATCGTTAAATGAAAGTTCTCTAACTTCTAAATCTTTCGTATTCCAAGAATTTCTGCTTTATAGTCCAATCTTTGGCAATTCCCTATTCCTGTGAACTAACTTCTGGTTCTCCCTATAATCCTCGTCCCCTCTATGATTATGCCATCGCTTTGACTGACCTTCGCTACGCTCCTGAGAACCCTCATGTGAGAAACCTCCAAATCATGTACCGTATAACCGCTGGTTTTCCAACTATCATATAAAATCATTGACATAAAGTCAAATCCTATCAATTGCCAAATTAGTGGCGCTACTTAACTATTTTTGTTGAGCACGTGAAACTTACTGGCCACTGCATTGCCCATATTTTCATAATTTTCTCAATCTTTCGAACTAACTTCCTATGCTCTGAAAAAGCGGTACCCAGAATCCTAAATTCAGAGACTTGTTGCAGTTGCTCTCCATTCTCCGCAATCTACCTCCTTCCCATATCTTTGCCTTTCTTTATCCTCAACTCCTAACCTAACCTAAAACCTAACTTTTCAATTGATTTTTGTTGTAAAAATTGTTTTATAGGAAAATGGGTGTTGCAAAACTATGAGCAACACAAAAAAAATAATTTTTCTAAGCAATAAATTCTAAAGTTCTATAGTTTGTTCCCTTCTATGTGCTGACGTAAAAAATGTTTTAAAAAAATGTTAAAATATGTGGTTTTTGCTCGCTGATGCTAAATAATGCTAAATTTCTTTATCTATCTAGAACGATAATCTCGAACTTATCCCTCTAGGGCAAATTTACTTATATATCTATTCTCGATAGATAAAATGGCATATGCACCTCTTGGCAAAATTGTTAGTTTGACGTGTGGCCTTCGGCTAGGGTCACAATGTCCCACTAGTCAAAATAACACTTTTGCCAAAAGGTACATAATCTACTACTTCATCACTCCAACAACATTAATCGTAATTTTCACTTTCCAAGTGGAAGACAGAAATGAAAAAATTGCAGACGTCAGTAACTTACAATATGCAAAAATACATTCTTCATTATCTAAAGAAGCTTGAAAGTATTTTCGGAAAATAACTGATGTTAACAACACGATAGTTACATCAGCGACTTCGTTGTAGTTGAAAATGTGTGTTTGGGAATTGAAAAATTACGATTTCCGTTGTGGTCATGATGAAAAATTACGTGAGTCATAAGGGACGACATACGAAAATTCAATCCTGTGTGAGAATTCTGCCGGCACAGGGTTGAATTTTGGGGCCATTCCATGAAAAATAATGATTGCTGACTAAACCTTTTAAAACTAAGACGAAAGAATTGTAGATAGACGTTTTATATACAATTAATTCATACAAGAGAAGTTTTACTTCTGAACAGTTTTGTCAGCAATCATTATTTTTCATGGAATGGCCCTTTTATACTTTCGTCCCTTGTGATCCTTGCTGACAAAATGAATGTTTTTGTTGACACCCTTTTTTTGTTACATACGAGGCCGGCGTTTGCCAAACTCATGACAGTAAATATACCAATATTATTGGTTTATCCAGATAACAATTGACCCCACGAAATGTACATAAAGTGCCATCGGAAAATGTGCTGATCCTATTTAATGTGCTCCAGTTCCAGGATAGTTAACGTATGTTAAAAAGCGCCCTTACCGTTACATCTTTTCTTTGGAACGTGAAGTGCATTTAATGTACATTAAATGTGAATTACATGTACTTCTAATGTACATTTAAAACACTTTGAATACACAAGTAATGTACCTTGAATGTACTTTTTAGTGCGAATTACTAGCACATTTCATGTACATATAATGTTATGTAAGAAAAGAAAGGACTTTTCTATTTCGGTTTTTCTTATTCGCTACGTCCTCCATCTACATTTTTTTATGTCAAGCTCTAATTTTTTTTATTATAAAAATTTCTGCCATTTGCGGGCAAGACGCTCGGGATTATGAGTCGACTGCTTTACCAATTGTGCCTCCGGATACTTATGTGTTGGTGTGTTAAATTTGTATAAAGTGTTAAAGCACATTTTTGGTACATTAAATGTGATAAGAATAGTGTACACCTTATCACGCACATAAAATGTGCGAAAAATGTACTTGTGATCTAATGCAATAATTTCGAGTTTTAATAGCACAAAAAATGTGCCTTTTATTCACATCAAAAAATGTACTACATCACAAGCACATTTTTGGTACATTAAATGTGATAGGAATAGTGTAAACCTTATCACGCACATAAAATGGGCGACAAATGTACTAGTGCAATAATTTCGAGTTTTAATAGCACAAAAAATGTGCTTTTTATGTACATCGAGGGCACATTTTTTGTACATATTCTCAACAACATTGAATTTCGCACATTTAATGTACATTCTTTGGGCAACCACATTGAAAAAGTGTGATCTGTGTTATCTGGAGTATTTACCAGTACGGGCAGCGCCATCTTTCACCAAGTTAAGCCTCGTATAACAACACTAAATTCCACATTTTTGCGTCACTCTGCCGCTAGAAATTAATTCTTCGCCTACTCATTTAAATCTTAAGTACTTTCCAAATGATTGTTTCGGATTTTGTTCAAGCTAAAGAAATCGTTGCTCTTGATAGAATTACTGCAAATCTTTCACCATTGCTTTTGATGCTATATCATTGTTTTTTATTTTAATTTTTTTAAGTCATTTTTTTGTTGTTTTTTCATTGTATTAATCACAATATGCTTTAAAGAGCTTTCGGAAGAAAATCAATTTAAATAAAAATGAAAAATGAAAACGAAGATGATGGTAAGGAAAATAAAGGAAATTGAATTTAAATTAGAAAGTAATTATGCTAATGAAATCATGACACGTTTTTATTTATTTATTCGTTTAAAATAAAGATAACAAATGACGGTTAAATCGTTTGTATGGAGACAAATATATTAATTAAAAACAAAAATTTACACTAACTTTGTAAAATGATGTACACACAAATAATTGGTCAATCTGTCTGTTGACCGTAATTTTTGTGTTAAAGTTTTCAATTTTCATTTTTTTTATCATTTAATCACAATCGCTTTGGGTTATCATTAATCTTAAAAATCTAAAGTCACAATATTTTTATGATTATACTTTCTTTTTGCTACACAACTAAACATTTATTTCTATTCACTTAATTGTACACTTATACTTTTATCGATATTTAAAAAAAATCATTAAACTGTTTGCTTCACTGTCGAACGTTCAAACATGAATGGCAGTGTTCCGTTCACACAAATACCGTACAAAAATAATTTCAACTACAAATATATGTTGAGTATAAAAATGTTTTCTTTTGTTTGGACGAAACATATTTTTGGTTTCTTACGACGAAACTAAAACGTTGTCAATTTTTGATTGCGAAAAACTCTATTTTGTTATCGTATAAAATAAACTCAACAAAAAATTTCGTGATTCTTACCAAAGTATGCGAAATCATAACGACCTTTCATCCACATGCCACTTCTCCTACATGCTTGTGAAGCTTTATGTTCGCAGCATAATGTGAAGTTTTGTCGCTATTTACAAATCGTATCTTAATTGCTTAATTAATCTTCAACGTGATGAAATGTATCCCAATGCCAGTAGAACAGCCGTCATTACTGTCCAGACGAATCGTTGCTCCTGTTAAATCAATGGAAATCAGAATTAGGAACGAAAGTATTTTTATAAAATTTTTATTTTTTGAGTTTAAAAAAGACGAAATCGTTGGGGTCCTGTACTACCGTCATAAGGAAAAAAAAACTTAGAGAAAATCAGCGAAGACGACAGTGTGTAGCAGAAAGAAAATGCGTCGTTAAGAATTCACGTCGTCATAAAGAAAAAAAAACTTAGAGAAAATTAGAGAAGATTTTCAACGAAATTCGTCGAAAAAAATCAATTTAGCGAAAAAAGATTCTCAGCAACTGTTTTGTTCAATTTTGTCGCTAATTTAATTTTTTTCGGCGAAATTCGTTGAGAATCTTCGCTGATTTTCTCTAAGATCTCTTTCCTTATGACGACAGTGTAAGAGAAAAAAAATGCGTCGCTATTATTAAGTACGTCGTCGTAAAAAAAACTTAGAGAAAATAAGCGAAGATTTTCAACGAAATTTACCGAAAAAATCAAATTAGCGAAAAAAGATTCTCTGCGATTGTCGCTAATTTAATTTTATTCGGCGAAATTCGTTGAAAATCTTCAGAGAAACTACGATCTTTTTCCTTTTCTGCCGTACAACGCATAAAAAACATAGCGAGGAGAATTTGTGAGAGAAAATATATGAAAATCTCTCATCTAATAAGGTCGCTAAGTTTTTTATGTGTTGTAGAGCTACTTTGACTACTTCTTATTTAAATACGAAAGATCATTTAGTTTTGCCCTACAACGCATAAACAACTTAGCGACGTTATCAGATGAGAGATTTTCATATATTTTCTCTCACAAATTCTCCTCGATAAGTTTTTTATGAGTTGTACGGCAGTACTCCACGCTAAAAAGGTGAAAAAGCGAGGAGAATTTCTGAAAGAAAATATATGAAAATCATCTCTCATCTGATAATGTCGCTGAGTTTTTAATGCGTTGTAGGACAGAGAAGCCATTTTGATTAAGTGCGAAAAGTCATTTCGTTCTGCCCAACAACGCATAAAAAACTTAGCGACGTTATCAAATGAGAGATTTTCATATATTTTCTCTCACAAATTCACCTAGCTAAGTTCATGAAGTTCTGAAGAAGCTCATAATACAAACAATAAAAACTAATCTGATGGATGAGTCAATCATGGCCCGACTAGACTTTTAGTGCGACGTCAAATTCTACGAAAATTGCATGACGATTTCATATGCTTTGACATAAACGCGTCGATAGATGGCGCTAATAGCAATCCGTAGTTCAGAAAGTGTCGCACTGACTAACTGCAGTGTTAAGCCAAAACACAGCGTATCGTCATCAAATCTTTTGCTTTAAAGTTCTTTAATGAGCTTTTGCACAAAAGTGGAAAGCTGAAATACAAAAGGAACTTAAAGCTCACTTTGGTTTTGGCTTAACGTGGCAAGATAATGGAAAATTCGTCACAGTCTCTTCGCAAATAAAAAACTAATTTAATAAAGTTGTGTTCGCAGAACATTTCCACAAAAACAGCCATTAAAACATAAGTTTTACTAACTAATCCATTGAGCGTAAAAAGAAATCGTAATGCGAAACTTAAGAGCACAAGATTTTCGGGAAAATAAAATACATCACGAACAGAGGACAGATAAAACGAACAAGTGTGTTATTATCGTAGTCATTTTTATGGCCCCATTACAACCGCTAAGGGATTTATTTTGCGGCAATATTTTTCTATCTGAGAACATTAAATCATTGCCCCTGCAATTCCAATTTATTCGTACTCTTTACATCATAATGTTAACATACATTTGAGTTCATATTTCCTGACACTGACTCTGTGTCAAAGAATATATGAATTGTAACTGTCGCAAGGTTAAGAACAAAAAAAAAAAAAAACAACAAAAAAAAATTTCCTGTATTTCGAACCCCAAATTCGAAAATAAATTTCAGAATTTGTGTACGGTCAAACAGGGGTGAAAGGTTCAAATTCATAAATAATATGAGGCAACGTTTCGTGTACTCAAAGTGAATGTTTTTGTAAAGAATCAGAGAAAGAGAAACCGAATTCAATTTATTGCCATGAATGTGTTTTCGATACAATTATTATAAATAAGTGCAGATGAAAGCAGTTAAGTGTTCTTTTCGTGTGGATAAGGGGAATCTTTCGTTTATGAACTACATGCAGGAATAACAATAAAGGATGCGTTTACTTTAATTCTGTCTGGAGTTTAATTTTATTTATAATTTTTTTTTTGTTGTGTGTTTTGTCGTTAGGAGTTTTTTTGTATTTGTTATTGTTAAAGACAAGAAGTACACGAGTGCATTAAAGAATAAAGGGAACAATAGACACACATTTACCACTGCAAACATGTGGTGTTTCAATGTTAGCTTCTGTTTTTAAGTTCGAATTCATTTGTACACGTGCACACAATACAATATCGTAAACTCCCTGCGTCCATATTTTTAAAAAAAATATTTATATGCAAAATAGGTTGTCACTCACCTTTGATTTATTCTTCTTTTCAGTTTCTTCAGGAGCAGCATCTTCGGTTTTAACTTTAATAACTTTGTTTTTCTTGGGTGGAACTCGACCAGGAAATTCTTCAAGACGTTCTCTAGCCGCCATGAAATGGTTGTGTTCTTCAAAATCGAAACTGCTGTTAAGAAGTGATGATGTTTCACTGTCTCTGCTGCTTGTTCTACTGCATGTACTAGGAGGATATAGGCTTTCGTTATCAGATTCGCTGGATGAGTCATTGTCATCTTCACCGGTTGAATCCAAACGTCTGTAAGAAATTTTTTTTACCGTAAAATGAGGTGAATTCACCTTTCTGCCGTACAACTCATAAAAAACTTAGCGAGGAGAATTTGTGAGAGACCTTGCAAGTGTTCGATGTGCAAAATTGTGATAACTTCTGTGATTCAATGAAAATCTCTCATCTGATAACGTCGCTAAGTTTTTTATACGTTGTAGGGCAGATTTCTTCATCTATATGTATTTCAACTTCTTTGAACTGAACCAAATTTATCGAGGGGTGAATGACTTTTTTTGAATGCCAATTGATCACGCGATATTTTCATATGATATCTTATGTAATATTGAGTTCTGGAGTAAAAGTTGAGCATCATTGACGTCCTTTGTTTCCGTCCTGTGCGCTTTAAGTGTAAATTTTTTCTTAAGTGTAAATTAGTCTATATTTAGTTAGAGATTTATCTTTTATATTATTGTTTTATTCGCTGATTAAAAATGAGCGCACAGCAGGAGGCAGAGCAACACGACGTAGGTGCTAATGAGGACGAAAATGCCTCTAACGAATCAATAGAGGAGTTTGAACCATGTGGACTGTGGAATGCCATTTTATTCCAGAGCTGATATGATGGAACATCGTTATGCCAGGCATATGGATATAGATATGCCAGAAGAAAAAGACAGACCTTGCAAGTGTTCGATGTGCAAAATTGTGAGTTCGCGAATTGTCATAACTTCTGTGATTCAATCCTGTCATCATCGTAAGCGATTAAGAGAGAGCGCCAGGTTTTACCTTTCTCAAATAAGCGCATAACTTGCAAAACTTCGTCAATATCTATATGTTCTAAGTATGTTTTATGACTTCACCATCTTCACATTTATTAAACAAATTGAGACAAAAAAAATGAATAAATGAATAAATAAATAAAATAAAATAAATAAATATCTTAGGTTGTCACCCCTCTCTATACATATATCTACATGATTGGTTCAAAACAAATTCGTCGAAACTTGATCCGAATGTCTAATGAAGAAACAATTTCTTTGATTTCTTACCTTCTTTGCTCTTCATTTGTCGGCATTGCCGGTTGCTGCGCACTATCCTGAATATCAGCAGCTTGTGGAATTCCATTTACTTGCATTGGGCATTGGTGGACATTTTGTGGCATTTCACTTCTTGACCACTGCGGTGATCCAGCCGGACTACCGAATTGTTGTGGCCAATGGCCAGCGGGAGAGCTAAATTGTTGTGGCATTTCATTTCTTGGCATATATCCAGCCGGATGGCCAAAATACTGTGGCATTGGCTGTTGCAATAATCTACCCTGACTGTCAAAAGTTTGCGGCATTCCGTTTCTTTGAATATGGAAATGCCTACCCTGACAAGTATGGTTATGTATTGGAATAGCTGAATTCACAGGACTTTGCGGTGACGAAATGTCTCGTCCGAAGAATACATTTCCTTGGTTATTGTACATATGCGGGCTGATATACGCTGATCCTGTTGAGTTAAAAGAAAAAAAAATTAAATAAAAAATAGCTCGAAAGTTGCTTGACAATCAGTCAAAATTGCACCTTGACAAGCAAAATGCCACTGTGCTGATTCGTGCTACATTTATGAGAAAATAATTTGAAACAAATTCAATTAAGTGCTTGACCGTGATCGAGATAAAATGTGAATTCACCTATCACATGTATCACCTATCCGAGCACACAGTCTATAAAATGTATGGCTGTATAAACGCTTTTCATATTCTACAAACATATTCTCCTCGCATAAGAGCTCACTGTGTGCAATTATTTACTTCTTTGTTGGGTAATATTGATGTTGGGTATGGGTGCGAGGTTTTTTTTCGGTTTCAAATAATAAAATCATTTTGTATGTACACCAGCAACTGTATGTTTACCATTAGGGAATGAAATGTTTTTAATGTAAAAATTCGTTATGGTTTTTTCTTTTTTAATGTCATGGTGATTCTGTACCTGTGCTATGGATTTGTTTTCTTTTTTTTTCTGAAATATGAGATCGTAAAGTTACATCTTTTAAAAAGCTAATAAAAAGTTCATTTTTAAAAAAAAAAAGTTTTTTCTTTGTTTCAGTTAAATTGCTTTTCGTATTATGAAAACGCATCCATTTGAGAGATTTTAATTCAAGTAGTTAATTGTTGTCATTGACTGGAGTTATTTGATTTCAAATTGATTAACTTTGAGTGAATCCTTCAAACAAATCACATTCGTACATAGAATGCCTGCCACCTTGCCATTGGTAATGAAACTCAATCGAAAAAACATCTATTTCCGTTTGATCGATGAATCACACAACATATGAGCTAAATTTTCTAATATGCACGGTCAAGCGGTTCATTGTGTAAAGCAATTCTAAAAGTTGCAATTAAGATTTTCAGATAAAAGAGATACGCGTCGCACCGTTTGCTATTATATTTTTGAATAGCTTGTGATCCACAGTCCGTTGTATATTTCTCCTAATAGAACGGCATGGTATTTTATAAAACACATAACGCAGTGTTGCATTGAATTAATTTTATAAATTGTAATCATAGCTCTTTGTATTTTAATTTCATACAATTATTCCATTAATTACTCATATATTGCACTTGCTAACATAATTAGCAATTAAAAATTTGCATTCTAATCGTGGCTAAGTTTTGTTTTTTTGCAGCTCAATTCATTGTTGATTGATCCATTGTTGTTTCCATTATTTGATTAGAAATCATCAAAGTAACGAAACACATTTCTGATTTATCAAAAATTAATGCGAGTCATTGGGATTTTTAATCATTTCCTAATTCGATTATGCTGTCGGAATGGAAATGACGCAGGCCAATATGCCCTTGTTGAAGGTTACATTGTTTGCATTGTAGTCGAAGTCCATTGCATTTTAATAGTCAAATTAAATGGGTTCTACGCTATACACTGAGGGAAATATCTACAAGTGACGTAGGAATTATGTTTATAATATACGCCGCCGACCTATCATGTACACCGCCGAAGTATTATATACGCCGCCGACCTATCATGTACACCGCCGACGTATTATACACGCCGCCGACGTATTATATACGCCGCCGACGTATTACATACGCCGTCGACGTACTATATACGCCGCCGACGTATTGTATACGCCGCCGACGTATTATATACGCCGCCGACGTATTGTATACGCCGCCGACGTATTGTATACGCCGCCGACATATTGTATACGCCGCCGACGTATTGTATACGCCGCTGACGTATTGTATACGCCGCCGACGTATTGTATACGCCGCCGACGTATTGTATACGCCGCCGACGTATTGTATACGCCGCCGACGTATTGTATACGCCGTCGACGGACGTATTATATACGCGGTGAATGCATTATCAACCTCATTTAAGTATTGCGTACGGTATTCCACACGAATTAGGAAAACAAAAATTAGAAAACCGAAAATTAGGAAAAAAAATAATTAGCCAAAAATAAGGAAAAACAAAAATTAGGAATGAATTAAATTAGGAAAACCCAGAATTAGGAATCAGGCAAGTAGGAAAAACCAAAATCAGGATAATAATTTTTGAGAGAATGCGCCGCAGGGCGTGATAAATCCTGGAAAAAAAGCAGGGTTGAGGGGCGGCAGCCTCCGCGTAGGGGGTCAAGGAAGGAATATCCCTCTTGCGGGGTCTAAGGTGCAGAGCCCCTAGCGGGGATCTAGTTGATTAGATTGCAACATCTACTTCTGTTTCATGATAAAATATATTCGTATTTTAATAGTATGAAGCTTACACACCTAGTCATGAAAATCACTATACTTTCACAGACGCCGGTGTAGCACTAAACGCTCTCATTCCAATACGATTGCCGAATATACATGGGATTGTCAGAACGGGTAGCGTTTAATTATAGGCGGTTTCAGCTTGTTACAACCGGTAACAATATAATAGACCTGCAACTCAGATGTTTAGTGCGACTTCGGCTTAAGTCAAAATATACTGAAATCTCATGGCTCAAGCTTCGCTCATTATAAATTTCGCCATGGCATTTTTTCTATATTTTGACATAAGCCGATGCCGCAGTAAAAATGTGGATTACAGTCATTTGCGTCATTTCTTTTGTCGATCAACTTTGATGTAAATTAAGCGTAACAAGTAAAGTAATGTATTTTTTCAACGATAAATAACAAATTTGAAGTGTCTGTCTTCAAGTGATGTGACATTGAATTTTTCCCAAGTAAAATCGAACGAAACCGTTCCTATATTTCGAAATTATAAAAACAATTACAAGATACTCTACACATTTATTAGCATTAAAAGCATAATAAATTTTATCTTTTCAGCATGTGCAATATCCATACCAGCAAAATGGAATTATTATTTAATCATTTTTGCAGATTATAATTATATATTCTAAAATTTATTTAATTTACATCCAAAGCACTTACAACACAAATTTACATTATAAAATATGTACATTATTCTAATGTTATAGTTTTCAAGGTCTTGCAGATTATACTCTTGTTCATGACTCTAATACAATTTTCTTAACGTTTGTTTAATGTTTTTTTTTTATATTTTTTTATCAAATATTTATCAAGTGGATGTGTCGTATAATTTACTTATATGGGTATGTTGCAAAGCGTTGATTTTACCATAAAATTTTCTTAATTACGTCTTTTAAATTCAATTCATTATTGTGTTATTATGATGCAATATTGAAATATGTTATAAAAGGAGCAGAGAAGTGACAATGGTTTTTGAAATTCTTTTTCCATTTTGATCATTTTTGCCGTGATGGATTTTGTCATTAGACTGATACGATATCGAAGGTTAGAGAAACTTTTTCACGAAACAAAAATATTATTTCGAGGTCATCGGGTTGTGTTCTAAATTCAGATTAGATTAATATCAATTCAGAAATTCTAATCAAGAAGTCTAGACAGTGCAATTTTGTTGAAATTCGATTGTTGTGCTCATTCATTGAATTATTATATTTAGTATTACGATGGAAAAATGGCAATTGGACTTAAGTCGAACTTTTGTGGTGAAGACTTACTTGAACTTTATATGTGGTATCTCATGAGCTCAATTGCATTGTTGAGTTTCACGACTATTGAAGTTATAGATTCTTATTAGGTAACCTGTTTAAGAAGATTGATGCAACAATAGAGCGTGATTTGCATTCACTTTTCATCAGGCAATAGATTGTGGCTCGCATCGGGTAATAATCAAAAGTAGTCACTGACAAACGGTGTCGCCATCTCTCCACTTTTTATAGCTGATACATATAAATAGTGTCACCGACTGACAGTAGCGCCATCAATTAATTTCATTGTTAGATGTGATTCAACAAGTAACTGATTATATCGTTTATAGTAGCCTCCTGTTGGTGACGTCATCTCCTTATTTTCATAGCTTTCATCCATTTTTTTCAAAGATAAATAGAAATTGACACACAACTGAATCCTCGCGCTATAGAGCTATGAAAATAATCAGATGATGCCAGCGACAGGTCTGATGAAAAGTCATGCAAACGACGCTCTAACAATGAAATTAATTGATGGCGCTACTGTCAGTCGGTGACACTTTTTATATCGAACCGAAATCAGCTATAGAAAATGAAGAGATGGCGCTACTGTCAGTCGGTAACACACTTTATATCGAACCGAAATCAGCTATAGAAAATGAAGAGATGGCGACACCAAAGAGTTTATACGCTTATAATCGCTGATAATGTGCGCCATGTGTGAAAAGTTAAACGATAATTTAATACATTTGGCGTATGGGTTTGAAATTAATTACTTTACCACCGCACATTTGCACCATCAATCTTAGCAATTCACACACACTTATGCAAGCAATAATTCCTTTTATTATTTGCACAATATCCGCATCCTTTCGACCAAAAACCCAATAATCATATCACACCATTAATTATCCATTTTACAATCCAAAACCTTCATTACATTCTCACCCATAATAAACATAAGTGAACATTATTATTTGGATATGATCTATAGGAGTGATATATATTTTGGGCCCTATACCGAAACTACTTAAATATTCATACACAACACGCATATAAATTATACGATAGGCATATACTCACTGTATATTGTAAAACAATTAATCAAAACTGAAAAGCTTTAAATAAATTGTGTGTGTACCTCAAATAAACGAAATTATGATACGTGAAAGTAAACTGAATGTGGTTTTGTGGAAGAGCATTAATGCATCATATGTGTATTCTTACACATAAAACAAACAATTATTTGTAAACATACAAACAATGCGTATAATGTGCGTATGAACTTAAGTCAACTAACCATTCGGATTGTTTGAACAATTACGAACACACGTTACAGTTTTGCATATTTTATTATTTGTCACACTGTGCACTTGCCATAAACAACCGATTTACGAGAAAAAATAGTTTTGTAAATTTATGATTTGGTGCTGATATTTATTCCTTCGATGGCTGGTGTGGATGTTCTTTCAAGCGTTAATTACATTTTCATTGTTTTAATAAAAATCGAAATATAAATTCTCACAGCCAAATATTGTGAATAATGCATTTGGCTTCCGATAGAAAATTATTCCGACGAAAATTTGTTTGCATTTGAAATTAACATTGTTTATGCATTTTATTTGATTAACAACGAAAATTAAATATAATTAGCCGTGCTGCCACTTTGTATACTAGAGCAATTCGTTTGCAAATTGATACAATGTTTTAAAATAGATGGAATCGTAATGGAATATCCAACGCAAAAGTGGAAATGTCAGGAGAAGAAATTGGAATAAATACGAAGAAATGTTGACCGAGGAATTATTGTCGCGACTGTTTTGTTGGTATTCCATGGCACATATCCGTCAAACGGACATTAAATAGTTAGTAACTAGAGTAGAAGGTAATAGTGCTACTAAGATAGGGTTGAGTTAGAAACTTCCGTCAACTGAACACGGATGCCTATTCCGAATAGGAGGGAATCGCTTGGGTATAACCAAGAACAAATACGTTACACTCTGCAGTTACTCCATGAGTAAGGATTGGACAAAACGTTACAATAAATGAATTTAACTTGGAAATGGTTCGGAATACTAGAAGTGTTCACAGACTCTGTCCGAACATGTTTCCTCGATGATGTCACAACTGGAGATTGGTTCATTGGAGATACCAATTCATCTATCATAGTCAATAAACCATTGAAATGGGTATAGAAAAGTCAGAAGTTGATTCCCTAGGTGCAGTGAGGTGCCTCTAGGTGCAGCTGGGTTTACTGTACAGACCAGGGTTCGGAACAGATCAGTTTGTTTTGTCTCAGATTAATCTGACAAATTTTCAATCTGATCTGAAATCGATCTGATCTGATTTGATCTGAACTTAACAGATCTCAATTTGATTTGAAATCTTAGATATATCTGAATGGTATCTCGATAGAACTAAAACAATTTTTTGTGGCCGAAATTATAACATTATTATTTATTATATTAAGACTCAAGACCCAAAAATGAGTACCTTAATATGTGGCATGAAGTAAGAAGTATGTGGAAAGTGTATGGGATGAAGTGGAAAGTGTGTGGGATGAAGTGAAAAGTGTGTGGGATGAAGTAAGTTGTGTTGGATACAGTGGGAAGTTTGTGGTACGAATTGGGAATTTTGTGGGACGAATTGGGAATTTTGTGGGACGAATTGGGAAGCTTGTGGGACGAAGTGGGAATTGTGTGGGATGAAGTGGAAAGTGCGTGGGATGAAGTGAAAAGCGCGTGGGATGAAGTGAAAACACATCCCACACAATTCCAATTTATTCCCACGCTTTTTCCACTTTTCACTTATAAAAATTAAGTGTTTAATAGCACCAAACGAAATAATTAAGTTTAATCTGAAGTCAATCTGATATGATCTGAATCTGAAAAGTAAAGATACGAAATGTTCAGATCAGATCAGATAAATATTTACAGTAATCTGAATTCAGATTTTTCTTTTTTCAGATTCAGATCAGATGCGAACCATCTGTTCCGAACCCTAGTACAGATGGACGGACGGACAGAAAGGGTTAAAACATAAAGTAGCTATCGCTACTTAATAAACAGCTAATAAGAATGTGAGATAACTTAGCACAACACAACATGTTGAGATGAGTTTGATTTCCCAAGAAAAGCGTTGTGATCACTTGTGATGAGTTGTGTTATCCAAAGAAAACTTAGTAGTGGTGAATTTAAAATGTGAGGTGGTGAGTATAACATTTGAAAGTGGTGAAACTAACACAAAATATTAAGTTGTGACATCACAACGACGCAAATTCAAAATATAATTGAAAAGCAAAGTTTTGACATCCCAACAAAGTTTTGTCTGATCAAAATATACACAAAATCTAAAGTTGTGACATCACAACGACACAAATTCAAAATATGCCTGTAAGGCAAAGTTGTGACATCACAACGACGCAAATTCAAAATATGCCTGAAAAGCAAAGTTGTGATATCCCAACAGAGTTTTGTCTAATCAAAATGTACACAAAAAGTTGTGACATCATAACGGCACAATTTCAAAATATAACTTTGCTTTTCAGGTATATTTTTAATTTGAGTCGTAGTGATGTCAGTCACAACTTTGCCTTACAGGCATATTTTGAATTTGCGTTGTTGTGATGTCACAGCTTTACATTTTGTGTTTTGATTAGACAGTTATATATCACAACTTTGCTTTTCGGGTAAATTATCAATTTGTGTCGTTGTGATGTCACAACTTTAGATTTTATGTATATTTTGATTAGACATACGCTGTTGGGATATCACAACTTTGCTTTTAAGGCATATTATACATTTGTGTTGCTATGATGTCACAAGTAATTTGACTCGTTGTTGTGTTGCTTGAATCTAAACTGGTTTAGATTCAAGCAACACAACAACGAGTTAATTTATCGCTTCTCAACCAGCAACACAGAAAAAAACAAGTAATTTGTACTCACCACTCTCATATCTTATATTCACCACTCTCAAATTCTACATTCACCACAACTGTTGTGACGTCACAAGAAAATCGTTGTGATGAACTGTGATATCACAAGAAAATCGGTGTGATGAGTTGTAATATCACAAGAAAATCGTTGGTATGAGTTGTGATATCACAAGAAACTCGTTGTGATGAGTTGTGATATCACAAGAAAATCGTTGTGATGAGTTGTGATATCACAAGAAAATCGTTGTGATATCACAAGAAAGGCGTTGTGATGAGTTGTGATATCACAAGGAAAGCGTTATGATGAGTTGTGATATCACAAGAAAAGTGTTATGATGAGTTGTGATATCACAAGAAAAGCGTTGTGCCAACTGAACCCACGTTAATACATATAAATTAATGAATTGACTTTCACTGTTAAGGAGATCAATTACGAACGATTCACTGTGTGACTACTTATCGTACCGTAAAATTTATTAGTTAACATAAAAAAAGGGATGTGTGACAACACCCAATAATGGACAGAATTAATTTACTTTTACAACTTTTCACATTTAAATTAAATTCATAATTTTATTGCCGATAGCATTTTTATTGAAAGGAAATAAAAGCTTGCGATCACATTGTATAGAACATACCCCCAACAATGCCTAAACATGCAATTGCAACGTGAGTAGATGCTATTAAATTTAACGATTTAATTTACTGTCTAATTGTTTGTTTGTTTGTGTAAATGAATAAATATTTTTATTGCAAAATTTGAAATATTAAAGATTTCAGAGTATCGTAAAAGTTGCTAATTAAATTTTGTAATTAATTTGCAACGTTTGTGGATCACAGTAAAACAAAACTTCATTCGAAAAATTCACTTACAATTTTCGATTTCTGCTGCAAGATGTTAATTAAAATTTATCTGCGCTGCATATTCATAATATGCGCTAAATCGTTGCCTACAAAAATTCACATTCAAACAACAACATCAGACCATCAGACATGAAAGAAATGTTAATTTAATGCGAATGCTATTTTTATACCATCAATTACAAGAAAATAATTCAATAATTTCTCAATCAAACAAGTTTTTTTTTTACCGAAGACTCGTTGATAAAAACTTGTATCTCGATCTGATTTTTCAATTGAAGGATGTTGATTTTCTTGTTCTACTTGATAATCGACTGGCCGCTGGTTTGTGTCAATGGGACACTTTTGCTTGAATAAAATTCTTCACTTAATTGGAAATGTGATAATACGAGATCGATTGTGTGACAAAAATAGCGTCAAGACAATTGATTGGCTCTCAGGAATGAAGTTTATCGTACCACCGTGAAGACCATTACATTTGTAATGAAAGAGAAAGCGAATGTGTTGGAAAATACATCATCTAGTAATGTAGAATGCGTTTTATTCCAATCAAAGTACTTAAAAAGTTTAAATGGATCAATAATTGATATTCTACTCATCGACTCATGGTAATTCCGCGGGCGTTTCATTAAATCCATCAATTGAGAATTATAAATTGTGTGGACAAAATAGATAAAATGATTAGCCAGTTATGTGGTTTGGCACTCGTTTATGGAATTAAAAATGTCCAAAAATGAATAAAAAAAGTCAATATATCTATAGCCGTCGGTATAAACGTAAATCCACTCTACACCCGAGATTAAACGCATATGTTTTGGTGTGAGTACAGCAAAAAAAACTCCAACTCTTATTTAAATAATTAAATGCTCACATGTCAAAATATTTTAATTAGAGTCAGAAAACATTCAAAACATTAATTTATTTTTACGTCAAACTGTAACGTTATATTGCTGGTGTAGTGCAACATTTTATATAACGCAACATATCAAGTTCAAAAACCTAAAGAAATTTATATTTATAAAATAAAATTTGCATGTGTGTGTTGTAAATATGAAATTGTGTTTTTCGAAAATTCCACATTCATCGTGTGTTTAGCTGTAAAATATTTACAGTCAGGCAGGCGATATGCGAAATCGTCAATCTCGCGCATTATTGTTAAAATGCGTTTCGTCAATTTCACGTTATGAAATGTTCTATACATTTTCACTTGCCATGAGCATGGTGTTATTTGGTTTGGCGTAAATTGCCAGGGGTGTAAATTCGTAGCATTTATAGCTTCCTGGTGCTGAACTATTTCCGACATGTTTTCCTAACTTAA
Source organism: Pseudolycoriella hygida (assembly GCA_029228625.1). Classification (NCBI taxonomy): domain Eukaryota; kingdom Metazoa; phylum Arthropoda; class Insecta; order Diptera; family Sciaridae; genus Pseudolycoriella; species Pseudolycoriella hygida. The sequence continues at coordinate 160,574,332 of CM055403.1, read as the reverse complement.
GATCAATTGATTACTGAACTCCCACCCGGCTCGTGCTGTTTTCGGGTGCGTTTAATTCTTGTTTAAAATTTAAAAATTGGGGTGACGTTAGAACTATTAGAACTACTTCAGACTCTAGACCTACGATATATTTCGACTGACTCATTGGAACCTACACCCATGGACTAAATCTACATTGTGTTTTGTGTTTTGTTTTTTTTTTTTTTTTTGTTTCTGTTGGTTGGTAAACATTTTTCGGCAAAACGGAATTTTCCACTTTTTTTTCTGTCGTGTGAGTTTAAAATTAAAATTTGCATGAGTAAATATATAATTTTGTTTCGGATATGGCTGTAACGTTGATAATGGCACATGCCAAAATAATAACATCGAGTGATGAAAATGTTTGTGAAATTATGTGCTTGGAAATTTGTACATAATTTTGGTGATTTTTCTCCCTCATGTAGATGTATGGGATATGTGTAATTGCTTTTGTTGAACATATGAAATAGACAAACGTTTTATTTTTACCGACGGAAGAAATGACGATCTTTTTTTTTGTGTTCTGTGCCTACAATTTATATTTCTAATGTAAACTTTTCTTGGACAAAGTAAAACATGTTTGTTGTTTGAATAAATTTACCGCAATAAAACTAACCAAATAGTAACCGGATTGTTTACTTCATTTACACACATTACACTATTTACATTAATAATGTTTACTAACCTTTTTAGCGAAAAAGGTAAAATTTTATATGGAAATGAAAATTATACGCAAATATTGTGCAATAGGAAAAAGGGTGTTTGTTATGAAAATGCCATTTTAATTTAAATGTTCAGTCAACTTAATAGTTATTTACGTCACGTTTCCGTGTTGTTACCAATTACTTTCCCTTCTTACTAACAACGTATCTGGCTGTTAGTCTTGGTTTTCACTCAGAAAAAGTACTCCGTTTAGCGCTCCATTGAGAATTTTCATTGGTTGAAATTCGTCACGTGATTTATTCAAACAATTAAAAAACGGAGTCCTATTTTTGAGTGGAAACATTGGACATACTCATCTGAACGATTTATTTTAGACAATTTAGAGTGAGAGATGGCTAATTCCATCGGTAACGCATACATTGTCGCTACCATAACACCTATGGCCTGCTGTACAACACATAAAAAACTTTGCGAGGAGAATTTATGAGAGAAAATATATGCAAATCTCTCATCTGATAACGTCGCCAAGTTTTTTATGCGTTGTAGGGCAGACCCGGGGAACGAATGTGTTTAGATTAAGATCAGATTAAGTGGGTGGATCAACTCCTAAACCTAAGCCTCAGATGGGCCTGTTGTGCATCCCCACAGTTAATTAAATTCTTTTAGAATTGTTGATGAATTTGAGGATGTGACAGAAGATAAATGAAAATCTTTCATCTGATAGCGTCGCTAAGTTTTTTATGCGTTGTAGGGCAGCGATGCCCCAGATAGAATTATAGTTTGTAGTGTACAAGCCTGAGTAAGCGGGACATTGACAAAGGAAGTGTTCCGTGGTCTCTATATCACCACACATATCGCAACTAGGGTCGTTCGACACACCTATTGTGTGGAGATGTTTCTTGAGAGGACTATGTCCTGTTAGGATGAGTGATAGGCATTTTTGTTTATTTTTATAGAATTTCTTGCTTGCCTTGCTTTACTTAGAGAATTCTAGTGTTGTTTGAATCTTTGAGCCTCCCAGTCTAAAATAATTCGTTGAAGTGTTCAGTAGGAGGCGGCCATAGCTGGTTCTGGGCCAACGAAACGAATGTGTTTCGTCTCATGTTAATCTAAATCACATTGAAAGAGTGAAATAGATGAAGTTCGTTACCCAGGTGTCGGTATCGATGGAATTACCAGATACATTCGTATTTTTGCATGGAAAGTTTTATACGTATCTCTCTTATGGTACAACAATCAAAATTGCCTAAAATCAAGCGTCCACCAGGAGACACAAATGAAATGAGCTTGTGAAAGTTTCAGAATCGGAAGAAAATATACATTTTCGCAAGGAAATTTAATACAAAGTCTGAGTGCACTTTTTCGAAGAATCTTTCCATTTTCTTCGCTTCTCATTTACATGAAAATTTGTATCGTACTCAGTTTTTCCGTAATTTTCATAAATTTAATTTTATGAAAATTGTGGAAATTTAGGGAAATACTTTTCATAAGAATAGCCCCTGCCAGGATGAAAAAAAGATTCATATATTTTACCTATGGCGGGAAAAAATCGTGTAAGGTTTGTTTGAAAACTCAACTTCACAGAAACGATTTATTCGCATTGCATTCACTGCCCTACAACGCATAAAAAACTTAGCGACGTTATCAGATCACTGCCGTACAACACATAAAAAACTTAGCGAGGAGAATTTGTGAGAGAAAAATTCTTTCATCTGATAATGTCGCTAAGTTTTTAATGCGTTGTAGGGCAGAACAACTACACCCTCAAAACAGATAAAATTTTTCATCTTTTTTTATCAGTTCCTGCGACCGCAAGTAAAGCTCGAAGAGATGTTTTAAGTGTAAAAAGTTAAATGTATAAGTTTGCTGTAGAGATAAAAGTAAATAATAATTAGTTCTTGAGTAGCGGTGTAACTGTATAATGCGTTTATGATAAAGTAATATGAAATTGTGTAACGTTTGACATGCTTGAAATATTTCTATAAATGTTATAATCAAGACGTCTATAACCATGCTGATTAGTGTGAACATTAGGAAAAAAAAGAGTAAAAACTTTTTCTTCAACCAGATTCTTTCATTTCAAATATTATTTTGATTACTGCACCATTATTTCGTCGTTCACCATAATAACAGACAACCGACTTGGCAAAACTTTATAATAAAATAGAAATTTTTTAAGTTTATAAGAAAATAAAAGTTCTTTGTTTCAGCAACGTGTAACGCGTGTGTATAACTATATCAAGGTAATAGCAAGACACATGCTCAGATGAAAATGATATCGTAAAGGTGCATACAGACGACGGCAAAGTTTTCAAATTACGCGAAATTGTTGTCATTGAAACAATATTTTGATGTTGAACACGTTTTTGAATTGTGCGCGTAATTTGAATGTTTTAGGATAGAGAATATTAGGACAACAAATATTAATTTTACTCGTGTATAACGACTTTCCTCCTTTTAATTTTCCACTTCCGTTTTCTTTTTTCATAAAAATGCTTTAAATTGGTTAAATCACCTCTAATGGACATATTTTCAGTTTGTTGTTTATTTAGAAGTTACAGAGCGCAACGAAACATGTGGTTAATGAGTTGAAATGAGTACGTTTGTGATTTGATTGAATTTTAATTGATGGCTTTTAAGTTTATTCCGTGTTGGGGTTGAATTTAATTAATTATTTTTCCTTCAATTTGACGAGTTCAATCAGAGAGTATTATGTGTTTGGTATGTATTGCGGAAGTATTTGGGGGTTGGTTTTTAATTGGACAATTTGAATTATTGGTTTGAATTTGAATCGTTTATGTAGAACGAAATTGAGAAATAATATGAAAATTTCTTAATGCATCCTAGAGCATCAAATGTTCATTTGTCGGACTTTGTAGTGGAAGGTTGTTAATAATGATGTCGTTTTAGACAAAAATATTGCTTGAAATCGCAAGTTTCCAGGGAAAACGGGAAAAAGTCAATTGTTTTCTCATCAATTTGTAGAGTTCAATCTAAGAGTAAAATCAGAGAGTTTAGTGTATATATACGGAAGTATCTGAGGGTTGGTTTTTTAATTGGACGTTTTGAATTTGCGTTTTAATTAATTTAAGTTGA
>CM055403.1:160482275-160566874 GCA_029228625.1 Pseudolycoriella hygida | reverse complement strand
CGACATAGATAAAAACCGCAACGTAGTGACTCACTACAACAGTTAGTTACCATTCGCTCGGCAATGAACTCCTACGAGCTGAGACTTGGAACCATATAAAAATTTTGGGGCAACGATCACCGTTTCTTCACCGTTTGTTCTTCCAAAACAACTGATATCAAAAATTCTTTTTTTTTTTCACTTTTGATTAAAAAAATGCGTCACAAATGCCGGACCCTCCCAACGTAATAATTTTTCTGAGCTTTCAGATTTCGCACGCCAGAGATTTGGCTACCCGTACTCCACACATCACGCAAAACACGAAAGAACAGAAAAACTATAACATTGGGAGGTTCCGTCATTTGTGACGCATTTTTTCTATCAAAAGTGAAAAAATTGTTTGTTATAATTCTTTTATAATACTTCGCCAAAAATTGACATATGTCCAGATTATATAAGGCTATTTTTTAAATCCAATATTTACCCTCACTGATTTAGCGTTACAGAACGTTTAGTGTCTCTAGCGTAAAAAAGTTGAGGAACATGGCGCATAGGACTTCTCCAGTTAATCGCTGGAGAGGTGAAGTCTCCGTTATTGACTAACGACTTGACAGGCCTACCTCCGTGGTGAGTTGGAAACGGCCTGAATAAAATACATATGTCTTTGAAGGTTTTAGTGGGAATAAAACAGTCGTCATATTGTCGTCATAATGTAACAGACATTTCGTCAAAGAGCTTGCGAGATATGATCAGCTGATTCGAAATAACATTGCGACGCTGGTTATTGGCGAACCGAAACTCGACGACCGATACCTTCGCCGTACATTACCGTACCGAATAAAATTGTGCCGGCTAGGGCGTAGAAAAAGACCGGCAAGAACATGGTGAAAAGTGATTTGCACACAGACACACCAACTGTCAACATTAACATTTTACTCGTTGTCCCACCGAAAACTTGTCATTACATGCATATGTGCACCCCACGGAAATTATTCATTACATGTCATTCATTACATGCTATTCATTACATGTAGCCCCCACCGGAAACTTCTCATTATAAGTATATCTGCATCTAATGACGCGTTTTCGGTTGGGACACCGAGTAAAACAGCATACAGTGGGGGATGCTTAATAAGTCATCAATTCTGGATAATTTTTTCTGCACTTTAGACCGTGACGTCCAAATTCATCGGAAAATTGACCACAAACGCACGGATGACCGCGATAAATTTTAGTACCAAGACGAAGAGATACTGCAATTTGCAAAGAATCCGGACCTCAGAATACTGATCTCAGAGAGATTACCTGCAATCTCATGTTGGATTTTTAGTTGAATTTAATTTTTCATTGATTGCCTGAGAAGTTTATCATAAAAGTGAGGCAAATCCGGCTCAATTCATTTTTTAAAAGTTGGAACCAATGCCGCCATCTGTGTGCTTCTTCAGCTGATCATATCTCGTAAGCTCGCACTGGTCTTTACGTATTAAAGTACGTTTTAACTTTGACTGATTCAATTACGGTCGTGCTATTTTTCGAGTTTTCCGGCAATATCGACATAGATAAAAACCGCAACGTAGTGACTCACTACAACAGTTAGTTACCATTCGCTCGGCAATGAACTCCTACGAGCTGAGACTTGGAACCATATAAAAATTTAGGGGCAAAGATCACCGTTTCTTCACCGTTTGTTCTTCCAAAACAACTGATATCAAAAATTCTTTTTTTTTTCACTTTTGATTAAAAAAATGCGTCACAAATGCCGGACCCTCCCAACGTAATAATTTTTCTGAGCTTTCAGATTTCGCACGCCAGAGATTTGGCTACCCGTACTCCACACATCACGCAAAACACGAAAGAACAGAAAAACTATAACATTGGGAGGTTCCGTCATTTGTGACGCATTTTTTCTATCAAAAGTGAAAAAATTGTTTGTTATAATTCTTTTATAATACTTCGCCAAAAATTGACATATGTCCAGATTATATAAGGCTATTTTTTAAATCCAATATTTACCCTCACTGATTTAGCGTTACAGAACGTTTAGTGTCTCTAGCGTAAAAAAGTTGAGGAACATGGCGCATAGGACTTCTCCAGTTAATCGCTGGAGAGGTGAAGTCTCCGTTATTGACTAACGACTTGACAGGCCTACCTCCGTGGTGAGTTGGAAACGGCCTGAATAAAATACATATGTCTTTGAAGGTTTTAGTGGGAATAAAACAGTCGTCATATTGTCGTCATAATGTAACAGACATTTCGTCAAAGAGCTTGCGAGATATGATCAGCTGATTCGAAATAACATTGCGACGCTGGTTATTGGCGAACCGAAACTCGACGACCGATACCTTCGCCGTACTTTACCGTACCGAATAAAATTGTGCCGGCTAGGGCGTAGAAAAAGACCGGCAAGAACATGATGAAAAGTGATTTGCACACAGACACACCAACTGTCAACATTAACATTTTACTCGTTGTCCCACCGAAAACTTGTCATTACATGCATATGTGCACCCCACGGAAATTATTCATTACATGTCATTCATTACATGCTATTCATTACATGTAGCCCCCACCGGAAACGTCTCATTATAAGTATATCTGCATCTAATGACGCGTTTTCGGTTGGGACACCGAGTAAAACAGCATACAGTGGGGGATGCTTAATAAGTCATCAATTCTGGATAATTTTTTCTGCACTTTAGACCGTGACGTCCAAATTCATCGGAAAATTGACCACAAACGCACGGATGACCGCGATAAATTTTAGTACCAAGACGAAGAGATACTGCAATTTGCAAAGAATCCGGACCTCAGAATACTGATCTCAGAGAGATTACCTGCAATCTCATGTTGGATTTTTAGTTGAATTTAATTTTTCATTGATTGCCTGAGAAGTTTATCATAAAAGTGAGGCAAATCCGGCTCAATTCATTTTTTAAAAGTTGGAACCAATGCCGCCATCTGTGTGCTTCTTCAGCTGATCATATCTCGTAAGCTCGCACTGGTCTTTACGTATTAAAGTACGTTTTAACTTTGACTGATTCAATTACGGTCGTGCTATTTTTCGAGTTTTCCGGCAATATCGACATAGATAAAAACCGCAACGTAGTGACTCACTACAACAGTTAGTTACCATTCGCTCGGCAATGAACTCCTACGAGCTGAGACTTGGAACCATATAAAAATTTTGGGGCAACGATCACCGTTTCTTCACCGTTTGTTCTTCCAAAACAACTGATATCAAAAATTCTTTTTTTTTCACTTTTGATTAAAAAAATGCGTCACAAATGCCGGACCCTCCCAACGTAATAATTTTTCTGAGCTTTCAGATTTCGCACGCCAGAGATTTGGCTACCCGTACTCCACACATCACGCAAAACACGAAAGAACAGAAAAACTATAACATTGGGAGGTTCCGTCATTTGTGACGCATTTTTTCTATCAAAAGTGAAAAAATTGTTTGTTATAATTCTTTTATAATACTTCGCCAAAAATTGACATATGTCCAGATTATATAAGGCTATTTTTTAAATCCAATATTTACCCTCACTGATTTAGCGTTACAGAACGTTTAGTGTCTCTAGCGTAAAAAAGTTGAGGAACATGGCGCATAGGACTTCTCCAGTTAATCGCTGGAGAGGTGAAGTCTCCGTTATTGACTAACGACTTGACAGGCCTACCTCCGTGGTGAGTTGGAAACGGCCTGAATAAAATACATATGTCTTTGAAGGTTTTAGTGGGAATAAAACAGTCGTCATATTGTCGTCATAATGTAACAGACATTTCGTCAAAGAGCTTGCGAGATATGATCAGCTGATTCGAAATAACATTGCGACGCTGGTTATTGGCGAACCGAAACTCGACGACCGATACCTTCGCCGTACTTTACCGTACCGAATAAAATTGTGCCGGCTAGGGCGTAGAAAAAGACCGGCAAGAACATGATGAAAAGTGATTTGCACACAGACACACCAACTGTCAACATTAACATTTTACTCGTTGTCCCACCGAAAACTTGTCATTACATGCATATGTGCACCCCACGGAAATTATTCATTACATGTCATTCATTACATGCTATTCATTACATGTAGCCCCCACCGGAAACTTCTCATTATAAGTATATCTGCATCTAATGACGCGTTTTCGGTTGGGACACCGAGTAAAACAGCATACAGTGGGGGATGCTTAATAAGTCATCAATTCTGGATAATTTTTTCTGCACTTTAGACCGTGACGTCCAAATTCATCGGAAAATTGACCACAAATGCACGGATGACCGCGATAAATTTTAGTACCAAGACGAAGAGATACTGCAATTTGCAAAGAATCCGGACCTCAGAATACTGATCTCAGAGAGATTACCTGCATTCTCATGTTGGATTTTTAGTTGAATTTAATTTTTCATTGATTGCCTGAGAAGTTTATCATAAAAGTGAGGCAAATCCGGCTCAATTCATTTTTTAAAAGTTGGAACCAATGCCGCCATCTGTGTGCCTCTTCAGCTGATCGTATCTCGTAAGCTCGCACTGGTCTTTACGTATTAAAGTACGTTTTAACTTTGACTGATTCAATTACGGTCGTGCTATTTTTCGAGTTTTCCGGCAATATCGACATAGATAAAAACCGCAACGTAGTGACTCACTACAACAGTTAGTTACCATTCGCTCGGCAATGAACTCCTACGAGCTGAGACTTGGAACCATATAAAAAGTTTGGGGCAAAGATCACCGTTTCTTCACCGTTTGTTCTTCCAAAACAACTGATATCAAAAATTCTTTTTTTTTTCACTTTTGATTAAAAAAATGCGTCACAAATGCCGGACCCTCCCAACGTAATAATTTTTCTGAGCTTTCAGATTTCGCACGCCAGAGATTTGGCTACCCGTACTCCACACATCACGCAAAACACGAAAGAACAGAAAAACTATAACATTGGGAGGTTCCGGCATTTGTAACGCATTTTTTCTATCAAAAGTGTTGATCAGTTGTTTTGGAAGAACAAACGGTGAAGAAACGGTGATCTTTGCCCCTAAATTTTGATATGGTTCCAAGTCTCAGCTCGTAGGAGTTCATTGCCGAGCGAATGGTAACTAACTGTTATAGTGAGTCACTACGTTGCGGTTTTTATCTATGTCGATATTGCCGGAAAACTCGAAAAATAGCACGGCCGTAATTGAATCAGTCAAAGTTAAAACGTACTTTAATACATAAAGACCAGTGCGAGCTTGCGAGATATGATCAGCTGAAGAGGCACACAGATCAGGTGTAAAATCGACGACTACTAGGGCATATCCATTAGCATATGAATCTCTGCTTATACTTTTCCATATGTCGGCATGATTGATGTTACAACCTTCAAACAGTGAATTATATGCTCTTATAAACTGCTTATGGTTCCAACGTCTCCTATCTCTTGCCACACTTTGCCAACTTCTTATTCCCAGCGCCCGAAGATCTGATTCGACGCCATCTATCCATCGCATTTTCGGGCGATCCATTCTCCTTAGCCCTTCTGGATCGTTTCGGCATAGCATTGAGGTTGCTCTGTTTCCATCCACACGTGCTAAATGCCCCGCCCACCTCAATCGTTGGACTTTCACTGTCGCGCATCGCTTCAAAGATTGTACGTAGTACAAGCAGCAACTGTTCGTCACTTTTCTTCATCGCCCAAGATTCGCATCTGTACATTGAAACTGGGCGAATGAGCGTTTTGTAAACATGGCACTTCGTTTTTTTCGATATCAATTTTGAGCGTAAATGTTTTATTAGGCCGTAATAGCATCCGTTATACGATATTACATTCTTAAATAGCAGATAGTTGACAACTTCCTCCTCTGTAACTGACGGATGAAAATTGGACACGTTTACAATCTTAGGAGTGTAGCAATTTTCGAGGAATCGCTCTGCTGAATATTGCTTACAAGAGATTTGCAAATATTCTTTACCAGCGCCTTCATCCATACATGGAAAACTCTGTAAGTGAATACCAAGGTGGTTTTCGTGTAGGTCGTTCAACATCGGACCAGCTGTTTAATATCACACAGATCTTGGAGAAGTGCAAGGAGTACAACATTGAAACACACCATTTGTTCGTTGATTTCATGGCAGCCTATGACATTGTTAGAAGAAGTAAGCTATGGAGAGTACTGCAGGAATTTGGAATCCCCAACAAACTGATCTCGCTAACCAAGTTAACACTCAACGGAGCTAATAGCAGAGTAACGATCCGTAACCAACTGTCAGAGATTTTCGACACAGGTGAAGGCCTACGTCAGGGAGATCCTCTCGCGACGCTGCTTTTTAACCCTTGAAGCAGGTGTGCGCACCATAGACATAGATTCCAGCGGCACCATTTTCACCAAGTCCAGTCAGTTGCTAGGTTTCGCAGACGACCTGGACATACTTCGACGAAATAGGGATGTTGTTAAAGAGAAGTTTAAGGCCTTGGAGAGAAAAGGTACCGACCTTGGGTTGAAAGTAAATGACGCAAAAACAGAATCTATGACCATCCCGCCTTCGAATCGACACCAGGAGGAAACCGTAACGATCGACACACACACATTCGAAATGGTCAACAAATTCGTATACCTTGGATCGGAGCAGAACACCCAATAACGACATCGCGGACGTAATTAAGAGACGAGTAATTCTGGGCAACCGGAGTTATTACGGCCTTCTGAAAATCTTAAAGTGCAAGTCAGTAAGCCGAAATTCAAAATGCGCAATATATAAATCTATGATCAGACTGGCAGTTACGTATGGTTCGGAGTCGTGGTGCTTGACACAAAGAGAGGAACAATCGCTGCACACGTTCGAAAGAAAAGTACTGCGGACAATATTTGGACCAGTATTCGATCAAAGGCAGAACCGATGGCGCAGACGATTCAATCATGAGCTTAGTCAGCTTTATGGAGAGCTGGACATAGTCAGAAGCTTATGGTGAACATGCTCTATCAGAAACAACATGCAACAAACAACTGGTTTCGACGCTTCAAAAGTGCAGATTTTGATGTTGAAGACAAAGAGCGTTCAGGTGGTCCAAACAAATTTGACGATGAACAATTGACGACGTTACTCGATGATGACTCATGTCAAACGCAAGAAGATCTAGCAAAATCATTAGGAGTTGATCGAACAACAGTTTCCAAACGTTAAAAGCAATTGGAATGATTCAAAAGATGTCACATGACTTGAAAGAAAGAGACGTTGAAAGAAGGAAAACCTCTTGTGAATTATTGCTTCAAAGACATAAAAGAAAGGGATTTTTTCACCGAATTGTGACTTGTGATGAAAGTGGATCTATTACGAGAATCCCAAACGATTAAAAGCTTGGGTAAGGCCAGGTGAGCCAGGTCAATCGCAACCAAAACGAAATATTCACTGTTCGAAGAGAATGCTGTGCATCTGGTGGGATATGAAAGGTGTGGTGTATTATGAGCTTCTGAAACTTGAAAACAATTAATGGGGAACGCTATCGACAACAATTAATGCGCTCGAAGCGAGCTCTGACCGAAAAACGACCAGAATAGACCGATGTCGCAAAAGTTGTGCAGAACTATTTTAATGGAAAGAACTGGGAAGTTCTACCCCACCCGCCATATTCACCTGACATTGCCCCTTCTGATTACTACTTATTCGATTGCGTGAATAACGATTTGATGGGACATCGGTTCACTTCTTTGGAGGATATCGAAAAATGGCTGTCCGATTGGTTGTCTCAAAAAATGAGGAATTCTTTCGACACGGAATCCGTAAATTACCTGAAAGATGGGAAAAAGTAGTGGCTAGCGATGGACAATATTTTCATTAATGAATTCATTCATTTTGTTTAAATGAACGCTTAAAAACAGCAAAAAACACCGAGAACTCATTCACAGACCAAATATATGATTTATGTTTCAAGAAATAGAAGTTGAAATTATACTTTTGTAAATTAAATTTGTCTTGTTTATTGTTAAAAATATTTGACTGAGTGCTCAACACTTTTAAAGGCTACTTCGTAAAAAACACGCAACAGAATTTGCAACCTTAACATCGGAAATAAGAAAAATATAATTTGGGTATCAGTATTCACCATTATTCTCAAGAAAAATGCCGTCCAGTCACGTTCAGCGTACGATTCTTTAATTTTTTTCAAGAAAGGCAGACACTAGTCGAAACCGCTGAAGACAAGTAGATTTTTTGAAACTAATATTTTTACTTAACAATCTCCACTTAACTTTATTAAAACAAAAAGAATTGAACAGAGGTACCGATTGTGCAAAACAGCACGAAAGTTCATTTGAATCATTGAACAAACAAACCAATGTGATGTCTACGAAGAAACAGTGGTTTTTCATGTACAACCGACTGTAAATACGCTAATAATTCCTTTTCATTCGACATCAACTCTCTTCATTTCCAACAGGCCTCTTTTTCTACACTATTACGTTTTGTTTATAAACATTTCCAACACATAAAAAAACCGCGTGCGCGTTGACTCTTTAAAAAGCTGAGCTGATAATTTTTTTTACTTACAATATATTCACATGTCTTGTGATATTATGGTTGGAACATGGAGAAAATATTATTTGTTGAGCGAGTTAAAAGATGCAGTCAATTTAAAGGCACACAACAAAATACAAGTTATTAATCAAATTGATTTAATGTGACGAAATTATTATAAAACATGATTAAGCGAACGTCTGGAAGTATTAACCGCGCACCGTGTAATATTACCTACTAGTCAGTTATAGCTTTTCATGAGGTGGACATAGTTGTTTCTGTCAATAGTACTGTTAAGGGTAACAACCTTTTGTAACGATGTGTAACATACACTCGCACTCACTTATGGTCAACATTATAATTTCGCATTCAAAGTTACTACAAATGTATTTTTATTTGTTTTAATTATACTTTAACTTTACCATACGTGCTACTTGACTGTTATTGTTATCCTGTTGCGCATAAAAATCACTGCAAAAATTGTATTATTTTTGATTTAATTCAATTCACATATTCTGCATGCAATATCAACGTTAGAAGGTACATATTTATGCTTGTCTTGTAACGATTCATCAGATTCGATTGTCAATTGTAAAATAATATTTCAACATTTATTTAAATTTGCAAATCGACGTCTTCACGATAAGGTGTCTTATGCTTGGTAGACGGCTTTATATGAACGAAAACTAAATTGGAACGTGAAGCGCTTATGGAAAAAATGTTTTTTTTTCCCGGTATCCAAATTCGATTTCCCGATTTTTCCCGGTATCCGCTAAAATTAGGCTAAATTTTCCGATTTTGATAACCAAATTTCCCGATTTCGAAGATAGTGTTACCTGTATGTACTTTTGTCATGTTATAGACGGGTACGTTGAGTTTGCTGAACATGTTTTCAGCCTGGAAAATGATACTTTTCTGTGTTGTTTTAGGAGACGGTAATGAATATTCTGCAGAACATGTTAGTGTGTGAGTGAGTGTGAATGACGTCACGAATATAAAGTTATTAAATTGTTACAATATTGTTAATTCAACAAACGATATTGTTATTTCGATAAACGTAATTGTTTTTTCCTTAAACGATATTGTTACTTATCATTTGGTGTAATTTAATGTAAAATTTACTACAAAATGTAGTCAGTTTGTTTTGGTGGTTTCAACGACCCGTTTACAACATGACATGGCGGCTCGTCATGCAACTATTCGTAACACGGTAATCACTCGTTTTCTTAGCAAGCATGAAATCTACTATTTGTTACTCTTATTTCAACAATAGAACAATTTCTCAGAAATTTTCATATTTATTTGTGAAGATCAACAGATTATGCACGAAAATATTCAGGGTGTGCTGAGCCGTAAAGTGGACACAGTAAAACTGTATTTTTCTTCCTCATATCTGGGAGCCTCAAAATCGCTCGAGCCTTTAAAAAATCTGGCTGTGATCCCTGGGCAAATAGATGTTATTAGTGAACAAAGCTCATTGGGCTTTGTAAAGTAATTTAGTCATTTCCTGTTTTTCAGTCATTTCCTGATTTTGGTTCATTTCCCGATTTTTGTTCATTTCCCGTTTTTCGGTCATTTCCTGATTTTTGTTCATTTCCCGTTTTTCAGTCATTTCTTATTTTTAGTCATTTCCCATTTTTCTGTCATTTCCCATTTTTCAGTCATTTACCATTTTTCAGTCATTTCCCAATTTTTTCATTTCCGATTTTAAGTCATTTCCCTTTTTTCAGTCATTTCCCGATTTTTGTTCACACCTGTCACAACGTGTTAGACGTGCTTAAGATCGCTACTGCTTCTTTTTTGAAAAAGTCCTGTATAAGTCCTATTCATTGGTGAAATTTTAAAGTTAGACGATTAATGAATGGTCTGTTTATACAGACATGACATAAATTTGGTGAAATTCCACAGTTTAAAGTAAATCACAAAACTTGCTTTTTGGTAAAAGTTGAATTTCGAAATAACGGATCATCAACCGGTATATCTGCATCAATTCAACTGCATGTAAACAAGCGAACCCATTGCAAACTGTCGTTGGAAACCACTGGTTGATTTGTATTTGGTATTTGTCCATCCTGTACGCTTCAGATTATTATTTAGTGGAGTTCTCAGTGGCGTGTGATATCGAGGTTCTATCAATTTTTTATGTTTTGATTTGCAAAAAAAACACTGTCCAAGGCTGTTTGTTTACCTGTTGTTATCGTCACATTTTCGTCACATATCGTCACACTGTCCAAGGCTGTTTGTTTACCTGTTGTTATCGTCATAATTTTCGGTCGAAGCCGTCTACATTTATAGCCATGAAATTTTTTGCAAGGCGATTATTTTAAATTGATGAAGACATAATTTTTCGTGGACTTTGCTGCAATAACGATTGGTGGTGGTGTAAGTGATCCCGCCACTTCGGATTTTCATAGTTCGGTGTTGGGAGTGCACATAGTCCAGAGCTATTGAATCAAAGTTCGGTGTTGGGAGTGTGCATAGTCCAGAGCTATTTAGTTCTTGCATAAGCAGTAACTTTTTGTGGTGCTGGTTTGGTATAATGTTTCTGACGTAGTTAGACTACTTGCTTACAGGTAGGGGATTGATTTTAATTCTCTTTTTGGGCCGAATCTGTGCGAAATCTCGTTTTGTTGTTATCGTTTCATATCATTTCATCACTTGGACACTAAAACTTACATCTACCGCCGCTGAAGTGCCCTCTCAGCTTAAAAATAACCACACGTCATCCATCAGCATGGCCAGCAATCATGTGTGCACTGATGCACGCCGCAAGGAATTCAGAAAAATTGCTGATACACTGCTATTTTTGCGAAAAAAGATTTAACTCAAAATGCTTCGAACTAACATCACAACATGCCACTAAATTACTTTCATCCTCGAATGCAGTTTTCAGTTCAAGCAAAGTCTTCGCAGATCAAACGATACTGGTGCAGCGGAACATACTGCACAAAATAACGAACCATTTTTCAGTCATTTCCCGATTTTGGTTCATTTCGCGTTTTTCGGTCATTTCCTGATTTTTGTTCATTTCCCGTTTTTCAGTCATTTCCTTATTTTTAGTCATTTCCCGTTTTTCTTTCATTTCCCATATTTCCGTCATTTCCCATTTTTCAGTCATTTACCATTTTTCAGTCATTTCCCGATTTTTGTCATTTCCGATTTTAGGTCATTTCCCTTTTTTCAGTCATTTCCCGTTTTTCGGTCATTTCCTGATTTTTGTTCATTTTCCGTTTTTCAGTCATTTCCTTATTTTTAGTCATTTCCTTATTTTTAGTCATTTCCCGTTTTTCTGTCATTTCTCATTTTTCAGTCATTTCCCGATTTTTGTCATTTCCGATTTTAAGTCATTTCCCTTTTTCAGTCATTTCCCGATTTTTGTTCATTCCCGGTTTTTCGGTCATTTCCTGATTTTTGTTCATTTCCCGTTTTTCTTTCATTTCCTGCTGTTTGTTAATTTTCCGATTTTTGTTCATTTCCCGTTTTTCGCTTATTTCCTGATTTTTAGTCATTTCCCGTATTTTGTTCATTTCCCGTTTTTTAGTCCTTTTCCGATTTTTAGTCATTCCCCGATTTTCGTGCCTCTTCTCTCTTCTAATATCCCGGTATCCAGTTTTCCGGCTCCCAAATTACCCGGTATCTAGGATACCAGGATACCGCACTTTTTCCACTTGCGACGTAAAGAACCCTATTTTGTGCTTATAATCAATCGTGAATATTGGGAGGCTCCCACAAATTAATAATTTTTGTTATTTAACTTATAGCTCACATATATATTTATGCACCGAGTGTGTTTAAAGTATTACTACTTGGGTGGGTAACTTGACAAAAAAAAAGTATGATGAAATCGTCGCAAATGCTACGTACAGCTGAAACATAAATGTAATATGTATATTGTCGCTAAAGATAAGTGTTACTAAAGGGATTTCGACAAAAAAAAAATGCTGAATTTAATGCAAAATCGCTGAACAAAAGCTTTAGAACATGAAAAATATTGTAGTTCTGAAAATATTGCTGAAGAAAAAAATCGTTCACAAAAGGCACTAACACCATTTGTTCGTTTTGAACGAATGAGAAAATCATCCGAATTATCTATCACATACTCAATAAATATTTTGCAAAGTTTTTTGTCTATTGCCGTGTGCTACACGATTGTGAAGTTTGTTTTTGAACATCCGCAATCGACTTTTTGTATCGAATGATAATTATTACGCATCTGCGGGAAAATTTATTTGTCTTCGAGGAGGAAGCTTGTATTCCGAGCCGAAGGCAAGGGATATAATCCTCCGAGAGGATAACTTATCCTTCAGAAACCTAAGAGTTGTTATGCACCGAAGCAAGAAATCAACAAAACAAATTTTGGAACATCACAGCAAGTAAGTTAAGACTAACACGAAGTGCTTTTTTGCATTCACAAACTCACTTTCGAGTTTGTTGAAACCAGCGGGTCGAAGCGGTGTCTTAAGATACTTTAGGGATAACGCGACATGACATGACAAGACTTAAATTTGAACTTTCGTTTTGTTCCGTTTGTTTATTCTTGCGTTTTGTGGACTTTATGACATGTAGTGTGGGTAAGAGAAATAAATTCTCTGTTGGATTATTAATTCTTAAATCTTAGAAAGACATGGGATTGTTCTACGGTTGTATTATGAGGGAATTACTGAGGTGGTACTCTTAAAGACTAACACGAAGTGATTTTTGAATTCACAAAGTCACTGCGGAAAACTAAATTCGCTGCCAAATAGCATAAAACTTGGAGGTGAATCAGCCAATGATCGTAATTCTATCTGTAATATCTGAAATATTTCAGTCCGTTTTTTAACCCCTCAGTTAACAGCTTACAAATTCAGGAGCCTATTTCCTTTCCATCTCACATTTGATGAGAATGCACTGCCAGAATTCGCTTTTACTGAAAATCAGGTGGTCGTTCAATATCAAACGAAATTTTTCCGACTTCTGCTTTACCACAAGGTTCAATACTCGGCCCACTTCTGCTTGTAATATTCATAAATGATTTACTGAGAGCTCTAGTCTCGGTTTTTCTGATGATCTGAAGGTTTTCCGCTCAATCACCAACAAGAGCGATTGTTCCCTTTTAAAAAATGACCTGAGTCTAGTGGAACGGTGGTATGAATCAAATAACATGAGTCTCAACCTAAAGAAAGTATTGTTCTATCGGTCACTCACAGTACCGCCAAAATTGAATTTCCATATAAACAATGTGCTGAAGTTGTTGAACGAGTGCGCACAAAAACAGATCTCGGAGTTATAATCGACGATAAATTATCCTTTTATTATAACTCGGTATTATTACTCGGCGCGGGCTGAGCGACATCAGATTGTTTGATAACAGGTGTGATCACCGGGTGCGATTCACTGGCACATTCTGAACTAAGCAATTCTATGCTATGAATTTGGTATATGACCTGAGAACCGTGTCATTCTCCTACAAAGGTGCGAGAGTTGTGATGTATGTAACATATTTCAGGAAAAACCTTTTCTATAAGTCTCTCATACAAAAAACATTGTCAGACGAACGGCTTAACGTAGTTCCCAGGTCATCCACTTTTTTATTTTCAACTTTTGAGTGGAATAGCCCAGCTACATGACTGAATTTCGGGCATCCATATAGTTTCCGGAGAGCGACTCAAATCATCAGCTTTTTTAAAGTCACTTTTCACGGTCGGAGACTTCGTTACCAAAAAAACGGAAATTTCAGTTGCTTTGGAAGTAGTAATCGGATTGCGTTTACGATTGGCAACAGGAAGTGAACGCTAGGCATTAAAAACGTGTCGGAACAACCATTGTGGAATTGAAGTTGTTGAATCGAGGAGATAAAACGTTGGATGAGCATATTTGATCAATGCAGCTATCACAGAACCATTGAAGATTCGGCATTTGTCCATATTGTAACAGTGCATCCTTGTTGAAATTAACACATTCAGCGTGATAAACTTGTCGACAAATTCCATCACAAACAATTTTATTCGGATTATCATTTCGGATGCCGTTATAACACACTGTAGAGTTGTTCATTTTCTCGATTTAATGTCAATAATCAACTGAACAAATAATTAAATGACACAGAAAAGCCGATGGGATCAACTAGTCAAAAGATGTGACAGCGCGCGAACATCTATCTACCTAAGTGACGTTTTTTTTTTTTTATTAAATGTTTAGCCGTTTTACTGTAGTAAAACACGCACGGGGGCCTCCGTTTGGGCCCATTGTGCTAGCATTTGGATTAGGCGCCTAATGATGTTTCAAACCGTCCCGTACTGGTAATATAGTTCAGGATGTCCTTCGGTTGTAAGGATTTTATCAGGTCATACCTGATTGAATAGTTGCCTAAATGTGTCCTTCTCTTCGTAATAAAAGCTGGACAGTTACATAGATAGTGTTCAGCTGAATCGGTGTGGTGCCCACACAAATCAAGTCAAGTGACGTTACACATGCGTAAAATCTTGCGATATCACATAAACAAACCCAAATTGATCAACAATTACACAAAATATGAAATAAAAACAAACAAGACTCGACAATACTCCAACACTGCAAGAATTCAGGAATCGGTTGGACAAAAAAAAACGCTACAACCAAAGAAATACCAAGAGAAAATCAAAAGATAAGCGGAGTGTTATCAAAGCACGACCGACGCGACATGCACGGGTGTAACAAAACTACTCAGAGGCGAAAAGTGTCACACATGTTGATATTTTGAGGGTTGGCCAAAATTTTTTGCGATAAATTGATTACGGGATTGAATTTGGGCAAAATCGGTTTAAAAACTTTCGAAGTTACGGTCGAAAAAGTGGTGAAAAACGTGGTTTTTTGAAGGTTGCTGGAACTTTTTCACTTATATCACTGCGAAATTAGAACGGAAATTGCTCTTCAATGTTTTGAATGAAAGATATGAACATCAGAAAATCACGAAAATTAAATAAGTGAAAATCGGTCGAATGGTTCGGGCTATAGAACTCTTAGTGTGGGCCCAACTCACGCTACGCGACCCAACACGATATTTGGTTTTTTTTCATGAATATTTCTTCAATGATGAAGTTTTTTGTGCAGTGTTGCAGAGAAAAAAGAGGTGAACTTTTTTTTTCATGGAAGTATGGATTAAGGCCTCTCCTTAGTGCTCTAAGTCGGTTCGAAATTCTGGGCCTATTTTAAGGGCTTGGAGAGATTTTTAACCGTAATAGAAGTATACAAATTTAATTGCCAATATTTCGCAATAATTTATTTTGTTAAAACCTACAAATTATCCCTGCATGTGTTCGTGTAATTATTACTTTTATTCCAATTTATCGTCAAATATCACGTGCGCCACAAGGCAATATTTTCAACAAATGTAAAAATTGGCGGTAATCTAATCTTACCTAAGTTGTAAATTGCTTTTCTATATTTACTATGCATCCAATCTTATAATTTAATAAGAAAATTCGCTATGCAACATTTAGTTGGTACATTATACTCTACTGCGTCCAACCCAAGGGTATGTCACTTAAATAATAAAACAAAAAATTCTTTCTTCTAAAAGATCGTTATCGCCGAACAAAATTACATCGTTTTATCACTTTTCTCGGGCCGGTAACGCAAATGAATCGTGTTACTCATTTTATACTTAACAGTTAGCGCTAGTAGCGCTAGTTTAGTTTGGGGACTGTCATTTTGTTTTCTACTGAACCGTATTTATCAATTAAACAATGGTGGCGCCACTGGATAAAAAAGACTCAGCTTTTGTGTTGAACCTTATGAATGTATGAAAAAAGGTGGATGTCGCTACTCATCAAAAGCAGGAATGTTGTCTGATGAAATCTGATGCTAGACACAGTCTATTTTTCATACATTACAACTTCACTTTTACTGATATGGACTTCAAAATTTGAATTAAAAATGATAACCAACGACGACATTTTTGTTACAAGTGACACACCCACGTCTAACCGAAAGTAAAACCAAAACTCATGTTTACTTTTTGCTACACCAGTCATGCTATAAAACTGACCATAACACGCTTCATTGTTTTTTTTTTTTACCATAATAGAGTGCATATTATAGAGCAAAATCTATTACTAGAAATAATAAATTCATATAAACAAATCATATAAAGTCAGGTAGCACAAGCCAATCCACAACATTATCGTAATTGATTTAACCTTCTTACAATTTGAATTAAACAAATTTTCAATGATGAAATTGCAGATCAATTTTCTTGTGTATATTACGTCTAGAGATACTGTACCTCTTGTTCGTAAATAAATAAAACTTCACTTTGGGTATCGAAAAGATATTCTCAATTCACGATGCATATAAACCAGCAGCGCAGCATGAAATTGTACGAGGAAAAAAAATAAACGTAAACATAAAACATAAACATAATAAAAGTAAAACTGAAACCAGATGGTCAGGTTGTAATGGAGCAGAGCCATGCCATGGTTGTACATTGCTTTAATTTAATGCTAGCTGACAGTTCACTAGAAAAAAGGAGTCAAATAATCGTGCACAAAGTGTGCAAGTACAACAAAAAAAAAAAAAGAAAAAACATTTATGTATTTATGTTACATATCAAAAACCGGGAACATGTTAGAACATGGTTTTAGTATAACCAAATGATATAACGTGCTGTTTATATTAGTATATCATTTTCGGTTGATGTCACATCACAAAATTAATGACTTTATTTCATACAAGTGTCGTCTTATCAATTTCTTTTTAATTTTTATTTTAGACTTAATGTTTTGTGTGTTTTGTACATTTGAATGCTCTTTGGTCTGCAGGCAATTGAAAGATTGAGGATATGAAAATGCAACCAAAGTAGCAGTCACAATTATTTACATTTATCAGTTCGACATGAGTAAGCGTTCTTGAAACGTAGAACTTGTGATTCTATGTTTAAGGTTCTACATACAATCCATTTAATTCTCCAACTGTGTTACGATCTTTGATCGACAATCCATTCAATTTCTGGTTTAGTCTTTAGAAGTTTTTTTTTTATGTAAATCAATGCTAAAAATCTTTCTTGGATACTTCATACGAAATACACTTACACAATTTTGAATATGTGCATGGTACTAGCACCAACTGTTTCGTCTTTGCTTTTGTTACTTTTTCGAAACCAGCAACCATAAGTGTCTCTTTACTTCTGCAATATTTTGGGTCACTTTGTATGTACTGTCCATGTTGTCCATTTCAGATAGCTGGAGGCTTCGTATGAACTTGCCTATAAATTGATGCTATACGACGGAGCATCCTGCGAACACCCAAGTAATCGATCACGAACTGTAGAGATGTCCCTTCTCCGAACACCTTAAACATTGGTGCCGCTACAAAATCCGGAGGCACAAAATCCAGAGGCGTCAAAATTCGGAGGCTACAAAATCCGGAGGCTACAAAATCCGGAGGCTACAAAATCCGAAGGCGTCAAAATCTGGAGGCGTCAAAATCCGGCGGCGTCAAAATCCGGTGGCGTCAAAATCCAGAAGAAAATTCCTTGGAAGGCCATCTGGTCGGCCGGGTGTCTTGACACCTGAAGTGGCATTTTCTTTCAGGTGCGTGTCCCAATCAGAACTAGCCGACTCTATTTTGGGGATTAGGTCCAGCGCAGTTGGACTTGATGGGATTCCCATTAGTTTTGTTAGGAAACTCCTCCCTGTGATTCTACCGTGCATCACCTATGTCTACAACCAAGTTTTAATGAAGTCGGTTTATCCGGAGGCATGGAAAGTAGCCAAGGTTCTCCCAGTTCATAAGAAGAGCATTGGATTTGGTGTCAAGGACTTTCGGCCTATGAATATACTACCTGCACTATCGAAGTCTCTAGAAAAAGTTATGAAACTGCAGGTTGTCGAATTTTTAGAAAAGAATAAGTTGCTTAGTCCTTGTCAGTCCGGCTTCCGTCCCTTCCGTAGCACAGCGTCTTGTCGTGTCCCACCACACTACACACCCCGATACATAGAATATCAGAAATAGAGTTATGACAAGATTAATTCCCTTCAGGAATTAATCTAAATTAAGGGAACGACCGTCTTGTGGTAATTCAGTTTTGTGTGAATAATTTGCAGAATCATAATATATTGCTAATACCGATATACAATCAAGTGTTCATATTTTACAACCGAATAAGTGGTCGCAGTAGGGCTTAAGATCGCCCCATCCCATCACAGACGTGACAGTCTGCTTTATTGAAGATTTCAGATGATATACTGAATGGGTTCGAGCGCAGAAGGGTGACCTTTCTGCTGCTCCATGATTTCACTACAGCGTTCGATTCCGTTCACCATGAGTTGTTGTGTAAAAAAATCAAAGATCAGTTCCTTTTCACAAGGATGGCGGTTAAGCTCGTTAAAGGCTATCTTGTGAAAAGGACGCAATGTGTGCAAATAGAAGAATTCCTGTCGTCATTGCTGCCTGTCAAAGTTGGAGTTCCCCAGGGTTCTGTACTTGGGCCAGTGTTTTTTTCCATGTTTATTAGTGACCTGCCTGATGTGCTGCGTTTTTGTCGGACCCATTTGTTTACTGACGATTTTCAGAACTACTTGCAGTCCCCCGTCAGTGATGCTGCCCTAGCCGATTGTGTAGCAAATCTAAACGAAGATCTCGCATCTATATCAGATTGGGCGTCAAGAAATAGGCTTGTGCTCAACCGATCGAAACTGCAAGCGATTGTGATAAGTGACAGGAAGCATTCCTTAGTGTTGCCTGATCCATAACTATGATGGCATAAAGGTTGAACTGGAGTGCATTGTGACGAATCTCGGTATGCAGTTTAGTGATGACCATTCGTGGACAGCGCAGTGTAATCGCATTGTGTCCAAGGTTTATGCTGGTCTGAGGAGTTTGTCGGTTAATAGAGATTTGATTCCGAGGAGAGCGAGGATTGATCTCGTTAAATCGCTACTGATGCCGCATTTCACTTATTGTGACGTGGTTTTTTTCGATGGACTGAGTGCGGCTGACAGGAAAACGTTGGAGCGTGCATTTTATTTTTGGCCTTAAAAAGAGGCAGAGTGTTCATTCATATAGGGAGAAGATCTTGGGTTGCGAATTGATGCAGTATTCGAATTACCTTTCGCTGACGTTTGTGCACCGTCTTATACTGAGAAAAGTCCCAAATTATCTTTATTCGAAATTGCGTTTTTGTAAATCCATGGGGACATATGGTGTCACTGTTCCCTTTACGTCAACGATGCGAATGCATAATTCGTTGTTTGTCAGCGGTGTAGCCAGATACACACATACACACACACACATACGCACAGCTTCCATGGACACATTTAGGAAGTTGAGTTTCAGGCATGTTTGTGGGAGAGCATAGCTTTGCAACGCTTAGGGGTGGTGTGGCTTTGGTACAGCAGTAGGGAGTTATGCGTTATGGGCGGTAGAGTAATTGTGCTTTGATGGTGCTCGAGGTTGAAAATTACTTTATGTTTTAGATTTTCTTTTTTTTTTTCTCAGATGGTTTAAGGTCAGTTGTTTTGTTTTAGTTTATAAGTTTAATATTGTTAGCATAAGGATTGAATTAAAAATATCTCATACATAAATTCGTAGTATATGTTATGAGGCCGTTGGCCTTTTATATGTCATAATAAACGGAACGAACGAACGAACGAAAATAAAAAATTGGGATAAAATCTGGACGAAATACGAACGAAATATGTAATGTTATTTACAGCAGCTACAGTTTATTTATACAAATTGTGTTATGAATATGTATTGCTGCGCCGCAGGCCGTGAATAAAATTTAAAAAAAAAGCAGGGTCGAGGGGTGGCAGCTTCCGCATAGCGGGGTTTGCGGCAGAGCCCCCCAAATATTAAATATAATTAAGACCGTCGCGTCGCCAATGAATTACAATCATTCATTCGCTGTGATATATTTTAAGATAAATGTTGTAAAAAATTCAAAATACAGTATTGTCTACTTAGTATTAATAAAAATCCGGAGGATACCAAATCTAGGTGCAACAACATCATCAGGATTTTGATGCCTCTGGATTTTGACGCCACCAGATTTTGACGCCTCCTGATTTTGTGCCTCCGGATTTTGTAGGGGAGCCTAATCATTCCAGATAATAAAATTGTAGACTTAATCAAGAAGTGAGTGAGACGTCGGGCATAACAAGAGCCTTGGCTAACATTACCTTTGTACTTCACAGTGTTGCCCCTGAAAGAGACCTCAAACCTCTGAGGCTATCATAAATTTTCTGAGTTATCTTTCCCACAGGATCAAACGACGACCACTCAGAATTTATAACTAGTCTCAAATTTTCAACTTTAGTAAAGAATGCGAGAAAAAATTAAGAAAAATGGAGGGGATCTGCACATCATGCACAGTGACAAATAACACTGCTTGAGATTTTACTGCATTGAGAGATAGTCGGTTGTGTTAGATCGCCTTCTCTCCCTCACAAATTCAAATCTGTCAGCTCGAAAAACCGGTATAGCTGTGCTCTATCAGTATATAGATCGAGTGCTATAAACATCACAGAGTAACGGAGAGCGTTATAATTTAGTAAAATGAGCCCGAACGTAGGCCTCCGCGCAAGTCTTACTAAGAAAAGATGGCACGTTTTAATAAAAAAAGGAAGATCGTTTATGAAAAGAGAAAATAAGAGAGGTCCTAAAATTGAGCCCTGTGTAACGAGAGAGAAGGAGAAATTGCGATCAGCCACACAAATATTGTGTGAAGAGTGAGACAGAAGTCGAAACGATGAATTTTTTTTTCCAAAGTCCAAAGTTTACATACAGGTATCACATTAATGAAAAACACAGGTAAAACACCTCCTCCATGTTTTCACCGGGTTGGAAACATCCCATTACTGCTGCAGCGTTGTCCTTCTGTATGGCCATATTTATGCGCTGCTTGAGGAAGTCTCTTGACCTTGGCTCGTCAGTCTTCATCTTGATCATTTTGCTCCATTCTTCAAAAAATGTTATTGCATCCTGACCCCACGGCCCCATTGTTTCTACTGAAAAATGCACGAAATGATAGTTACGTTCGATCAACGCCTTATATTTTGATTCTTTCCGTTTGGCTTTGTCGTCAGCCGCTTTTCTTGCTGTTCTGGTACTGTACAAATTGGTGGGAGCGTAAGCGTCGGTGCAAGTAGCGTCCCACACCAACGTACTTCCTGGGTACCAAGGTATCCGTCAACCCGTTTTCAATCTTCTCGAAATAGGCCTGGTGGTTTCAATCTTGGTGGTATGTCAACCGTAGTCAGTGCTCGTTTTATGAAAGAAAGCTCTGAATGGCCCGACCACCTCCCGGCGCTTTTTTGGCATTTCAGGCCGTGTTTGCCTTTACTGGTAGCTGGGAACAATTATAAAATATCAGAAAATCGTCTAAAATCAAAGAAGTCGTTTGTTCACAAAATACAACTAACTTGCAAACAGTATGATCTGCAATTCCCCGAAAAAGTCCGAAAATTTACTACAAAAAAAAAAGAAAGAAACGAATCGGCAAAAAATAGTACATTACATCACAAGGAGCTAAAATGGTGCATTTAGACCCAGGTGGTGAAAAGGTCGAATCCAAGGGCGGAGCGCAGCGGAGCCCGAGGAAAGACCTTTTTAACACCGTGGTCTAAATCAGCACCGTCTTAGCTCCGAGTGATGTATACTATTTTTCGCGTAGACGAACAAAACGCCAGATTCCGAACAAAAAAACTCGATAAATTTTGCATGAAATTTCATATAATGATCATAGCAAGTGTACAATTAAATTTTTCTCATTAATCATTTGATTTTTTGTTCACGTAAATGTAAACAAAAATGGATAGTAAATAGAGTGGTCAGCAGTGAGAAGTGGGACGAAAAGTATTTTCATTCCCAGCTCCTAGGACATAAAATACTTTTCGTCCCACCTAAAATGCTTCTTCAAATGTAAGTCTAAATAGCTCCTTTTCGTTTAGAAAATCGGTGAGAAAATGTGGCGTTTTTTGTCCGTCTGCGCGAAAGATCCATTACAGAGAAAATACAAATTGCAACTTTCTATCACCATTGTCAAATATCAGAAAATAAATCCTGGGAAAACATATCGACCAAATCAATCAAATCAAAGAAACGCCGCCCAACTGGACATGACCTATTATACAAACACTTAAACAAGATAGGAGTAGTTAGTACTCCTTTATGTTCATTTTGTCATGAAGAAGAACAATCATCCGATCACATAATGAAATGTAAAAAATTATCCGACGTAAAAAAATCTTTAGAAGAAACCACACAAAACGAAGAAGACCTATTCGCGGAAATATATTGGCACGTTAGAGACCGACAGTAAAAAAAAACAGTCAGATCCTCAATGCAAATATTATAAAGAAATTTGAAAATAAAGAGCATTAGAAAGAAAAAAAGAGAAAAAAAACGCAGGTGTGTGGAGCACAAATATCGATAACTAACCGTTAACCAACGATTGTTCGGAAAGTGTTGTAGGGTTCCGAGGTTCCGGGATGGAAGGGCATTGAGCCATGCGCCAGATTCTGGTTTTTGAATCGTCAAAAATCACGACACTTCTTCTGCTTTGTCGAAACGTAGCTCGCTAAACAGTCTGTTGATTCGGATGGTGTCCCATTGCCTTTGATGAGGACGTTCTGTAGATGATTTTCGGGATTCAAATCCTGTCAAGCTTTGATACCATCAATGTATTCGGATATTTCCTCAATGGCGAGGGAGGGTAACTTTAACATAATCCTAACCGTTTAGGCCAATCCGTTCACCGACGATAAAAAAGAGGGTAAAGCTAAGTCCCAAACTCTTCGTATTCCAAGACCTCCACAACGTACCGGCAATGATGCCAATGTCCACTGATCTGGTTGTAGTTTTGGATTCATGAGTGTTCCCAGTGTAGAATTGATGCAATGGTCCATTTCATCAATTAAGTCGATGTTGTTCCATGTTGGAGATGTTCTCAGTAAAAAGACCAATTTAGGGTTTGATAAGCACAACCTAAGAAGGTAGTATACAATTTGGCAATTGTCTAGACTGTCCCAAAATCTTGGAGTACGCTTTCTTGGTCTACTGCAATGGTCCCGTCGTCCAAATAACAAAGCACTAATTCTGATATGAGAGCTGCTATACATGCTTGAATTGCAGAACAGAATAACAGTGGGTCGCACGGGTCTCCCTACTGTGCTCCGTTCATTGACCAAATAGTGTCCTCACCATAAAATAGGAGTGACGGTGTTGTATAACATTGGTCATTGGACATTGGTCCTGGTGCGAGCTTAGATGACATTTTTGAGCGGACCGAGGCATATGCCATTTTTGCTGTAAGTCGGCGGAACGTATTGTAATGAACGAAGAATTGCGATCACAACTGCCGAAGACAGAGTCGAAAGCTTTATAAAAATCTAAATTAAATTTCTGCTCTGGCGATAATACCCGCCACTTAATAAAAAGACTTTGAAAACGAATTTTTCTCAAACTCAAATTACTCTTACGGTTGTACGGATGTATCTTATCGGTATGAATATGTCGTTGGATAGATTATGTCATTAGTTTTATGTTTGTCCGTATTGCGCTATGAAAGCATGGATGACGCCACTTGAGAAAATGGAATAGTTCAATGTTGAGACGTTAATTTAGCTGTTAAAAAAGTAGCACTCCAGAAACAGTCATGTAGGCTGTGTTGAAAATAAGTGAAGGAAATGTGAATGAAAAACCAAAAATGAATTTTTACGTTTATCATCGATCCTTTCAGGGATTGCAGTCAAGCACCAAACTATGGATTAGGCGTCATTTTTTATGTTTGTCCGTATTCAGCTGTAAAAGCATGGAGGACGCCACCTGAAAAAAGGGGGTAGTTCTATGTTGAGATGTTATTTCAGCTATGAAAAACGTAGAGGTCACCACTTGTAGTTCGGGGACAAGACACTGTCTATTATGCCGAACTATAACAGAGGTTAAGTTCCTAAACCTCTCGCTAGTATTTTAGATTTGAAGCTATCACGCAGAAATAATAATTTTCGAAACTTGTTTAGTATAAAGCTATCGTAAGAGATGTCAGATGTCGATCCGAGGAAATCCTTTCTCGCACTGAGTCACGAAATAGTAATTTTTCTGAAGGAAAAACGCCTTCCATACCGTGAAAAAAACTACCTCATACTACATCAAAATCACGCGAGTATTGTTTGTTTTACGTCACACAATTGCAAAATAGTAATTTTTGATACAAGTTTTGTATGAAGGTAGTTTACCGCACTAGATGTGAGATCATGCCCGCAACGGTAGCGGACAAGGAGCCATATATACGCGAACTTTTGAGTTCATCAAAATCGGTTGGAAATTGGCTGAGATATCGAGGTTTGAAAATGACATTTTTGTATGGAGAATCAATTTTTCTATTCTTCTCATCATTATGAAAACTTTTTTTTCTGATCTGTCGGTTTCTATCTAATCTATGTTCTATCCATCTATTGATAATTTTCGATCTCGAGAACTAGACAGCCGATCTTCCTGAAATTTTCAGGGAACGTCAGTCTCGGCCCCAAATGAAAAATTTCGTATATCGCTTTTCCGGGAAAATTCTGGAAAAGACCAACATGTGGAAAAGTGGTCAATTTTGAGGGCTTTTCACGTAGTGCTCGGAGTTTTCGAATTTTACCTCCGGAGTGACAATAGCTAGAGAGTTAGTTTCTTCGGTAAAGTTATAGAGTTTAGTCAGTAGAATTTTTTGGGATCTTAAGAAAATGGCTGCCAGCAGTCAAACCGGCGCCATCTTGAATTTTCGTTTATGCTTTTTCGTTTTTCGAATTAAAGTTCCGGAATGACACTACTTACAGAGATAGTTTCTTCTAGAAAGTTATAGAGTTTCATCAGTAGAATTTTTTGGTATCATTAGCAAATGGCTGCCAACTGTCAAAGTGACGCCATCTTGGATTTTTTGCTAAATTTTGTATAAGAATACCTAGACAGTTGGTTTCTTCAGTAAAGTTATATGAATCAGTGAGAAGAATTGGTGACACGAAGTGTTCCGAAGGGAGCCGAAGGTGACGCTAAGTGTTCTGAAGGCTTCCGAAGATGACGCGAAGTGTTCCGAAGGCAGGCGAAGGTGTCACAAAGTATTCCGAAGGTAGCCGAAGTTGATACGAAAAGTTCCGATGGTAGCCGAAGGTGTTGGAAAAAAATTTTTTTTAAAAAGAAATTTTTTTGGAGAAAAATTTTTTTTTGAGAAAATTTTTTTTAAAGAAAAATTTTTTGGAGAAATATTTCTTTCGAAGAAAATTTTTTGCAGAAATTTTTTTTTTTCTGAGAAAAACTTTTTTTGTAGTAAATTTTTTTTGGAAAAAAATTTTTTTTGGAGAAAATTTTTTTTGAAGAAACTTTTTTTCGGAGAAATTTTTTTTTGAGAAAACTATTTTTTTTTGAGAAAAATTCTTTTCTGAGACATTTTTTTTTGAAGACGATTTTTTTTCGAAGACAATTTTTTTTCGGAGAATTTTTTTTCCCAGAAAATTTTTTTCTGAGAAGAATTTTTCTGAGAAATTTTTTTTCTAAGAAAATTGTCTTTTCTGAGAAAATTTTTTTTCGGAGAAAATTTTTTTCAAAAAATAGAAAATTTTTCACGTGGATTTTAGTTATATAACAACTGAAAACTTCCAAAACGACTGATATCACAACAAAAACCTGTTAAAAGGTTTTAAAGGTCTTAAAATTATTTCGTCGTTAGGTCCGGCATTTGTAACGTAATTTTTTTTAACACAACGTAATTTTGTTTTAAAAAAAGCGCTGTAATTTTTCAGGAAATCAAAACTTTGAACACAAGGCTCCATTCAAATAAACTTCT
The DNA here is from genome assembly GCA_029228625.1 of Pseudolycoriella hygida. Classification (NCBI taxonomy): domain Eukaryota; kingdom Metazoa; phylum Arthropoda; class Insecta; order Diptera; family Sciaridae; genus Pseudolycoriella; species Pseudolycoriella hygida. The sequence goes on along the minus strand of CM055403.1, from coordinate 160,540,627 downwards.
GTGTATTATCTGCGATAGCGTCACCTCAAGCGATATCATTAATTTTGGAAGCCTTTTAAGAGGTTTTTGTTGTGATTGCCGAGCCGAAGGCGAGTTCGGCAACACATCGTGTGCTTTAAACTACCAGCATACGTAACGTGTATCAAACAACGTTTTTTGCAATTCACTGACAAAAACGAGATTTTCTTTTAATATAAAAATTCAATTCAAGTAGTGCGTAAAAAAACCTTCATCGCACTAGTGCGTAAAAAAAACGTCATCGCACTAGTGCGGCAAAATGACTTCATGCGACACCGAAATGACGCACGAAAAAGCGAGTTTTTGTTGGTGAATTGCAAAAAATGATGTTATTTTTGAAAAATTATTTTTTGTCATTATTGAAAGATGATTAATTTCCGAAAAAATTTTGATTATGGAAAATATTTATTTTTAAGAAATGTTTTGAATTTCCAACAAAAAGAATGAATTGAATTTTTGAAAAAAAAATATTACGACACTAATGACTTTTTGTACGACTCTTTACTCTGCACCTTGTACTGATATTTATTTCAGGGACTAGTTTTTATAAACGGAAAGGAAAGACTCTGAAATTGAAGCGTATTGAAAGATGTCTTCAAATGTCATTCCATGCAAAACATCACATTGAAATATGTAATTTAAGTGAGTCACATTAATTTTCCTTCATAAAGCATCATTCGAAGATCCAAATGCTAAAAGCTTAGCGAATAGGCACAATACACAGCACGATTTTCTGTACATTGCAAACAAAATTTGAGACAAAATGTGCATTACAAAACCTTGCTTCAAGCCGATAAGTACGTTGCACATAGATGAGTTTTTTTTTCCTTCATATCCAACACCTTTACCTTGATCGTTAAGGTTAAACGTCGATTATTATCTTGTAACTATTACTATATGCACGCCAAATGATTATAAAATGTTATGAAATCATGTTCCAACTAAAGGATCACTTGTGTTGTACATATTATGCAAATGCATGTGGACATTAAATTTTAACTAAAACTCTTTAAGACGACTACGATATTAGCTTTTAGATGCATTTCTCTTCGTAATGAATCATCATCATAAACGCATCTTGGTACACATAAATTATACAGCACTTCATGCTATATTTGCGTATTACCTGGTGGTATGGTGTTGTAATCGATCATTGAACCGTGCAATCATTTGAATTTGTATGTATAACAACATAAACCCTTAGATAGGTTCATAACTTTGTAAGTGGTGTTGCGGTTTAATTTCTTCAATTACATAACAGCTAGGAAACAATCTATGCATCACCATAGCATCTGGTTCAACTTATAACGTTGAAGGGTGACTCACTGAATGTTGCATTTGGGTCAGTGACCCATGAAGGACAAGACTTACCAGAACCACTTGACATAAATAAAATCTAGTGAAAATTGTGTTGAGGATTTGTTGAAGAGATGTACACAAAACTGATAATTGAAGTCTGCATCCACTGGTTCAGGACACTTTTATATATTTACATCTCAAGAGATTATTGCAAAATTACAAACTGTTTTTTTTATCTGTGCAGATGTGATGTATATATACGTATGTGAGATTTGAATGCGATCTCTTGGTCAGTTTATAAAAAAGGCTTTTGTGTTTCATCGAAAATTCATGCAAAACTATGGGGTAAATTCATTCATCTGCATAATTCTAAATGCATTTTACTTGTGCACGGATAAGAAATCGAACAATGCTGAAAGGAGAAAGAAATCTATGGATTTCAATAAATTTAGCGTTTAAGATACTAACAACGCAGCCTTTGTATTTGATATGCATTTTGAGTTCGATGACCTCTACGATGAATTAATAGTTCGTGTTCTTGTTTATTTTTAATTTTTATTAAATTAGCAGGTTGAGATTTGTTACACGTCATGACGATCGTAACACAGGTAGGTATAATATTCGTACAGCCAGTCACATGTTAGATGAGAGTTCATGGACAACTAATACTTACGTGTGCCATCGTATAAAAGTTAATGTGTAATAAACAGGTATAATCTCGTGTCTAGACGAAAACTAACATTTAAAATTTATCTTTACTGCATATTAGAGAATTAGGAAAAAAGTTTAGCAAATGAGATTGATTACTTAATGCCATCTTAAAAAGTTACCCTGAAAAATCAAGAGCAGCTTATCATCAAAACATATGCAAGGGGCCCGTACGCATCAATATTGAAAACCTGTCCGAAGTAACGGCGTAGAAAACCTTTAATCACTAAAAAAAGCGTGAAACTTAAAAAAAAATTCAAAAAAAAAGTTTGCAAAAAATTAAGTAAACATTAGGATAGGATAAAGTGGAAAGAAACGCTGATTAGATATTTCTTGCACCTAAGCCGCCAATGGGCCTGTTGTGCATTCCCACGTGTCTTAGAGGTTGCCCTTTTTAATTCGATTGAGATAGTCCACGACCGTCTTTGGTGAGTGGTTTTTTATTGATGTTGGGTTCGCTATAAAAGATCCAAAGTGCGTGAATCGAGCCATAATGAGGGCTGGACAGTGACATAGCAGGTGTTCGGCTGTTTGCACAGTGGATTGTCCGCTAGTCCGATCGTATGCATATGCTTATTAAGAGAACAATGCCCAGTAGGGATGTCCGTAATTCTCTTAACGTCTCGCTTGGAGAATGAGAGGAGAACCTTGGTGTGTTTTTCATTTATTCGAATTTTTGAAGTGCCTTGCGTAATTGAGGGATTTCCAACGATTTATAATGTTGAACAATGTAGATACAGACAAGGGGTGGCAGAGCGACCATCTGCTCAGACAGTGAGTCGAAAAAAAAGATTAAACAGCTGAAGGGGACCCTAAACCGATTAGGACTGAAAAATCAGATCACGATCGCGTGGGTCCCTGGGGACACTGGTGTAGACGGTAATGAGAGAGCAGACGAGCTAGCCAGACAGGGTTCAGCATCTACGACCGAGGGCCCAGAGCCCCACATCCCGATCCCACACTCTCTGTGTGAAAGGGCGGTGGAACACTGGGTGCGGGCTGAGTCCGCAAAGAGTTGGTGCGTATACGGTGGAGGAAAGCACACAAAGCTCTTCTTCCCGGCGCCTGACGAGAAGTGGGCCAAGGAGCTTCTCAGAATCAACCGTAGTGGCATTAGAAGAGTAGTGGAAGTGACTGCGGCTTGGAGGAGGAAACGGACGTCCACATAATATGCGATTGCCCGAAGTTCCACCTGCTAAGGAGCATGACATTAGGTGGTTATGTGATTCGACCCTCCGACATCTTAGACCAAGGACCTATCGCTCTAGATAGGTTCTTGGTGAGAACCGGAAGGTTTTAAATGATTTACATGATGAACGGGAAGAAAACAAAGGATCAATAGATCTGTGTTTTAGGAGCCAGAAATGAAAATCTAATGGTACGCTAGGCTCAGGGCCTACAAAAGGAGAAGAAGACGCTCTTCTTGCTAGCTCGTCTGCTTGTTCGTTTCCGGTGATGCCACTGTGATCTGGAACCCAAACTTGTGTTACTTTGCGCTGGGTGAAGAGGAATTGGATTAACTCTCTCCATTCTAAAACAACTGATGAGGTGAATTTATATTCTCCTAAGGATTTGATAGCTGATTGGCTGTCTGTACAGATGAAGATTCGTTGATCCATTGAAGATTTCCAGAGTAGAGAGCATTGTGTTAACACAACCTAGAATACCTGATTGGAATACTGTTATGAAGTAACCAAGGGGTAAGATTTCGGCTACGTTGAGTTCAGGACAGTGAAATCCAGCACCTGAAGTTCCATTTGTTAAGGAACCGTCCGAGTACCAAGATAACTTGTTGCCGGAAGAAATAGATGAGCCGATGGTCCACCCGTTGCGATTGGGGAGGCTAACATCAAATGATTTTTCGAATCTGTATACTGGGATTATTGAGTCGCACGGCATTTCAAGTTCAGGAGGCGCTCCTTAACATTTTTTTCCAAATGTTTGAATGGTTATTATGGTTAGTTATTAAGAAGTAAACATTAAATAAATATTTGTTTTTGTCCTAGGGCTGATCATAGAACTGACCTAGAGCACTTTGGAGAGGCTTCTTACTCATACCTCCCTTCGCCTTTTTTTTCTCTGCAACACTGTACAGAAAACCTCATTATCAAAGGAATATTCACAAAGAACCACCAATGATCGTGTACGGTCGCTAGCGTGAGGTTGACCTACACTAGAGAAGAGCGATTTCGCAGAGATATAAGTCAAAAAGTTCCACCAACCTTCAAAAAACCACTTTTTTGACAGTAAATTCGAAAGTTTTTAACCGATTTTGACCAAATTAAGCTCCGTAATCAGGTTTTCAATGATCTTTCAGGAAAAAAAAGATTTTCTAAATGGGAGAAGATTTACCGGATTTATGCAGGAAAAACACGTTGTGCCCTTGTCTGAGTCTGAGTCCAAGGGCTCAAATTTGAAAAAGTTTCCTCCATAAATTGTCTGGAATTTTCAATCCTTTCAAAAATATTAGTATTTCAAAAATTTCAAAAATAGTAGTTTAACGCACTAGACGTGCCGATACGAGCTGCAATTTACCGACAAAAACGAGCTTTTCCCTGTGTTTCCACTTAGGAAAATTTGTCGAAATTTCAATTATTTTTCGCAATAAGGCGTAAAAACAGCCTTTACGCACGCGATTGAAGACGCCATGACCCGGCCTTAAAAAAGTTTTATGAAACGCCGTTGTGAAAACTGACCTTTTTCATGCATCGTTTCGGTGACATTAGAGAGGTCGTTTTATAACTGGTTTTACTTTTTATCGCTAGTGACAAAAAGTAACTTTTTATTACTTATTTGGGTGAGTAAAAGTAACTTTTTATAATAGACTTGCGTGATAAAAAGTAACTTTTTGTCACTAGTGATAAAAAGTAACATTTTATCACTCATACAAAAGTTCATGTTTCACAAGTTGTTGCATAAAGTCTTGTATGAAACACGTTCCGAAATTGGTTGTTTTTGTCACACGATGTGGTTATTCAACTCGCTTCGCTCGTTTGATAACTTCACATCAAGTGACAAAAACCACTCGATTTCGCAACTAGTTGCATAAATAACTATTGTCGCACTAGTGTGAAAAGTGACTTCACGAGACACTTCAATTTTTTTGCAATTCACCAACAAAAAACTCGCTTTTTCATGCGTCATTTTGATGTCGTATGAGGTCACTTTTCGCACTAGTACGATAAATGTTTTCGCACTAGTGCGTAATAACTGCTTTAACTCATCAGTGGGATAAAATTTTATCGCACTAATGGGTTAAAGCTGTTAATACGCACCACTGCAAAAAATAAATGAAATTTTGACAATTTTTCGCAAATGGAAACACGCAGGGAAAAGCTCGTTTTTTTGTCCGTTAATTGTGAAAACGCATACCTTCGGCTCGTGTCGTGTCTTCATACGTAACTTATATCAAAAACTAATATTTGAAAATCGAAAGAGATTTATTCGAGTTATGTCTAAAAAACCCAAAGCCACTTGAGACGGACGGTCCGACAAAATTTTTCTTGCAGATTGGGCAACTAGGATCAAATCGATTAGTTACAAACGTAGTGGTAAACGCATAAGCCCTCGTACTTTGTACGGGTCCAAAGATATTGTACTTTTGAGATTTCATCTACAAGCGCTTCGTTTGTCGCCCATTTTTATGAACGGGTTACTGAGTCTTTAGATCAGCAAAGCCTTGAAGAAAGCACTGACTCTACTGACTCGAGTTTGTGACAATGGATTTCCACGCATTTTCTAAGAATTTCGAAATATTTTAGGTGGATTTTACAGACAGTTTTTCAAGAATTTTCAAGTATTCTGAATGACTTACTTTCGAATTGGAAGAATTTTCTTTGATTTTGTACTTTATGAAAACTTGAGAGATTTTTTTAAGGATTTTCTACGAATTTAGGAATTTTCTTTTTAGAACAAAAAGATTTTTTTCGTTTATGAACCCGTCGTTCTCTATCTGAAATATTTTTCATGTTAAATAATCTTTTCAGGTTTGGTATTCTATGAAATTTTTGATGATTTTCATTTCAAATGATAGGCGCGCGGTAGCAATTTTTTTAGAATTTTTTTTTCGTAGACTGCGGAACCATATATACCGCTAAGTTTTGACTCCTCCCACTCCTTGCGACGTACCCCCCGGAAAATATTTTCCCAGATTCTACTCATTAAAATCGGTTCAGTGGATCTGCATCCGATTTGCATAGAAGCCAAAGTTAGTGAAAACATCCTACGTTAGTTAGTTGGTTACTGGCTTCCATTGGCACTTGTATGAAAAACAACTTTTTTGGCTCCCGCTCAAAAAAGGCTCGATAACTTTTCTTGACATTTTGCAAGGTGGGCATTTTACGCCATATGAGATTTAAAAAAATGGGGGGGGGGGGTATCGGCCTCGTTGGGCGCCAGGGGCCTGGCCTATTTTGGAAAATCGAATTTCCAAAAATTTCCAAATTTTCCAAATAATTTCCAAAAATTTTCAAAATAATAATTCTGAAATTATTTGGAAAATTTGGAAATACGATTTTCCAAAAATAGGCCCTGCCAGCGGCCAGGCGCCATATAAAGCCCATATGTACATGTGTATGGTAGCACATTTTGTATGAGACAAAGGTTGGGTGTTCGAGATAGAGGTTTGGTGTCAAAGGGAAAGTTGTTGGGTTGGGTGTGCAATGTATCGGGATGACCAACATGGCGGAAAATAGGCGGGGACTCAGAAAAAAACTTTTGATGTGTTGTAGGGGAAGTTGAGGGGATCATTTTTGCCCATGAAAGTGGTAGCCGCCGCGCTTCAGTTTGGCAGCGGCAGCGGCTCAAAAACTTTTTTTATATGTTGTAGAGGAAGTTGAGGGGATAAATTTTTCTTTCGCTGGAAATTTTAATTTTTATTCACCGTAATTTTTTTTTGCTGAAAATTTTTTTCGCCGCAAATGTTTTCTTCAAAATTTGTTTCCTCTTTTCTTCCAAAACTACTGATATCCCAACAAAAACTCTTTTTAAAATGGAAATAAGACCCAAGTCCTCGTCCCTTCTTCCAAAGCAACTGATCGCAATTTAGGCGACACTTGCAGCTTCGGAACAAAAAAAGTTCTTCTGAAATATTTTCAAATTTGATTAAAAAATGCGTCACAAATGCTGGACCCTCCCAATGTAATAATTGTTCAGCGCTTTCAGTTTTCATACCCCAAAAATTTAGCTTTGCGCGATGTGTGGAGTCGGGTAGCCAGATTTTTGGGGTGTGAAATCTGAAAGCGTGGAAAAATTATTACATTGAGAGGGTCCGGTATTTGTGACGCATTTTTTAATCAAATTTGAAAATATTTTAGAAGAATTTTTTGCGTTCCGAAGCAGCAATCGTCACCTAAATGATATCACTTGTTTTGGAAGAAGTGACGAGGACTTGTGTCACATTTCCCTTTTAAAAAGGGTTTGTGTTGTGATTTGGAATACGCAATCAATATTCAATGAACATTTTATTGAGAAGGTCAATTGGGGACCAGTGAGAAAATTATATTATTGGCGAGGATTAAACGAAAACTTTAAGGGTCATGTCGTTAGAAGAGACTGTAGTGATGAACTTTGGAAACGTTCCAGACCGCCAAGTAGAATTTCTCAAAATTTTCTGAAACTTTTTTTATTTCTTTTTTATTTTTGCCAAAAAAATCTTTGAGGAAAATGTAAAAAACTTGGAAAAATATTTTCTCGAAAATAGTCACTGTCACTATAACTGTGTGCATTCAAACACTAAAACAAGTTATGGCGAGAACGCTGAGAACCTTTTTGTTTAAAAGATGATTTACTTATGTTTTTCTAATAAATTAATTATTTTTTCAGTGATTTAAAGCGAGTTTAAGTTAAGCCTTTTGCGAAGATTTCTATTATATTCACGTCAAAAAATTCTTATATTTTTGCCCTGACAGATGCTTAGTAATTAGAAACCAGTAAAATATCAACTCAAGAGAAATGTAATTTTGATTTTAACCCAAGAAAAACCACAAAAATTTTTAAATCTCTTTTTCTTAGAAATTATTATTAAGTGAGATGTAAGTACTACATAACAGAATGTAACGTTGTAGGCGACATTAAAATTGCCTTTGTACAAGAGGCCTGCAAAATGAATGTCCAGCCTGACAAGGTTGCTCTAAAGTCGCTACTTAATAATTGCATTTTGTCCATGCGCTTAGTAAGTAAACTTTGAAAATTTAACAATGTGCTTTGTTTCTCCAGGTTCTAATGGAATGTAAAAGGTTAATTTCCTCGATATTTTTTCGTGCTGCTATTTGTCATGCTGAATAAATAAATAAATAAATAATGTAACACTCGGAACCGTTAATACTTATCGATTATAGGGTCTAATAAATTTCCCTGTAATTGAATTGTCAAAAATGTTATAATTTATTATTTTGTGGTGATATAAGTAAACAGAAATATTATCGAAAATGTTTGCCATTACAACACACATGAAATGAATTTGATATGAAGTTAACTCCAGGCATTTTCCATACAATCGAACTGAACGTTTTAGCCTCTTTACCATTTAGTTTGCCTATGGTGTTAGCCGAAGTATATATTTAATCCGTATAACATTGTAATGTCAATCAATAACATTTTGATGAATGTTTGTTGTTTATTTACACGGTTTATGATCGTATTTAGTTGGTAGACTTCAACAACATGCATAATCATGTTGGGGCCATTTAATTGTGACCATATGCAATGTTGCCACAGCCACAGAACATGGGTGTGTGTACACAATTTATGAATAACAACAAAAGGAGTTTTTGTTCTACAATCTTTGAAAACTGAATTTTCAAAATGATCTACTTGAACTTGCCTTTTGGATGAATAGTAAAAACAACGATGTTTATCGAATATTAATCAACAAACATTCATCGTGGTTGTACAAATATGCGTAGAATAATCTTTTCTCTCTTTTTTTTAAATAGTCAACACTGGAATATAGCTACTTGTTGATAACGTGAATAAACACCATTTTCACACCAGACTGTATGGCAGCGTACGAAAAAAAAAAAAAACCGTCCGTATGTTCGTTTCGTTTGTTATTATTTATTTAATATTTGGTTATACTTTTATATTCTGTAATGCCTGAAAGAAAAACATTGGACCTACGACAGACCCGTACGATCCTTAATAAAAGAATAGATATCGCAAAATCGTTAAAATAGTCATATTGCCAAACTACAGCAACATTTTTGACACTAGGGCAAATTGTAAGACCCTCTTGAGCTCTATGACCTATAGTTTGATACAGTAAATCACCAAGTCTCGATTCTAGACTTCCTATAATCCTGAAATAAGGAGTACGGACTATAGATCCATTGCTCCCACAATATCCACTACAACTTTCTTTGGAAAGCCATCTTCTATACCTCATACTTTACAAAATTTTTATGAAAAAGCATCAACTTGAGCCCACACTTTGGACTCTAAATACTTACCTACTTTTCATTCGGTACCCTACTGACCATTTTGTGTGTTTGTCCTGCAAAAATACACCTGTTTGAAGTAGTCAACAAATAAAGACAGTTCTATTGTGAATTGTTCATACGTAATTAGTGAATGTTGACTTTTTTCGTTGACTACTTCAGTGTTCACATTGAAGTGGTCAACATTTTTAAGTCAATAAAAAAATTGTTTTTCTTTGTTGACTTTTTTGTTGGCTTTTTTCGTTGGCTACTTCAGCCTATAGGGTGAAGTAGTCAACATTTTTTATAGTCAAAAAGAAAAAAAAAATTTTTTTGTTGACTACTTCAGCATGTAGGCGGAAGTAGTCAACAAAAAAAGCAACATCATGCGAAATTAGTGATTGTTGACTATCGTTGTTGACTACTTCAACGTATAGACTGAATATATATATATGAAGTATTCAATATTTGTTCAGTACTTTCCGAAAAAAGTTTAAAAAAAAAACTAAAAAATAGAAACTTTTATTTTTAAAAATTTGAACCAAATTTTGCTGGTAAAATTTGTTGCCTACTGGTATAGGTGGCGACACGGTATTCCACACGAATTAGGAAAACCAAAATTAGGGAAAACCAAAATTAGGAAAAACAAAAATTTGGAAAAAAATTAGGAAACCGAAAATTAGGATAAATAATTATTTGCCGAAAGTAAGGAAAAACAAAAATCAGGAAAAACTAAAATTCGGAAAAGCAAAGAGCGGGGTTTTGGGCAGAGATCCATGCACGGAAGGCAGCCTACAGGGCATTAGCAGCTCGCCACAGGCGCGGGGTTTTAGGGGGCAGAGCCCCCTACATACCAATAATAATATTGCGACCTCCTTAGAAATTGAAAATTTTTATGTTTTTCCTGATTTATTTCCTTCCTGATTTTCGTTTTTCCTAATTTTGGTTTTTCCTAAATTTGGTATTTTCGGATTTCTGTTTTTCCTAATTTTAGGTTCCTGATTATCGTTTTCTGATTTTCATTTCCTGACTTTTGGTTCCTCATTTCTTGATTCCTGATTTTTGCTTTCCTAATTCAGGTGGACATTAGATTCGTCAGCTAAAGATCATCATCAGTGACCCCCCCCCCTCCCTACTCCCGGGTTGAAATTCGACTGGTTACAAACGTCGTGGTAAACGCAATAGACAAATTCAGCGTCATAGATGAAGCCAGTGTCGCCACGCACCTATACCAGTAGGCAACAAATTCTACCAGCAAAATTTCGTTCAAATTTTTAAAAATAAATGTCTCTATGTTTTAGTTCCTATGTTTAAACTTTTTTCGGAAAGTAGTGAACCAACCTGTTGACTGTCAAATATTGAATACTTCAGTCTATAGGCTGAAGTAGCCAACAAGAAAATTATTATTTTTTGTTGACTATAAAATATTGACTGCTTCAGTCTATAGATTGAAGTAGTCAACAACGATAGTCAACAATCACTAATTTCGTAGATGTTGCCTTTTTCGTTGACTACTTCCGCCTACATGCTGAAGTAGTCAACAAAAAAAGTCAACAAGAAAATTATTTTTTTTGTAGACTATAAAAAATATTGACTTCTTCACCCTATAGGCTGAAGTAGCCAACGAAAAAAGCCAACAAAAAAGTCAACAAAGAAAAACCAATTTTTTATTGACTTAAAAATGTTGACCACTTCAATGTGTAGACTGAAGTAGTCAACAAAAAAGTCAACATTCACTAATTTCGTACGTATTACGTAAGAACAATTCACAATAACTTTTTTTTCTTGTTGACTACTTCAGCCCGATCAAAAATACAGCGTACTTACTTATAACTTTCAGCTTTTTGTGAGATACCAATCCACTTGAGCCCACAAAATTCATGCATAGACCAGACATGCATCAGCATAATACGTAAACGATACATGCAAAGCAAAGGTGAATATGTATATACCCATGCGCGCTGCATGCGAGAACTTTGGTACCGCATATATCGTTCATGAACGCATTTATGAATCTAAATTTTGTGGGACAGATTGGATCGGTATCTCACAAAAAGCTGAAAGTTTCAAATAAATTCCCAAATATTAGGCCCTGCTAAGCAGTACGTGTGGAAAATTTTGACTAACCTTTGAAAATCTGACCACTTTTTCAACCATATCTCTTCACCAATTTTGATAAATTTCGAACTTTCCACCACCGTCCAGAAAACAGAGGAGAAGAATGAACGTTCATACGGAAATTTTCATCAATAGTGCCTGGAATGTTTCTTGATCGAATCGTTAGCAAATGTAGGAATGGACCCAGCAGTCGCGTATTTCGTACGGGTCTAAAAAGTACTTAAGAATTTCATAATCACACGCATCTATCATTAGAACTACAAGGAAATTAACACAGCGTAGGGATCTAGCATTAATTATGTTATGCAATAGTGATCTGTTATTTTCATTATATAATTTCACAAGAATAACAGTTACAGTTGAAAACCGGAATGAAGCTCTCTACAGCCATAACTTAAAGACTGATTCATTTGTTTTTGAATAATTTTGCAACAAAATTTGAATTGAAAAATTAATGGCATAGGAAAAAGGAGACCAAATCCTTGAAGCTCAGAATAGATCACATGCTTTTCATCATTATTCATTAGACCTGTCCAAAAATGTACGGAAAAATTAAGTTTTCGAAAAGTTAGGGGGCCCGACCGGAAAATGGTGTCAAATGGTTCACCGAGAAAAAGTTTCTATGGATCGGTTGAAATCCGGAGCGATTTAATAGGCTCAATGGCGTTAAAGGAGAAAAATGACCGAAGTCCGAGCATCAATATCTTCGTCGGCAAGTGTCCGAATATTCTTGTTAATGAGCTTGTCTTCTAGGGTTTTTCTTTCTCTAAAAATTGTTTCTAAGAAGCTTGACTCTAAAGCAATTCACAGTATGACTTTCCCTTAATTGAAGTGGATACAATTTTAGCAAAAATGCTGCACTACTTCAGCCCAAAATCCATTAAAACTCATTAAGACTCATTAAGGCCCATTAGCACCCAATCACTTAAAACTTATGCAAAGACCCGTACGTATCAGAATGATCAGAATACATATGCAAATTCTTTTCAATCCACATTAGAAAAATGATTCACGAAATTGCTCAAGGCAATTTCGAAGGCCCTTCTGAAGTTCTCTGCCATAGTTCTCGAGATGTAAGTCATCCTTCCCAATTCTAGAAGGGCATATATCACTTATTAAGGCATTTTTCCACAAACCCTCAAACACGTGTTCGCTAAAATGCAAGCTTTGTCTTTAAATCAACTTTCTAACTGCCATAATTCTTGAAGTTCTTCGCTAAAATTTCATTCTCTACAAATTTGTCTTCGGCAGTAACAGTAAGTCTTTTCCACATCGGTCGCATTAAGGGTCGTTTCTGAATTCGATGGTGCATGGTGTTGGTTAATGAAGTAGTGGCTGGTCAGAGAGGCTAACGATTGTATTGGATACCTGCGCTCCAAGACCACTGATGAAGTGAATTTATAACCTCCTAAGACTTTAATCACTAATTGGTTATCAAAGCAGATAAACTGCATGATTCTCTAGACGAGGCTCAGTACATTCAGTCACCTCGTCTACTCATACATTAATGCTACTTACCTCCGATTGAAAGATTGTTACATAATTAGCTAACGTCAACATGTTTTCTTTGTCTGGGGAGGAGTCATCTGCAAACCATGTCCGGCGATTAGCTAATGACTAAAAAGACGAAATTCACAATAACAAGAATTACTAAATGTTTTTAAAATTCTGCGATTAATATTCATTAAAACCCATAAAGACTTGAGCGTGCGCCGGCGTTTCATCGGCTGGATCTTCAAGACAGTCTCTAGCCTTAGGACTACATCCTACACTTGTCCAATGTTCAGCAAAAATGTAGATGAGAGTTGTATCTAATCGGCTCTCAAAGACAATTTTGCTAGTAAATGTCCCTGGAATAAATTAACTGAGTTGGGCCGACTTAAAATCGAACATTTGGCCTTATTCGACTGACAATCGATTTTAAGTCGGCGCAACTCAAATAATTTGTTCTAGTAAGATTTACAAGAAAATTGTCTTTGAGAGTCGATTAGGTATAACTCTCCTCTTCATTTTTGCTAAACATTGGACAAGTCAAGGATGTAGTCAAAAGGCAAGAGACTGTCTTGAAGACCCAGCCGACGAAACGCCAGCGCACAGCTCTAATTAAGACCCATTAATGCACTTAAAAACCCATTAAATCCCATTAAAACCTATTAATACCCATTAAAACTCATTAAAGCCCAAAAACCCCATTAAAGCCCATTAAACCAATTTTTTTTTTCAAATTTTAAGTGAGTGTCTACTACTACTACTAGCCTCGAGCATGGTAAAGAGAGGGAGAGAGAGAACAAACCTTTGTTTAGTCCTGTTTTTTTTTTCTACTACCCACAGAATTATTGTTTTGCAGCTGCATCCAAAGGACGTATTTTTTCCGACGCATGCTACAAGGTAACACCGAAGTGCGAAGTCCACCACATACTGAGGAAAATATATGTGCAAGCGACGTAGGAATGTATATGTAGTATGCCATACGTAACGAACGTGTTATGAGCTCACATAATACGTGCACAGCGTTCGTAATACGTGCGCGGTGGATAAAATACGTCGGCGGCGTATATTAATAAACACAATTCCTACGTCGCCTGTAGATATTTTCCTCAGTGCACTGTCAAATCTTGTTTTGGTTTTTAATACGGATTATGAGCCGTATTTCTCAGCATTCAGCTGACCTAATTTCTCTACTTCTGGCTCGAGCGGAGAACCTCTCTTCGGCAACGTGCATATACCCTGACTGTCTTAAGGCAGCCTGCATCACTCCGGTTTATAAAACGGAAAACAAGGCTGACCCGTTGAATTACAGGCCAATATCTGTCCCTCCTATGGTGAATAAAATCTTTGAAATAAATATCTATAAAAGGAGGGAAACGTGTGAGTGCTCTTTTCTTAGACTTGACCAAAGCTTTCGATTGTGTCAATCATCGAAAGCTTTTGTACAAGCTTGAGATGGCGGTAGTGCGGGTGACTCATCTACGGCTGATGGAACGTTATCTCAGTGGCTGCCAACAGTGTGTACGAGTTCGACGTGAAATTGAAATTGGTGTACCGCAGGGAAGTGTACTGGGGACACTTCTGTTCCTTATCTATATTAATGATATACATCAGTTACATTTGAAGGGCACTGTGAACTTATTCGCTGACGACACAGAAGTCTTTTGTACGAACATGACTCTTTGCCAGAATGTGATTGATCATAATGCAGATCTTGCCCTGATCAATGATTTTCTGGAGATAAACGGTCTGACTCTGAATACCAAAAAGACAAAAGTCATGCATTTTCGTAATGAGGTAATTGAGCAGGTTACGCTGAATGGGGAAGTGATCAAAATCGTCCGCTGCTATAAGTATCCTGGACTCATCATTGACGAAAATCTGAGCTGGAGGCCACAGACATCAAAGCTATGTGGGAAGATGGCGTCACTTAGTGGAGTCCTGTGTAAGATTAAGGACAAGCTTCCAAAATCAGTCTTAATGAAAACTACACCAGGGCATTCCCACCTTAATTATGCGGTGGGAGCATATCCTCCAAAAGCGATGTGTAAAACATATATGTAAGTTGAAGCAGACCCACTCGACATACGACTTGTTTAGGACCCACCGCCTGGGGATCCTGAATGTTTCTAGTCTACATAAGCTGAGTGTTTGTTGTTTTTTTCACGGTTCTTTGGCGGAAAAAACGCACAAGGCAATTTCTATCGAAAGAACATCGCATCGCTTTCCGACAAGAAGGAAACCGGTAGTGATACTGGCAACAAAAACGATAGTGCGAGGGGTTAAGGCGGTTTCTTTTTATAGTGTAAAATTATTCTATGATTTGCCAGCACGGTTACAGAATGCGTTGCATAATTGTTTCAAATCTATGCTCAAGGAATCGCTCTCAGAAAGACAGTATCTAGGATGATTCCTCTACTGATCTGTCAGTGGAAGGAGAGGAGTAGGGAATATTCTTTTAACTTATCTATGGATTTATTTACTTATTGTATGTATTGACTATGGGCGTGGGTATTCATTCTAAAGATAGAGGGGGGAGAGCTGGGTTAAATGGATACATAATTAATAGAACGGCGGAATCTTCTTAAGCAGAAATAGTGGCTGAACATTGAGAATGTACTTCCAGCTTGGGCTCTCCTAGGCTCATCGATGTGTTGGACTGCAGGCCCCTGTTTCTTATTGAATTCTTGCTACTTATTAAATTGATCTGTTCAATGCATAAAATTTCTCTTTGATGTAAATAATAAAAAAAAATATCCTTTCTTCGTCCGCATATAATGTTGGCCCGCAAACCTCTACATCCCACTCGAACACCTGTGGAGTGATACAAAACGATGGGAAAGTAACAAGCTAAGAAATCTGCTTACAAAATGTGACAAACTTTGCAGACAACTATAACAGACGATCAATTAAGCGTTATTCGTGTAAAACTTAATGCAGTGATTTCTAGCGACATTTCCGTAAAATAGCTCTTCGATGCATCCTCATCTATTACCAATATAAAAGCCGACAGTCATTTATTATTTTCCTTAATACAAACCCCTTTTTCACTTAAATTAAAGTACGTTCAATCATTTATCATATCAATCGCAGTAAGAAGTTTCATAACACATAATACATCTAATTAGGGAAATTGATTTTTTTCTCGTGTTTTAAAAACAGCAAAACTGAGAGATACAGCAGATCATAAATCATCAGTTTATAAGTCATCGTTAAAACTCTTTATTATTTTTTTACCTCAAATCTATTAATCGCGCATATTCTTCTGGGACTGCAGCAAGCAATGTTTTTAAGGCATTTGATATGCATGGTTTATTTTCCGAAAAGTTGTTCGAGAAGACAGAATTGATGTTTAACGACACACAATGCAACATACCCATAAATAAATTAAAAATTACTTTCAATTTATTCGTCATAAAAAAAAAGTTGAATAATTTATGAGTCAACCGAAATCATAATTTCGAAGCATCAAGCAATGGTCTTCAGAACCAACAAATGTTTAATACAATTAATAAAAATAACAAACCACATAACAATTGTTTGTTTCGATCACTTCAACGTGGGAAAATTGACATATTCGATCAAACCGAACAAATAGTTCGTTTTAAATGGAGAGGAACTATCACCACATAATCTAAATAAAAAAGTGGAATCGGATTGACAGATTAAAACCTTTTCTACAAACAAAATATAGGTTGCGTGGAAAAAAGAATAGAAAACATTGGTTGGCCAATTATTTTTAGGGTAGATTAGAGTGTTAGTTATTGAAATATCTTCAACAAGAAATAAATAGGATTTTGTTTATTTAATTTATTATAATTGGTATCATCAAACGCAATTATATTTAAGTTTAAAAGAAGGGAAATAATTTAATAATTAGTCCGACATGTCCAGGTGTGAAGGACAGTGGTACAATATTTCTTTATGGCGTTCATTCGGTATTATTTATACGGAGTGACTATTCGGACGCGCGTCCGAATAGCCAGTTCCACTAGTATCAACTATTCGGACGTCGCGTCCGAATAGCCAGCTCCACTAGTATCAACTATTTGGACGCCGCGTCCGAATAGCCAGCTCCACATCAACTATTCAGACGCCGAGTCCGAACAGCCAGCTCCACTGGTATCAACTATTCGGACGCCGTGTCCGAATAGCCAGCTACACTAGTATCAACTATTCAAACGCAGCGTACGAATAGCCAGCTCCACTAGTATCAACTATTCGGACGCCGCGTCCAAACAGCCAGCTCCACTAGTATCAACTATTCGGACGCCGCGTCCGAATAGCCAGCTCCACTAGTATCAACTATTCGGACGCCGCGTCCGAATAGCCAGCTCCACATCAACTATTCGGACGCCGAGTCCGAACAGCCAGCTCCATGCTCCACTAGTATCAACAATTCGGACGCCGCGTCCAAACAGCCAGCTCCACTAGTATCAACTATTCAGACGCAGCGTACGAATAGCCAGCTCCACTAGTATCAACTATTCGGACCCCGCGTCCGAATAGCCAGCTCCACTAGTATCAGGTGTTTTCCAAAGCTCATTGAAACGATCAACATTAATACCTATACGAAAGAAGCCTGGAACGAACACCGACCAATTCATATGCTCCTCCCTTGTTTGGAAAAATTAATTGGAAATCTTGTTCAAAAACAATTGACTGAATTCATTATGGATGATCAATTACTACAAGATCACCAATCCAGCTTTCGTAGTCAAAACTCGTGCGAGACAGCAATCAATGAAATTCTTTACGAATGGAAAGAAGAGCTTAATGAGTCGAAAATTATAATTGCAGTCTTCTTGGATTTTCAGAGAGCATTCCAAACAATTACACCAACATTACTTTAGAGCAAACTGCATGCATAAATTGGGTATACGAGGCTCTTGAATAGTTTAAAAGCTACCTCACAGATAGGGCGCAAAAAGTCAAAATATCTCTGAATCTTTAAACAATCAGTTAGGAGTACCGCAGGGATCTATCCTCGGACCTATACTCTTTATATTGTACATCAATGACCTTGGAAATAAGCTCAGCAACAGTGAAATGAAATTATTTGCCGATGACACAAAATGCAAGACAAGTGTATGAGAAACATATTGAGAGGCAAACGTAAGACAGAATCAACAAAAATGCTGGATAAATTAAAATTAATGAGTTCAACTGAATTAATTGTTTACAATACCACACAATTTATACATAGGATTGTAAAAGGCAAAGCGCCTCAATATCTGACGAACAAAATCCGATTTAATTACGAAGGCCAGACTAGAGTTTTAACGAACTCTTATGATATTAAATTGACGACAGCACTAAAATTGAATAGTCAAAACGCGTTATTTTACAAATGAATAAAAATGTACAACTCGTTACCAAAGACAATTACTGGAGAAGCATCTCTGCATAAATTTGAAAAATTAAATGAAAGACAAAGTCTTAGTTTTAAGTATTTTTTGTAAAAGTTATTTTGATGGAATTTATTCTAAATAAAAAAAAACATTCATTCATATCAACTATTCGGACCCCGCGTCCGAATAACCAGCTCCACTTGTATGGACTATTCGGACGCGCGTCCGGATAGCCAGTTCCACTAGTATCAACTATTCGAACGCGGTATTAATCTACCAATGTAATTGATCAGTAAAATGTGAAGCAGCACTGTTGGTATTTTCACATTAATGACGCAGTCCCCAAACTCCAAAAAAACGTCCATAAACCCAAAAAACTACATACTAAAACCTTTGGGACAAGACACGATGTATAGGCGAACTTTGGAGTTTTTCCCCCCTGCCGCCTCCCCCTCCAAATTATTTAAAAAGAACTACTTCCTATCCTGATTCCAACGCACTTTGGATCATCAAAATCGGTTGAAAACGAGCCGAGATATCGCCAATCAAAGATGACCAATTTCCATATAAATAAAATGGTAAAAATATGTTTGAAAATAATCAAAATTTTATTCCTGTGTTGTGTGTCCACGATGTATCATGGCCCCACGGTAGTAAGGGGCCGTGACGCAAGTCTTACACGCCAAAAAATTCACAAGAAATTTTTTCGTAGACTAAGGAACATATATACAGGAACTTTTTGACTCCCCCCCCCCCCGCGACGTACCCCCCGGAAAATATTTTTCCCGGATTCTACGGAAAATTTTAGGCCGAAGTGTCTTTTTACTCATTAAAATCGGTTATTGGTATTTTGTATGGAAATGGACTGAAATCGAATATTTTTAACTAGTCAATTTGGTAAACCTTTCTTTCTTTCTTTGTGGCAATTTTTGGCAGGATGACCCACATCTCCTGAACTATGAGAGTTAGAAAGTTGATTCCAAAAGCGAAGTTGTAGAGAATTAAATTTAAGCGAACACGTGTTTCAGGGTTTTGGGGAAATATGGCCCAATCCTGGTATTTGGTCACGTCCATAATTAGGCAGGAGAAACCAAATCTCAGGAACTATGAGAGTTAGAAAGTTGGTTCCAAAGGCGAAGTTGTAGAGAATTAAATTTTAGCGTACACGTGTTTCATGGTTTTGGGAAAATATGGCCTAATCCCGGGACAACGCCACTTCCAGATTCCAGAGGGATGATCCTTACCTCTAGAACTATGGCAGCTAGAAAGTTGCTTACAAACTTACAAAAGTACTGATATCCGCAAAAAAAACCTCTTACAGAGGAGGTGTGACGCAAGTCATTATGCCTGCTTACAAAAGCTGTGAAATCAGAAAAGTGTGACGCATTAATCAACTAAGGTAAAACTATTTTGACGCAATTTTTTGAACTCAACATAATTTTGTTTAAAAATTTTTGTTGCGAATCGAAGCTTTATGCGTCACCCCCCTCTGATTTCAGAACTTTTGTAACTGGAAGAAAATAGTTTTACCTTAGGTGATTAATGCGTCACACTTTTCTGATTTCACAGTTTTTGTAAGCAGGTATAAAGACTTGCGTCACACCTCCTCTGTAAGAGGTTTTTTTGCGTCTATCTACTTTTTTTTCTCGAGAACCGCCACCGCCCGGGCGATTTCCTTAAAATTTTTAGGGAAGTTCAGTTTCGGTCCCAAATGGAAAATTCAGCCGGTTGCTACCCCCAAAAAAATCTTGGAACTGAGTTATTGGCCTTCAAAGTTTTCATACCACCCCCATATATGAAAATCCACCGACGGACGGGAGCACTTCTTCGGCTATATCTCGGCCGGTAGTGGTCAGATCGCGGTGAATGCCGTATCAAATGAAAGGTATCCATCTCACGAAACCAACGGAACGGAACCAGTGGAAATCGGATGCGTGGCTCGTTGCCAGGAGTCGGTAAAAGTGGTCCGAAATGAGCTACGCTGCCGTAGAGCGACTATGAGAACATTTTTTTTGAAATGACCGAAATGATGTGGAAAGTACGTAGGATGATGTGGGAAGTGTGTGGGATGATGTGTGAAGTGTGTGGGTTGATGTGGGAAGTTTTTTTTGAACAAATTTTTTTGACAATTTTTTTTTTTGAAAATTTTTTTTTACACTCACGGAAAAGTGAAAACCGACACATTTTTGTGTTTTGTGGTTTACTGACTTTATTGTTTTTTTCATATAAAAATACATACATCAAGTAAACACAAAACCAAATATGTGTCGGTTTTCACTTTTCCGTTAGTGTACAATTTTTTTTTTGAAATTTTTTTATTTGAACTTTTTTTTGAATTTTTTTTTTTTGAAAAATCTATTGTGTAAACCTCTTTTTGAAATACAACTTTTTTTTCAATTTTTTTCCAGCTTACTTCCAAAAGAATTGATATCCCAACAAAAACCTCTTAAAGGTAAGGTGTGACGCAATCCCTATGTCCACTTCCAAAATAAATGATATCGAATCGATGGAAGTGACGCTTACGCTGGTCGAACGCAAAAAAAATAAATAAATGGAAATAACTCTATCTCGTGTTCAAAAAATGCGTCACAGATGTCAGACCCACCAACGTATAATTTTTCTGTTCTTTCAGCTTTCAAACCGTAAAAATTTGTCTCCACGTGGGTGTGAAGTCTGAAAGTGTAGAAAAATTATTACTTACGCGAAAATATTTTGCTCCGTAAAATTTATTTTACATGTTGATGCTCGGAAAATGCGTTTTCCGAGTCGCTTGCGACGAGATAATGACGCATTTACCGACATGTAAAATAAATTTTACGGAGCAAAATATTTTCGCGACCATCCACTATCTACTTGATCAAGTGGCTGTAGCGCCGAAAAAGTAAAGTAAGTAACTCCGTGAAATCTCTTTCTCCACACGTTTTAAAGTAAGTAACATCTCATTTGTGGCATTTAGGTCACTAGAAGAAAACTATTCTCTGACTGCAATTATAAAAGTTCAGAAAATAGTTTTTTCCTCGTTGAAGATGTAGAAGTTAAGAAATATAAAAATACTTACTCGATTGTCCATAAGCAGAATATGTGGATAAGTCGATATCTTGCGTTACAGTCCTCGGAGGAAAATAAAAAATATTGATGTTCGAATGTTCTTCGTTATTCTTTTGAATTCGTAAATCTTTTGAATTTGAAACCATTTTTAATGCAATAATAACTTCACATTTATGCGTCAATTTTATTTGTTCGTCGGGAGCTGAAGTTAAAAAAAAATGAAAAGTACATTTATAAAACAGCAGTTAAGCCAACAAAAATATTATTTTTAAGATGGTCATAAACAATTATATTATCTGCACACACTTTGGTTTATATTTTTTCGTGAAATTTAATGCTTTGCAACGTTCCATAATATTTACGACTATTAAAATGATAAAAAAGTGGCTTTTCCGCTACGTAACACACATATGACATAGCGACTATTAAAATGCGCTTTCCATATCGCCAATAAATAAATGTTATTGTTTATAATTTTATAGCCAACGTATCACATACCATAATCCTTCAAATAATGTTGGAGAATATCTTGAATATCCCATATAGTTTTTATTGTTACGTTCATTTCAATTTTCAGTTTATATGTTTGACGTAAGTATATGTGTTTTATTAAAAAGGATGTTGTCAATTGTACATTTTCCGGAGAGGGGAAAATGTATATATTGAGTTTCACTTATATTCTCGTTTTGTATTCGAAAATAGTAGGAAATTTCTGTAATAAAAGCGTTTCTGGGGAGGAGCACCCTTTTACAAAATTAATATTTTTTTGTTAGTTTTCTGTCTTTTTTTTTTTTAAATAAAATGACGAAAAATATATAAAAATCATAAAAAAAGCTAGAACAATAAATTTGATTGTGAGTTTTATTGTTATGGCATTTTATGATTGAGATTGTTTTCTCATGCACTTTGTTTTATTTCATTGCTGATAAGATATTCATTCATTGTTTGTGTTGTAACTGATATGAAAACGTTATGCATGGGATAGCCGAATATGTTACTTCGTTTAATTCAGTAGCATTTCGGTAATGTTTAACCCTACAGTTGTCATAAATATTCTCGCTTGAATGCCGGTTGATGTGCTCTAAGGAAAAAATAGCGTCGCTGTCGCTACTTCTATTCTATTCAAAACAATTTTTCACGCTGTTCAACGTGATTGCGGAGAGGGAGCTTACTTCATTATTAGAAATGTTCGATGATGTCCTGATGAGTCGTGTACAAAGAGGTTTTCGCATTAAAGACGGATAGTGAAGACAAAGAAACCGAAAATGAGTTTTGCTATAATCACTTCGCACCTTTACCGCATAATCCGTCGAATTCAAATATCTTTTTTTTTAATTAATTTTCTTCGGAAACTAGGTTTTGTTAAAAAGTTGCTAAGCTCTTCGGATTAAATCTCTGCAGGTATCCTCTTTATCTTCAGGCATCCAAAGTAATGTGTCAACTCGATTAGAATTAAAGTTGAAAAAAATATAAAAAAGACACTAAATATTTTCTTGTTATTCATGGGTTTTGTTCATTTTCTACTTTCCTGTAGCAATATTATTCTACTCACCGAAATCCTGTTGAACATGCTAATGACATCAAATGTGGATGACTCAGAAAAGAAGCTGAAGTCTGTGTGATAATTGCCAAGAAATACCTGAGAAAATTTTTCTTCTAAACAAAATTGTAAAGTAGCAAACGTTTTTCATCTTTTTCTATCTTTTTAAATGATCCAAAAAAAGTCGTGGAGAAACAATTCTTGAAGCTCATTCCAACTCATCTATGCTAATTACGCAAATTCAGAAAGTTTAAGCTTGTACGTACATACGAGAGGCACTAAAAAAGTTTTTAGACTAAGGAACCTCTGATGTTGTTAGATGAAAATCTTCATGTCAGTCGAAAAATTCGAAATTTGTCAGGAAATCGATCAGGAACGATCTGTTCGTAACAATTTTGACGTCCCACGCCACGACAGGCTTGAAAATAGGTCAATCTCAGGATTCCCATACGAAATGACATTTTCTAGTTAGCCGAACTGTGGAGTTCGACGAAACAAGGCAATAAGTTATTTGGTAGGTCTTCTCTGATGATTACTGAATTTCAGCGTTGAAGTTGCTAGCGCTCCTAAAATTTTGCTTCACTTCTTGTCAGAGGCCCTACAGTCTTTTGTTTTGAAATTTCCAAGTAATACTCGACGTGAAGTTAGCTGCAGTTGCAACCGAAACTAACTTCACTGCTGATTTCATTCCTAAATTTAGCTAAATCAGCTGACTTCATTGAAAAGTTAACAAATCAGCTGATTTTTTTGCAACTGTAGCTAACTTCACGTTGAGTATTAGTTACAAACATTAAAACAAACGACTGTCACGCACCTGCTTGGTGTACAAACATGACTGCACGATTTTTTCTGAACGGTTTGTGTACGCTTCTTAAAATTGAATAAATTTTCCGAAAACCAATACTTCAATACTTCAATACTTGGCCAACTCAGATAATCTCGATTAGACAAAAGTTTTTTGTAAATTCAATATAATAGGTGTTCTCTTTCCAGGCCTGTCGTGACGTGGGCGTGGGTGAGTAAATTTTTTTTTCGAACAAATTGTCTCAAAATTCCTAAAAAATGTTAAACTTTTCGACTGACGTGAAGGTTTTTCACCTAGAAATATCAGAAGTGCCTCAGTCTAAAAACTTTTTTACTGCCTTTTCGTAATTTTTCAATTTACAGACAAGGGAATATAAGTTTGACACTTTTCTGCGATGTCAATTCAATTCATTCCACCATATTCATTCCACCTACGGAAATCTACATTCGTTATTGTATGTTTATATGTCGTTGTACGGCGTTTACATCGTCTACACTTGTAAATTTACACTCCAGCGTTACCAACATTACACTCAACCTTTATCTCATAAACTGTTACAAAGTTTTTATGTTCCATAATATTGTTGGTAGGAACGAACTTGACAAAATAGGTCTCTTGAAAATTTTTCGGACGTCTATATAATTTTCAAGATATCTGAGAAACAGGGGAAACAGGGTTGTATTGGCTAACCAATTTTTTTGGCGACGCTAACGCTAACTAAGACAAATACAAGAGTCGCTAACTTCGAAAGTTAATATTTTTACCTGGACTGAAGTATTGAAGCCGTTTTGATGGGTTGAAAGGTTTTTCCGACTGGTATCACTCGCACTCGTTTTGTCTGTAAAGCCCCCTGTCTGTAATGAAGCCTGCGTTTGTTAAGAAGACCAACTTTTCAGGAACTATCTGGCACTAGATTGACTCTTTCTCTAGTGTCTAATACATTTGTTTACTTCTTGTACCACGGGTCATGGACAAATATCATAAGCATTTAAGTATAGATGTCCTAGTCAAATCACCAATTTTACCGATTTACAATGGGCGTTTCCAGATTTGTTCTCGAATCTTTCATGCTGCATCTTCCTAGACTACTGCCCGTCAACTGGCGGAAGGCTAAAAAGGTGCAGCTCGAAAATTTATAGAACCAAACCGACATCTTCCATTGAGAAATATATTGGCACTCATCAGGCAAGACTACCGCTTCTTCAACAATGCTACAAACTTTTTTGAACCTGTACGTCTCAACCACTTTCAATACGAACCAGTTTGTCCATCTGATATCAAAAGTTTAGAAGAGGTTCTTTATAAAACCAATAGAACGTTTCAATCAGGGCCTAACATTTGCAAAACGTTTTGAGAGTTGAGTTGAGTTGTGAAAATTTATGGAAATTTAGGGAAATTTAAGGAAATCAGGGAAATTTTGGGAAATTTGATAAATGTGAAATCTTGAGAAATTTTGAGAAAAACTGTAAAATTATGTCTTTTTCTATAAAAAAAAATATTTTGATGTTGTAAATGATCACGTCTATAATGAAATTTTACTCTCTCCCGATCTGTTTCGCCCACTTTTGGCATCGTCAAAAACGCCTAAAAACCACTCCTGTACTCGTTTCGCTCAATTTCGGTCATCTATTTCGCTGGCTCATCCAATATTCTACAGCTGAGGTTAGGTCAAACTGTTGCAAAGTACCTATGTCGACATTTACATACATGTAATTCCAGAAAGTTGGGCGCGATAATGCTGTTCGAAAAGACCTTTTGAACTCATTATCCAGGCCTTGATAGAGGAAAATGTTTGTTTAGTTTTCTTTAATTTTAGTAAATAGAAGGAATGGTATTTTGTTATCCACGGAGAGAAAAAGATGATATCCAACAAGAGCGACCAAAGTGGAGCGAGGGCCGTAATTCGATCGAGTTGGAATTCAATTTTCTCACCGAAGGTAACACAATGTTTTCGTGCGGAGAAAATAAGATAGTTCACCCCGCACGGATGAAAAGAATTTAACTTTGTCTATGTAAAATTGTACGTACACAGGGCTATATCAAAGAAAACGATTGAGTTGCCTTCATTTTCTACTTACTAATTAGGCGCTCAACATCCGCTGAATGAGGCTTAATACCTTTTTTCTCTTGCCAACGCTACCTTCATCGTAAACAAATAGTCAGGTGACTGTTGATGCAGGCCTTGTAAATAGATTTCTGGTGTTGGATGGTTAATGTTGCTTACTAGTTAGAGAACAAAGATATACAGATTTTTTGTTTTGCCCTTCTGCAGTAGATCTTTTTTTTATTTTGAACAAATAGTTATATGCTATCCGAGGGCAGAAAATGACGAATTTTAACAAGAGCGAAAGTTTGTGGCCAGGGCAGAGCAAGGGCCATAATTCTCCCCAGTCGCTTCGCTCTGGCCATAAACTTTCGCTCTTGTTGGAATTCATCATTTTCTCCCTATGTATAACAAGAAACCGTTTCTAACCTATTTCCGCTACCTCGGAGAACCAGCTCCACACTCGCCATCAGAGGAGGACTAGGCTCTGGCTAGCCGGATTGTCACTGTGGACAGGTTGAGATGGGCCATCGGGAGGTTCAGGCCATTCAAGTCGGCGGGAAACGACGGAATATTGCCTGGTCTTCTAAAAGAAGCCGGGGAGATTCTGTTGGAACCGCTCTGCAGAACCCTGCAAAGTTCGCTAGCTCTTGGTCACATACCAATGGCGTGGGAAACCGTTAAGGTAACATTTATACCGAAGCCAGGTAAACCCTCCCATTGTGAGGCTAAGGACTTCAGGCCTATCAGTCTCACATCTTTCGTACAGAAAACGTTAGAAAGGCTGATAGATTTCTATATCAGGGACGAAATCCTTCCGAGGTATCCGCTGCATGCGAATCAGCACGCATACCAGGTAGGGAAATCTACCGATTCTGCTCTTCACAATCTGGTGGCCAAGGTAGAGAGATCTTTTGGAGGTGGGGAAATTGCACTTGGATGCTTTATGGATATTCAAGGCGCTTTTGACAACACCAATTTTGAGATCACTCGCCAGGCCCTAGAGAGTAGAGGAGTAGCACCGGTAGTAACGAGGTGGATCACTAGTATGCTCAGAAACAGGGCAGTTGAGGCAACGGTATGTGGCCACAAGGTAAGTTTCTGGGCATCTAGAGGCTGCCCTCAGGGGGGAATACTATCCCCACTGCTGTGGTGCATGGTCGTGGACTCCTAATTAGGAGGCTGAACGACGAAGGAATTTTCGCTCAAGGGTACTCGGACGATCTGACAATTTTGATCAGAGGTAAGTTTGAGAGCACATTGGGCGACAGAATGAGGTACTCGCTGAAGATAGTGGAGGAATGGTGTCGAAACAACGGCCTCAGGGTAAATCCGGACAAGACTGACATTGTCCTTTTTAGTAGAAGGACGTCTGGTCACGAACGGGTGGGGAAATTGAGGCTGTTCAATAAAGATATCGTTCCTGGAGCGTGGGTGAAATACCTGGGAGTTATTCTCGATCGTAAGTTGAACTGGATCGAGCACGTCATGTCCTTGACAGGCGCAGAAGGCTCTAGTAGCCTTTTGGATATGCAGGAACACATTTGGAAGAAACTGGGGCCTGCCGTCCAAGGCTATACGGTGGATGTATGAAGCTGTCATAAGACCTATGATGAGTCACGGCTGCGTTGTGTGGTGGCCGAGGCTCGACATTAGGAGTGCGAGGAAAGAGATGAACGAGATTCAAAGGCTGGTATGCATTTGTATTACCGGAGCTATGAAATCGACAGCCACGGCGGCTATGGAGACATTAATTAACCTGCCACCGGTCCACGTGGCATTGAAGGCGAAAGCTTTTGCTACGGCGGATAGACTGTCTCAGAACGATCTTTGGACTCCGAATTTCACTTCGGGCCATGGGAGAATCAAGAAGGCTATCACTAACGAGGTCTTTAAGATGCCTAGGGACCGGATGAAACCGGAGACGGACTTCGTAAGGCGTTTTGAGACTGTCATACCCGATAGGTCTGAATGGCTGGAAGGTTGGCCAAGCTGCCTATCAGATGAAGTAGTTGTGAGTTTCACTGATGGCTCTAAAACTTTAGAAGGTACGGGAGCCGGAGTATTCTCCCCGGAACCGTTGGCGGAAAGGTGGTACCACCTAGGTGGGTATGCCGACGTCTTTCAGGCTGAGATTTTCGCGGCACTGATGGGAGCGCGGGAAGCAATCCCACCAGAGGCATGTGGGAAAAAGGTCACAGTCGTCTGTTCTGATAGCGAGGCAATGATCAAAGCGCTCATCTCGCCTGTCGTTACATCCAAGCTAGTAAAAGAGTTAAAGGAAACCTTGAACCGGATGGGACTGAGAAATCAGGTGACGCTGGTCTGGGTTCCCGGACACTCTGGCGTGGAGGGTAACGAGAAGGCGGATGAGCTGGCGAGGACAGGCTCGGCTACATTGGGTTGCGGGCCAGAACCTCTCATACCCATCCCACACTCGGCATTCGTAAAAGCAATAAAGAGTTGAGTGAGGTCGGAATTCGCTAGCCATTGGAACACTTATGAAGGAGGAATGCACACAAAGCGTTTCTTCCCGGTGCCCGATAGGAAGTGGGCCAAAGAACTACTAAATATGGACAGGACATGCATCAAGAGGGTGGTGGGTGCGATCACCGGGCCATGCCGACTAAGCAAGCACCTGGCAAAAATGGGAATCTCTAATGACCCCAGTTGTACCTGTGGCCTAAGTGAGGAGACGGGCGTTCACGTCATATGCGAATGCCCGAAATTCTCCTCACTAAGGTTCAGGACACTAGGTAGTCATGTAGTCCAACCCGAAAATGTCTCCAAAATGGGACCTGCCGCTCTAGACAGGTTCCTGTTAGGGACTGGAAGGTTTTCGAGATTTACATGATGAACGAGTTACGAAACAAAGGATCATCAGATCTGTGTTTCAAGGACCAGTAATGGACCGGCCCAAACTGATAAATCTAAAACCTATTTCCGCTGCTAATGCGTACTCCGAGCCAAAAGTATCTTCGTCCAAATCGGGAATAATAATCCATTTGCACCTTTTCATTGGTTCGAACGTCAGACATTCGAAAATGTTTTGAAACACGTAGGGCCCCAGACGACTACCATTCCTAGGTCCAGGGACCCAAACTCAAAAAATTTTCTTCCATAAAACTTGAAGAATTAAATAAGGAATTGCTGTCCTAAGTAATATAATTTTTTTTGAAAGATTTTCTCGATTCTTGGAAAAAAATATAGAAATTTAAAGAAATTTATGGAAATTTATAAAAAATTTGTGGAAATTTGTGGAAATTTATGGAAATTTGTGGAAATTTTATGGAAATTTGAGGAAATTTAGGGAAAATATGGAATTATTTCTCAATGTCCTGGTTTCAATGATTTCCTTTTCTTCCATTATTTTTAACTATTCAAAACTTCATTAAATTAACAAATTGTAAGTCAACAAAAAGCAATAATTTTGAAAATGTTCTATTAAGTTGGTCCTTAAGAACGTGAAAACTTAGCGATTAGCGAAAAAAAGACCTCGCTAATTTTGGATTTAGCGAAACGCTAGCCGCTATTAGCGAGGATATTTGAAATAAGCTTCTCTACTAGCCCTGGTGAGAA
The DNA here is from genome assembly GCA_029228625.1 of Pseudolycoriella hygida. NCBI lineage: Eukaryota > Metazoa > Arthropoda > Insecta > Diptera > Sciaridae > Pseudolycoriella > Pseudolycoriella hygida. Next base: position 160,511,214 of record CM055403.1, on the reverse strand, counting down.
AGAAAGTTGAATGTAATATGAGGAACGCTGGAAATGTCTCGTTAAAAATTTGCCCGAGTTTTCCATCGTTATGAATTCACAGAAAAAAGCACGATTGGAAACCTTTGTAAAAAGGAAATAGCACTAGCACTAAACGTGGTGAAAATAGTTCTCCAAAAGTTAGCGCCATATCCTTACCGCTACTGCAAATAACGCTACAAATCAAATTCTGTCAATCTCAGTCTTACATCAACCATCAGCAGTGATCGTTAAGTCAACATATAAAGTAAATTTTTCTCAAATCGTGATAAACGAAATAAATAATGTAATATTTATGCAACACAAATCAAAACGATTTCGTATATATTTTCCACATACACCAACCGGAAAATACTATAGCAAATAACCGATAGCATGAAGGTAGATTTTCTTCGTTACTTGCAATAAAATGATTAATGGATTTATATCGGTCGTCGTCGGGTCGATGCACTCTTTTTATGAAATGCTTTATAAGTTTTAAGCGCCAAATTAAAAAAGCACACAAACTGCAACACAATTTTATATTTTGCTGATTTGTATAGACGCGAACGAATGCAGTTTTTCGTACATTTTCAACTCGCTTTTTTCTTGTTAACGGTTTTCATTTTTTACAGGAAAATGTATTTTTAATGTGCATAATAGTGAGATGTGGACGTTCGGTTATGTGTTCAACGGATGTAAAAGCTCTATAAAGAATGAAAAACATGATATTGGTTTTTGGTAGTTGGGTATTTTATGGTATAGAACGTGAAAAAATTAGAATTGGCTTTGCTTGGTGCATTAAAAGCGATTTCACAAAAGATTGAATGATTACCGATTTTATACAATGTTAATGATTGATGAAGTTTACATTAGAAGTGAATATAGTTCCAGTTCAGACAACAAAACTATTTTCAAACGATTTTCCGATGATATTTCCCCAAAACTAATTACGGATTCTCGGAAAATTTGTTATTTCATTGTGTAACGGTTTACTGTCTTTCTTTCTTTTATTAATGTCTCGTCAAAAGGGTTGGGTATTTTTGTTTTGACTGAAACCATCAAAAAGTAAATAGAAAATAAACTAACCACAAACTATACCATAGAAATAGATAGCTGAAATAATGCAATAAAATCTGAGTCGCAATTTAAAAATCAAATACGTCAGACGACCTCCGATTAGATTTCTTATCTTCATAACCAAGTAAATTTAATATATTTTGTGAATTAAATTAAACCGCATTAAATATAAACTATAAACAGCAAGGAAAAAACAAAGCTACGTCTTTAGTTTACTATAACGCGAACGAGATTATCAGTGAAACATTTTTATGTTCAATTTTAGTTCGAGTTCTTCGAATTCGAGTAAGTTAACGTGTGCCAATTTGGAAAGAATAAAGTGTAGAGGAAAATTTTTCCCTGAAGATTCGATCAAGATATCCCCTTCCCCGCTTAGAGTATTTTATCCTTTGTTGATGCATAAAAATTTGTCTCATTTACCATTAAAAATGTCCCTCTCACAGAGTTAGCGTTGTTGACTAAAGAAATAATTATCATTTCAGAAGCAGCTTTTCGTCCACGGAATGATTTTCCCACAACTGGAGGATATTATCCTGGCAGCGGACTATATTATCGTCCACTGGAGGATAATTATTCGTATAGCTTTTTCAATCTTCAGTATTACATTTCATTTTTCACAGTTTATTACGTATGCTAACGAAAATATCTCAAGCTTTCTTAACAGCACGTCGCAAAAATGTGAACTGTCAAATTTGCGATGTTTTCTTTGGGATAGAGGTGAGCGGGTCGGCCTTCTTTTGTAGTCCGACCCGACCCGAACCCGACCAAAAATTTTAACCCGATACCCGACCCGTCTTGTTGGTAGCTCGACCCGACCCGAACCCGATTCGAAATTCAAACCCGAAAGCCGACCGCCCGAAAGAAGTTTGGGCCGAGTTCTATTACCCGAAAAAAATTCGCGTCAAGTTCTGTTTTCGGATTGAATTGTTTTAATAAAAAAAGTCATTTAGCTATTTCAATTTTACCAGCGCTAGCTCTAATAATTACTTCAGAAGAAATTCAAACAAAAGTAGATAGAAGAGTAAAAAATAGAAAAATACTGATCACAAATACAATAGAATGCATGCAGTGTGGTCTCGGCGGCAGAGTGCAACTCAATTTTATTTTCGGCGGCGGCGGCATTTTTGAAACCTTCTCGGCTGGCGGCGGCGTTTTTTTCAAAAAACTAAATTGTTGACTTCTTTAAATTTTTTTATTTCATTTTTTGTATAAATATTGGCATTAATCTTCCAACTTCCGTAATTTCTTTATTGTTGAACTTTTCGGTTTGGATATGGTGCATCATTTTTAGATTTTTTTACAAATCGGTTTCGATTTTTTATGTGCCCGAATCTTCACCCCGATAAAAAGTACGCCCGAAACCCGACGCAAGGGATTTTCAAGACCCGAAAGCCCGAACCCGAAACCAGTGGAAATCGATTCGGGGTAGGGTCTGGTTTTTTCCAATTTTCGGGCAGCCCTCTCACCTCTATTTTGGGACAGAATCCTGCGTAAATTTAAGTACGAGGCTCAAGCTTTTTCAATTCTGATTCACCTCTTCTTCGTGTAAGGATAATTACGCAGGATTCTGTTCTAAAAAACATCGCAAATTTGACAATTCACATTTTTGCAATGTGCTCTTAAGAGCGGAAGTAACAAATTATTTAAAATTATAGTGAGAAGATGACTCTTGCCCAAATAGTAGACTGATCAGAATTCAAAAAGTTTAAGTACGAAGCTACGAATTTGCTCTGAAATAGCATCGCAAACGAACCTGGAATACGATGATTTTCAGAGCAACCTTCGACCTTCGTACAAACCTTTCGAATTCTGATTCATCTATTTATTAGTGTTACAATTAACAAATTATTCAAAATTATAGCTCATGTACTGTGAGAGGATGACTCTTACGAAAAAATAGATGAATCAGAATTCAAAAAAATTAAATATGACCGTATAAATTTGTACTGAAATAACATCGCAAAAGAATTTCGAATGCGATGATTTTTCAGAGCAACTTTCGACCTTCACATTCAAACTTTTCTCTTTCTCTTTCATCAATTATTCGTGTAAGAGCCATCCTCTCACAGTACATGAGATATAATTTTGAATAATTTGCTACTTTCGCAAGATTCTGCTCTAAAAAAACATCGCTAATTTGACAGTTCTCATTTTTGCAAAGTGCTATTTTAGACATTAAATGTGGTATTTATGTTGTAAGTAACATGTTGAGAGGTCCGATGGTATAAGCTTGTAAACCGCAGATGTCGCTTTTTGCTGGATGTCATCATTCACAATTTCTCGATCTTCATTGGCTCCATGTAGCATGTAGCAGAAATGCCAACTACGTGTTTCACTCTTTACTGTTCTTTGCGTGTACCAGCGCTGGCGCCGGTGGAAGTTCAGTGCGTTCACCACTGAGCCACTCGTCCCACCAATTTTTGAATCGAAACAACCAATTTTTCAGAAAACAATAGCGTTTGAGGCTCGGAACAGGTCAACCAGAGACATGACCTGAAATGACCCGACACGAGCTATCAGACCCTATTTTTGGGAGATTTTCAGGAAATTTCGGGAATTTTTCGGGAATTTCAAGAAAACACCAGAAAATTTTTGGAAAAGTGAAGCGAGTCAACAGGAGTTACAAGAAAACATCATTTAGATAAGCCAATAATATTGATTTGAAGTATTTTTTATGATGAAATAGTTACAAATTTCTAAGCAAAAGACATATCACAAACTAGACGTCTTCATCGCCGTTATTTTAACGGAACGCAGGTAAAATATATGTTTAAGCATGTTTTAGTAAGTAAATGAGTACTTCGATGGTCTTTTCCGATCGTCATATCAACAAAAAAAATTTTTTTAATTTTGGAAATTTCGGGAAATTTTAGGAAATTTCGGGAAATTCGCGAAACCGGCTTCCCAAAAATAGGCTCTGCGAGCTATAATTGTTATGAAAATTGTTTCTGAAATTGCCAATTGCAATTGCCACACACGCCATCGCCAAATCTAAGTTAGCGCCCCTGGCTGATATTTTTTCCCTGGACTGACATGGCCTATAGAAGGCTAATCTGCGCTTAAAGCGCGTCAATGGATGTCATTTAGCCTACAACACTACCTAAATGAATTGTCAAAACATTTGAAAAGTGACAATCCGTGCTTTTAGTGCGGCGTCAGCTTAGTCAAACATTAGAGATGAGCGGGTGGCCCGAAACTTCGAAAAACCCGACCTGAACCCGAACCCGAATTGTTTTTTTCGGGTTCATGGGTTTCGGTTTCGAAAATTTTAATCGGGTCGGTTTCGGTCCGGGCCGGGTTTGGGAACAGTTCGAGTTTCGGGTTTCGAAAAATTTTATCGGGCCGGGTTCGGTCCGGGTCGGGTTGTTGCATCATTTTATTCTGGTCCCGATCCTTTATTGACTTTTTATATTTTACAAAACTCGTCTAAATTTTATCATCTTACATTACATGAATTTTGTTTTAGTCTAAGGTCCGTGAAGAATGCAGACGTCGGGCCTTGAAATAATTTTTGTTTCGAAGTAATTTGGGTTGTGAGTTTCGAAAAATTTGAGTGTCTGGTTTGGTCCGGGTCGGGTTTTGAAACAGTTCGGGTTTCGGGTTTCGAAAAATTTTATCGGGTCGGGTTCGGTCCGGGTCGGGTTTTGAAACAGTTCGGGTTTCGGTATTCGAAAATTTTAATCGGGTCGGGTTTAGAAAAATGGTCGCCCGCTCATCTCTACAAAGCATACAACATTTCAATGCATAATATGTCCATGTTTGCATGTAAATGGTATGTTTGTTAACTTATTCACTTCATTATGAAATTATATATTCTTTGGCAGTAAACGAGTGAATAGAAGAAAGATCCGAAGTGCTTCTAAACGGCATGTCTGCAAAAGGATTCGTTTCCAATAGCCAAATTAATTATTATTGAAATGACACCTGTTCATTACTACCTCCGCTAAAAGCCATTCCTCTTTCAGGGAGTGAGGCTTAGAAAAGTGAGAGGGGACGGTTGGTAAAGTCATGCCTCATGACTCAAACTCATCGTGAGTATTATATTCCATGCAGCAGGTACTCAACCGAAAATTGATCTTAAAGTTCTCAGTACTATTTCGTTTCACGGTGTGCAGGTGAAATGATAGATTCTTCTTGAATATTTTCATATATAGATGCAAATGAGTTTGAAGTTATTATCTCTAATAGAATGCAAGCGCAAATGACTTTTAATTTCATTAAAAAGTATTGTTGATTACACCAATCGAGACGCTTAAAAGAATGAATTGCAAAAAATTAATTTTCAATTCATTGGCATCCCATAAATTTCTCTTTCGCATTCAATTGCAGCAAAACACAATCTCAGCAAATTTACTTCCATTGATATTTATTCTCGTATCTCAATTTTACACATGACATCGAAGGACTTTTTATTCCACAGACAGTGGGAAACTCTTAATAACTCATACGTTAGTGTTATTATCAATTGCAGCGTATAATTCATTTTTCAATTAATTATAAAGCGAATTAGGAGCGATCGCTTATACATTTTGCACTCCCAGACCATTATGTAAAACGATACGATGTCTGTTTCTGAATTTCTGATTTCTTCTTGAGTGGAAATTTACATTTATTGTAGAACAACAAGCGGTTCAAAGTTGGAAATAATACTTGACTACGACAATGTTCCCCAACTTTCTTCACAATCGCATATGGACTCTTTGTTTATTCAAGTTTGACTGGACAAGCTTCATTATACCTTAAAAGTTCAGGGCATGAATCAAAACAAACCAACCAAATGATGACGGTTTCTCTATGTCGTAAATTATTCGTATTTCATTTACATCGGACGCATACGAGAAATGTTTTCCTCGTCAGCAAGAATATGTTTATTTTTTGAGAATATTTTCAATTGTCATTTTATACTAAAGAGTAATTTGTTTGTTGGTTTAACTGTGAAAGATGCGATAGTTGGGACGTGTGTGCACTGCATCATTAAAAACTGACATCACAATAAATTACTGAGGTTACAGCTACAGACGTTCAAAAGATAAACCGGAGTCCAAAGTCTATGTAACGTCTTAATTTGTGGTTACTTTCTTGAGTTGTAGAACTAGCGATTCAGAAAGTGAGCCAAAGTATTTTTTATCAATTTGACACCACGTTGCAGCCAAGCTTAAGAAAAACGGTTGCTTCTGATTCTGAAATTATTGCAATCTCACGGCAGGGACCATCAACAGCCCTGTGGTTATAATCTTCACTTAAAATTTCCTGATATATACGCGAAAAACTACGTAAACAAGTGAACACACTCCGACTCTGTCTATGCGTCTATGTCTGTAAGGATTGATTAGTTTTCGTAATTTTTTTATTGTTTGAATGAACGGATCGGTTTTAGTGTTTAGGGTTTAGATAGAATTTTCTCTCAAAACATCAACAATAAGACAAGACAACCAAATCAAGTAAATCGAACCAAAAAGATTCTAAGTTCATTCGATTGTACAATGATCCCAGAATATTTAACAGCAATTATGATTATGACGCGGCTAACATTGAGCAATCCTGCTCAGAATTGTGAGAGAAGGTAAGTTCCATTCTTTGTTTGAAAGTTCTTCGGACATTCAGTTGAATTAAAATTAATGCATGCACAAGGTACTGCCACTCTAGGTAAAAGGGCCGATATTATTGCACACATCTGCCGTGCAGCGCATAAAAAACCTAGCGACGAGAATTTGTGAGAAAAAATATATGAAAATCTGTCATCTCTTAACGTCGCTTTGTTATGCGTTGTAGGGCAGACATATTGTGTAACTTGAGATTTGTGCGCTAAAAGTGAAAACCACTTACTCACATGACACATACCTGTGCGACATACTGCCGTAATTTGCATAAGAAACTTAGTGATGACATTTATAGAGAGAATTTCATATATTTTCTCTCTCAAAATGACATCATTAAGTTTCTTATGCAAACTACGGCAGCATAGTGTGTGCCGAAAATCGCCGCACACAGGTTGCGTATATTATGCGCATTTTCTGTTACACAAATATCAACCTTCTTACTTAGTTTTAGCCATTGACTGACGAGTAGAAACTGAGGAAATCCCTGTTCGACGATACAGTGTCTTTGACTCGAGTGAATCGCTTAAATCTCCTTCACGGAGTCCCATATTAGGCTCTATTCGAGTACTTTGTATGATTTAACACAACAAAAACCTTTTAATAGGTAGAGTGTGACGCAGTCCGTAAGTCCGCTTCCAAAATTAATGATATCGCTATTAAGGTGACGCTATTGGGATAATACGCAGAAGTTTGTTTGAATGGAATCTTGTGTTCAAAGTTTTAATTTCCTGAAAAATTACAGCGCTTTTTTTTTAAAACAAAATTACGTTGTGTTAAAAAAATTGCGTCACAAATGCCGGACCCAACGACGAAATAATTTTTCTGTACTTTCAGTTTTTGCGCTGCAAAAATTTGATTTTTGTTTTTTATTGCGTAGATTGTTTAAGGTAAATTTAAATATTTGCGTTTCTCCGAAAAACCTTTCTACAAAAAATTTTCTCCAAAAAAAAAAATTTTTCTCAACAAAAAGTTTCTCTAAAAAATTTTTTCTTAGAAAATAAGTTTCTCAGAAAAAATTTCTTTTTCTCATAGAAAATTTTTCTTAGAAAAAAAATTCTAAAAAATATCTCCGAAAAAAATTTTTTTCCGAAAAAATGTTCTCAGAAAAAAATCCTCCAAAAAAAATCTCTCTGAAAAAAGTTGTTCTCAAAAAAACTTGTTTCCACAAAAAATTTTCTCCAAAAAAATTTTCTCCAGAAAAAAACCAAAAAAAAATTTTCTCTACGGAAAAAGTTTCTTTTCAAAAAGTTTTCCCAGAAAAAATTTTTCTCAGAAAAAATCTCCAAAAAATCTTTCTCCGAAAAAACTTTTCTCCGGAAAAATGTTTCTCCAAAAAAAAAATTTTCTGCGAAAAAAATTTTCTTCCTATCCCCTTTGGCTACCTTCGCAACCCTTTATGGCACCTTCGTCTGCCTTCGGAACACTTTGTGTCACCTTCGGCTACCTTGGGAACACTTCGTGTCACCTTCGGCTACCATCGGAACACTTCGTCTCACCTTCGGCTACCTTCGGAATACTTCGTGTCACCTTCGGCTACCTTCGGAACACTTCGCGTCACCTTCGGCTACCTTCGGAACACTTCGTGTCAACTTCGGCTACCTTTGGAACACTTCGTGTCACCAATTCTTCTCACTGATTCATATAACTTTCCTGAATAAACCAACTGTCTAGGTATTCTTAAAAAGAATTTCACAAAAAATCCAAAATGGCGTCATTTTGACAGTTGGCAGCCAATTTCTAATTATATCAAAAAATTCTCCTGATGAAAGTCTATAACTTTCTAGAAGAAACCATCTCTCTAAGCTAAAATTCGAAAACCAAAAAAAACCTAATTTATTGCTTGGGAAAATTCAAGATGGCGCCGGTTTGACTGCTGGCAGCCATTTTCTTTAGATCCCAAAAAATTCTCCTGACCAAACTTTGTAACTTTCCCGAAGAAACTAACTCTCTAGCTATTGTCACTCAGGAGATAAAATTCGAAAACTTCGAGCATTACCTAAAAAACCCTTAAAATTGACCACTTTTCCACATGCCACGGCTTTTACAGAATTTTCCCGGAAAAGCGGCATATGAAATTTTTCATTTTGGACCGAAACTGACGTTCCCTGAAAATTTCAAGGAAGATCGGCTGTCTCAAGTTTTCATAATAATGAGAACAATAGAAAAATCCATTGGCCATAGAAAAATGTCATTTTCAAACCTCGATATCTCAGCCAATTTTCAACCGATTTTGATGAGTGAGGGCTCGTTTGAAAGCTGCTGCGACGTAGTTTTTTTTAAATAATTTAGAGGGGGAGGGAAGGTGGGCAAGGGGAAAAAACTCAAAAGTTCGCCTATATATGGCTCCTTGTCCCAAAGGTTTTTGTATGGAGTTTTTTGGGTTTGTGGACGTTTTTTTTGGGGTGTGGACACTGCGTCACGCCCTCCGCTACCGCTCCGGGCATGATGAACTCTAAAATGTTCAATTAACTGAAGGAATGAAGAGCAACGCAAGCAACGAATCTGATGAATTCCAGTGCCCAACGTTTACAATTATGTAAATTTAACAAAACACAGCATATGCGTTACTGATTCATTAGACTATAGAGACCACACTCACAAAATAAAATAATTTTTAGCGTCGATATTTCATTGCCTCATCATTTTCTCTATTTCTCATCAAACTGTGAACTGAAAAACTGTGTGCAAGAAAAAAGTGGAGCTTGCGAGTGTCCATGATTTGACAGAGTAACAAACCATCACAATTTTCATTACTTTTTAAATTATGTGTTCCGCTCGAGACAATCATCAAAGCGTCATTTTTCAAATGTTAATTATTTTTATTACAAGTCGATAAGAGGCCGTTAATAACTTTGAAAAGATAAACATGTTGGACCACGATTTTGGATTGGGCGAAATGCGAAACAATAATATTTATATATTATGTGACGGACAAATAACTCAACTTGCGCATAATATTTTTATTTCGATGAACCGCAAAGTAAATAAAAAATAAATTAATTAATCGACTGTAATAATTTATGTTGTTATTCTTTTCCCGACCAGAAAGTCAGACAAACAAATAATTTTAACATAAATTGTGGTTTTATGTTTTGGTGAGACGATTCCTTTGTTGAAATAGCAACAAATTTCTTGCTTTTAAAAGTTTAAGAAACGAGAAAATGAATATTCTGAGATTATTTTTCCGGGTCGATTGTTCAACAGCAAGCGGTCCTTCGGGAATCGCTTTTTCAGAGAATAGTAAAAGAATAATCAACTCAGTATTATAAATGCAAAATGCAATTTAAATTATAAGTTCTATGATGAATATTAATTAGTTTATTTGCTGTTCATTAACCCTTCATCTGCTTTATTCCGACTATGTAACAGTTGAGCGTTCATACATAAGCGCATATTAAGTGCAATGCATGAAGTGCATTCATGTTCAACAATTGTGCCAGTAGAAATTGAACCACAGATTAACAATACAGAACAAATGTTAATTTAAAAAGTAAATTGTCATGTTAGTTCCTAATTGAGTTTTTATCTTAATTGCTTTCGTACTCTGTTTATTCTAATGAATGGATGATAAGTTCTTTTTCCTAAACATTATTGACGTTAAGAAATTATATTTGTTTTGGACGTTTCTGGTGATGAAAAATTTGAAATGGCTTAAACATTTCAGGCAATTTATTGTTACGCAATTTGTCTATTGAGATGGATAAGTATAAGTAAACAATATTTATTCAAAAATAAATCGCTTTAACTGCACTTGAAACTTAGGATAATACAGTCACTGTTGAGGCACTCGTCGATAATGAATTTATTTATTTTTTAATTTAGAACACTAATGATAGTTACAAACGCCATGTTAGTCAATAATTCTTTTTTGATAACAGATTGTGTTTATTACGCAACAATCGAGTGAACAGTATTTTGACGAGTATCAGTTCTGCAGATTCAGCTAGCTGTATGTCATGATAGTCTCAAAATTCCCACTCCCCCTAAAATTCCTAAAATGGACCAAGTCTTTCTCAAAATATCATAAAACTAGCGAAATAATTCAAATTATGTTTTATAACAGTTATCCGTTACGCGGACGGAGTGAGACAGGGTATATTTCAAAATTATATTCGGCAAAATTATATTTTTGAAATTGAACTTGCAACTCGAACCTGTGGACTTGCCAGAGAGCTTGAAAGTGTGAACACTTAGAGTAAAAGTTGCCACCATTTAACGCTCACTAGTCCCAACAGTCATAATTTACCATAGGCCGCGTATTCGTGCTAGAACAGTAGACATCTTACAAACTAACAACAATCACCGTTATTCGAAAAAGTGATCAGACTAGCTACTAAATGTGGTTCCTCTTAAACCTCTTAAAAGGTAGAGTGTGACGCAGTCCGTAAGTTGCTTGGGTACCTTTTAGAAGAATTTTAAAAATTAATTTTGAAGTCAGTAAAAAAATTCTTCTCAAAAGTCAGTCATCAATAAGGTCAGATTTGAATTTTCTTTAGAAAGCTTTTTTGCATCGTCAATTTTTGCGTATTTTCAAGCGATATCATTAATTTTGGAAGCAGACTTACGGACTGCGTCACACTCTACCTTTTCAGTTGTTTTAACTAAAATTCATGTGAAAAATCTTCTATTTTTTGAAACAAATTTTCTCCGAAAAAAATTTTCTCAAAAAAAAAAATTTTCTTAGAAAAAAAATTCCTCCGAAAAAACTCTTCTCAGAAAAAAATTTTCTTCAAAAAAAATTTCTTGAAAAAAATTGTCTTCGAAAAATTTGTCTCCCGAAAAAAGTTTCTCCGAAAAAAATGTCTCCGAAAAAACTTTCTTAAAATAAGTTTTCTCCTAAAAAAAATCTCTCCACAAAAAGTTTTCTCAGAAAATTTTTTCTCCAACAAAACTTTCTCCGGAAAAAAAATTCGCAAAAAAAAATTTCTACAAAAAAAATTTTTTTCCAAAAAAAAGTTTGTCCTTCAAAAAAAAATTTCCTTTAAAAAATTTTCTCAGAAAAAAAGTTTTCTTGAAAAAAATTTTCTCCAAAAATGTTTTTCTCCAAAAAAATTTTTCTCCGAAAAAAATTTTCTTTCAGATAAAATAATATGGAGGGGAAGGGGGCGAGGGGAAAGAACTCAAAAGTTCGCATTTATATGGCTCCTTGTCCCAAAGGTTTTTGTACGGCGTTTTTTGAGTTTGTGGACTTCTTTTTGGGGTGTGGGGTCTGCGTCACGCCCTCCGCTACCGCTGCGGGCATGATTACCTTATATCGGTCAACTTACTAACGAGTCATTTAAACTAACGACCTAATTTATGTTTGAAGCAACTACATTTATACCAACCACTAGAGTCATTCGGTATCCCTTTGAGTAATTGTTTGGCTTGCACAATCTTGATATTCGTTCCTTTATCTACTCGTTCAGTCAGTAGGTGTGATTCGTATCCGACAAGTACATGCACATGCACGACGGAGCAGTTGAAACTTGGAGCGCCCTCAGCTGTTTTGTGGCCAATATGTGAAATGGGCGCTTGATCCATGTCGGTTTTACATTCATTCCGGTATGTATTCATACTGAGTAGATAGAGGCAACCCATTACTCAAGACAAACGTTGAATGTGTTGGTTGTGTTGGTAATGGTTATTTGCGCAACGAGACTCGTTCGTTAGTTCCAGATGTATTTTAGAGCTGACAGAGTATTGTAACATAAGGATGTTGTTTCATGAGGTGTGCACAATGAACTTAATTCACTTTCGACTTGAAACATTTTTATTGCTTTTTTTCGACTTCATAAACGTCACTTTTAGGAACTATTTGGTGGGGTTAATACGCTGCCAACTCGTTACCACTTTTTCATCACTGTTTGCAGCAGATGCCAAAGCCATGTCCATCTCCAAAACATTCAGCTTTAAAATCATTTCCAGATTCTCATCTTCACCTTCAACTTTAAGACAAAAATTATGTTCAGCTATGCTAACGCTATCAATTGACACGTCGAAGTTGGTTTCTTCAGATGAATCTTCTTCATATGCTGCGTCGACGAAAAGGTTCTGCTAATCCATCATATAATTATCAATTTCCGATCAAATTGCAAACTTATTTTTTTAAAATATTCACTTCAAAGAAATGTTAAGCTGAAATAGATAGAGCTGACTTATTTGCTTGGAATTTTGGAACTTTATGTAAAATACCTTCTACCTAACCTAACCCTCTACCTGCGCGCCTGGCTTTTACCTGCGCAGCTACCTTCTACCTGCACACCTACTTCAGTACCTAAACACAACCATCTTTCAAAGGTAGCATTCAGGTAGACGCACTGTCCTCTTTCAAAGATAGGAAAATAAAATCAAAGCACAAGAATGCTGAAGCGAATTACCTTTTATCGTTGCATTCCAGGCCCGAACTGGCCATATGGGCTGACCGGCCATTGCCCATATAATTCACAGTTTGAAAATTTATGCCCCTTTCACTTGCGACTTAGTTAAACGTTTATGGAGGTAGCGCCCCGAGCTGAGATCAGCCAGACATTAACGGTTTTTGATAGCGACATTATCAAGCAACAAACAAATTAAACGCAAGGTGGTATTACATTTATGTCACCGAAAAATTTCTTGACCTGCCTCAATTTGTCCTTTGCGTCCTTTCAAAAATAAAATTTTGTCCTAGCTACTAGTTGGTTTTAACCGACCGCCGGTTGGTGTTATTAAACCGCCGGTTGGTTTTAATCGACCGCCGTCGGTTGGTTTTGATCGACCGCCGGTTGGTTTTAATCGAACGCCGGTTGGTTCTAATCGACCGCCAGTTGGATAGGGCAGTCATCGAAAGATCTGCAGCATCATTTGATTGAATAGTTCACTTTTTGTATCTTTTACTTACTGCCATAATAAAGCTTTGTTACATACAGAAACGCTCTTGTCTTTATATAGTTTTTTTCTTTACTTGCCTGCTTGGACATTGTTTGTTCCTGGGAACATGAGCCGTCGACGAATACTGTAATTCTTCGAGTCTCAACAAACAGTTTCCAAGCAGACAAGCTCCACGTAACTCTTCATGCCGATGCAATCTGGGCACAATTATCACGAATACTACAACACGATAACGACACCCTTGCATGTAAAAAAATTCTTAGATTGGCGCCCCTCAGTCGGCTCGCACGGTGCGCCCTTCGGTCGCCAGTTCGGGCCTGTTGCATTTCATTGTGAATTCATAAAGTAAAATCCAGTTTCGTTGGAGGAGAATTACAAAATATGAAAGTGACTTTTCTACTTTGCTGATAGCATAGTAAGTGCGACAGTACAAAAAACTTTTCCTACCTGCATTTTTGTTAAAAAATTTCTTGAAATTTCTTGTAGGTGTTTGGTTCTTATTGAACACGTATTACGATTACGTGTTTAACCTCAATGAAACTAAAAGATGTTGTTCACTTTGAGGTATATCGAACAAAGTGATTCCTGTTTTAGCCGGTCGTGAGTTTTCACATTCTTTAATGGGCGGTTTGACATTAGCCGCGTCCCGTTGGGGATATAATAACACTACCGCACATTAAAAAAGTTTGAAGTTCTCAACCGACTAGATCTTTTTTATGTTTCTGATTTGCCGAAAAAAACGCTTCAGAGTTTTCAACTTTCTTAATGGTGTTAGTGGTAGTAGTGTTATTATATCCCCAACGGGACGCGCTAAACGAATGTCAAACCGCCCATTAAAGAATGTGAAAACTCAGGACCTCCTTGAACAAGAATCACTTTGTTCGATAATCCTCGAAGTGCGCGTCTAGTGCATCATCGGCTTATGCCAAACTATATCTAATTTCATGCATAAACTACATGACAATAAAATACGAACTGTGTGACAGTTCATGGAATTCGATATACTTTGACAGAAGCCGTTGTCGCAATGAACAATGCAACATCGGCTTCTGTCGAAATATAGGTAGCGAATTTTGTGGTAATATGTAAAAATTGCCAAGAAGTTTATATTTTACTGGTTACAGAGTTTTGACTTTTCATACATACCGTACTAGGCGGGGCCTATTTTCTGGAATTTAAATTCCTGAAAATTCCCAAAAATTCAAATAAATTTCCGAAATTAACTTTTTTTTAATTTTCTAGTGTTTTAAGAACTTTTCGGGAATTAAAATTACCGAAAATTCCGAAAAATTAATTGATTAAATTCCAGAAAATAGACCCTGGTGTAAATAGTCAAAGCAAAACTTGTTAAAGTATACGATTTTACAGCGGCGTAGGCTTATCGTGCATGGAAATAATGTTTTCTTCCCGTCAACCGAGTCAAAATTTACCAGCAACCAAAATCAGCCAAAGATTTTCCGCTGTCGCCCCTTAGGAATTCTCAGTGACAAAGTTTTACTTCCCGATGAGTTTTACTTCCCGATGAGTTTTATTTCTCGATGAAATTGACTTCCCGATGACTTTAGCTTCCCGATATGTTTTACTTCCCGATGATATCGTCTTCCCGATGAGACTGACTTCCCGATGAGTTTTACTTCCCGATGAGATTGACTTCCCGATGAGATTGACTTCCCGATGAGACTGACTTCACAATGATTTTAGCTTCCCGATGAGTTTTACTTCCCGATGAGATTGACTTCCCGATGAGACTGACTTCCCGATGACTGCTGTCACTTAGTAAGTACGTTCCCCGCGGGCGAAGGTACGATTTTCCGCTTACTGTCCGTTACTGTACGATTTCCCGGCAACCAAAAAAAAGTTTAAACAATTTTCCGGCAACTACGTTCGCAGGTTTCCAGGAATTTTTATGATAGAGCCTTATGTCAAAGCATTCAATACGAAATGAATAATGAAATTTCAAATACTTCGACACAAGCCAACGTAGCAATAAACGCGCGTATATCAAGAAAATATGAAAAACCTGTCACTTTCGAGTGAATTAATACGCTGCTAAGTACATACCAATAGAATTAAGTCTATTGTAACAAAAAAATGAACAGCTTATCTACTCAGCAAGATTAGCAGAATTTTGAGCTTCCCTATGTACAGCAAAGTTTAAAAAAATATTTTTTTTGGTTCCCTATGGACAGTAAAGTTTTAAAAAATACCTTTTTTGCAGCACAATGAATAAAATTAAATCGATGCTTCTCCATCAGAATTTTGTTCCCTCTGGAATCATTTGTCTCTTACTATTCGTTTTATTGGCTGTCTGACTCATACACGAGTGAGTAGAAGTTTCTTTATTAGAAAAAATTAATTAGACAATTTGTTATGATTTCATTTTCACCTTTATTTTTACTGCAACACATGTACGCGAAAATCAAAAACAAACATTTACAAAGGGAAATACGAATGTGAAATAAACCACCTGCATCGCAGATCAATTTCCATTTATTACCATCACAAAACAAGTTTCAAATAAATTTTCCATTTCATTACGAATTTCCTTCTTTGTACACATAGATACACGTATAGATTTTTAATAATATTTAAACATGAAAATAGCGCCAACCAACAACTTTATACATAAATAATTTTCCACTTCGGCAAAGCCACAAAATAACATTAACTATAACTGGCAAACATGCATACACCAAAGCATAATAGCCAACTTTTGTTCGAATTTCTCCCATAAATGACTCCATGGGAAGATGTTAAAATTATTTGAGAAAACGAATAGCATAACACGTAACACCCCGAACAATACACACCATACCCTTTAATTACTATTCGACTGGATCTTAAAACATGCTTGTTTCACAAAACTTTTACAACTAAAGTCTTTGCTGTTTGATAAACAGAACACGCATTGGCTTCATAAAATTTAATGTATTTTTCAATAAATTCATAAAAGAGGATTTTTCAAACAATAATTTGGAAGTAAAGAAGTATATTAGAGACTCGTTCTTTTTTGAAAACACGTCACAATTCCTCCGTAACCTTTTTGTAATTCGTGATTTCGTTTACGAGTATACTGCGCTATAATGCTGGTATTAAATTAAACGTTTGCCGTATTTTTTTTACGATTTTCTTGATGTGAATGGGATTTTAATTTTGAGACGAGATGTTGAACTGCGATTTTTTGTTACGAATTTTTGGTAAGTAGACAAGAGTGTGTACTTGAATAAATGATAAAGGGTGAGTTGGTTTTGGCAAAAAATAATTGTCTGACAAAAAATCTAGAAAATATTTTTACCAAAAATAATTCCAAACATAACCAAAGACCCGTACGTATCAGAATAGATGTGACAAACAGAATAGATGTGGCAAATAGAATAAATATTACGAAAAGACTCGAACGGATCTTAATATAATAATAAGCAAGCAATCGAACGTTTTCTATTCTTTTATAACTATAAGAATTTCAAAGATCCATAGAAATTACACAAAGTAATGTCAAGGCTCTACCGAAGTACATCTCAGATCATTCAAATCTAGAAATGGTTATATCCAAGGATTGGGCCATTTTCCCCTAAAGCCATGAAACACGTGTTCTCTAAAATTTTATTCTATACAACTTTGCCTTTAAAAGCAACCTTCTACCTCTTACAGTTCTAGAAATATGGGTCATCCCTCCCAATTCTACAAGTGGTCATATCCCAGGATTGAGGCAATTCTACCCAAAACCTTGAGAAACGTGTTCACTAAAATTTTATTCTCTACAACTTTGCCTTTGGAAGCAACTTTCTACCTCTTATAGGTCTAGAGATATGGATCATCCCTCCCAATTCTAGAAGTGGTCATATCCCAGCATTGAGGCATTTTTACCCAAAACCTTGAGACACACGTTCTCTAAAGTTTTATTTTCTACAACTTTGGGCCGTCCCTCCCAATTCTAGAAGTGGTCATATTCCAGGATTGTGGCATTTTTACCCAAAACCCTGAGACAGGTGTTCTCTAAAATTTTTTTCTCTACAACTTTGGCTTTGGAAGCAACTTTCTACCTCTTATAGTTCTAGAGATATGTATCATCCCTCCCAATTCTAGAAGTGGTCATATCCCAGGATTGTGGCATTTTTACCCAAAACCCTGAAAACGAGTAGCCTTAAATTTCATTCTCTACAACTTTGCCCTTGACAGTGAATCTCTATACTGCATACTTAGGGGAAAAAAACGAAAAACTGTTTTCGTATATATGGCCAAGAAACTCAATTTCGTCGATTCCATTGGTTCCGGTGCCCCGACCCCTGACCCGATTCCCACAAAAAATTTTTCCCAATTTTCTGACATCAAATCCTTTCATTTGACACCAACATGAGCAATTTTCGTGCTTTACTTGCTGAGATATTTGCGAAAAAGTTTCACCGACCCTCGAAAAACCATGTTTTTGGTCACTTTCTCTACCATATCTCCTGAACCACTTGATCGATTTTGCTCATCTTCAAACATGAATCATGGGAGGCATGAATCTTTCAGGGGAAAAAAGTTTGGGTGGATCGCTTGAGCCGTTTGGAAAAAAAAGTGGAGACGGACGGACGAACATTTTTTTTATTGTTGATTCGTCATATTTAGACGATAATAAATGCATCCCCCCCCACTGCAACCTCGATCTACCCCATGTTACATTAAAATTGTTTGTAGTAAACGTATAGGACCTTCGTACTTCGTACGGGTCCAACAATGAATTGTTTGAAAGATTAGTAGATTACAGCACTTCAATACGAATAAGCATGAATAGGGGACGAGTGTTAAGTCAGCTGATCATAATATTCGAATAAATGCTTCGTCGAACGTTTCACAGCATGAAAAAAGTCAAAATGACAAATTTTGATATAAAATTGTCGCAATTGTCCCTCCATTTTTACATCAAAATTCGTCTTTTGACTTTCGCCGTTCTGCGAAACACTCGTTCCATCATGTTGGAACATGTAACACACACCAAGAAGTTAAACTAACACGTTTTAACAAAATTTTGCATGTCAGAATTGTTGAAATTGTTAATGGAGTGATAGCATTTTTAGGTTTTGTGTCTTTTGACCCTTATACCTGACAGTAAGCGTATACTTTGTTTACTATCTTGGCATATTCATTGTCGAACAACAAATTGTTATTACCATAATTGACATCTTAATAACTCGTTTGAAACGAAGGCATTATTTTACGGGTTCCGACCATTTACCTGATGAGTGACTCTATTTCTTAGTCATAAAAGTTTTTTTTAGACATAATCGGGTGATCTATTTGATTTCACTAGGTGGTATGTGTGTATTAGTTACTGCTGTTTTTATTACTTGCAAGGTTTTTATGCCTTGTACGGCAGCTTAAGACTTTGATGACCTACACCGGAATAAATTACAAGATTTAAGTAAGGGTGACGAAAGGAACTGACCTTCAAATGTAATTGATCGATTTCAGCGTTCTTTAGAATAGTGAGTTGACTTTTATGGTGGATGACTTTTAAAGATTTTCGAAGGGAAATATTTAAAGTAGAGCCGTGCGGCGATTGAATTTTTCGAGTTTCGACGACGCATTACCTGATCGGCGGCGGGAATTTGATTGAATTAGTATCGACGGCGGCTGAAATAAACAAAAAATAAATAAAAACGGAATAAAAATAAAGTTTGCAGCCAGAGCGCAGTTAGTACTGAGATTTAAAGGTCAGTCAAAAGTTGCTATCGCAGGGCGTTGATTCTCATGCAACTCGTAACTTAAGAATTCGGAATTTGCTAAGTGTGCTCAGGCACTTCTTAAGAGCGTGTCAGATATTTTGACTCGGCGAATGCGATGTTTTTTCAGATCAAATTTTGACACTAAGACTCAATAATTATATATTCTTTTTAATAGAATCTATGAAGGGATGTGTTATGCAAACAGTAGATGTTTTGGAATTTAAAATTAATGATCATTGTCTTAGAAATATGCAATGAAAAAACATCGCAAAACGTAGAACTGTCAAAATATCTGACACGCTTTTAAAGAGAATAGATGGCAGCACATTCTATGCACTTGACATTTGACATAGATTAACTTATTTTGGAGCAGACCATTTTTAGTACATGATATCGACGTTACGAGGATAACAGATGTCGCACTTTTCGTTGAGAATGACCTTATACGGCATTCGTTTGTCGCTATATACCAAGGTCTATTTTCGGAAATTTTAATTCCCGAAATGTTACAGAAATTTCCGAGAAATTTTCATGAATTTTCGGTAATTAAATTCCCGAAAATAGACCCTGTTATATACATTACAGATACATAATATGGCGACTGGGTTCCCCAAATAGACTTGCTCTAAAACCAAATATCAAATGGAGAAATGACTACAAGGGGTGACAAGGCACGCATGGGTGATTTGGAACGAAAAGTCGGAGAGTTCGTCGTTCATATTTTACACTCTCGCAAAGTAATATACTATATTCAGAAAATATTTCAACTGGGACTATGTACATTTCTTTCGTCAGGTTGACAACATTTTCAGATTGTCAACACTCTTGCCATGGATTGTCCAGGTAAATATCCAGGCCAATGCAAACAAAAAGTTGGCAAGAGAAAGTCGAAACATAAAAGTGACATTAAATTAAAGAAAATGACGGAAACTACAGGATTAACCTTACACACTTTAAAAAACAACCACAATTTTGATTTCGACAATATTAAAATCCTAGACCATATACCGAATTATCATCAAAGGCTTATAGCCGAGAAAATGCACATCTGTAAAACAAAAAATGCAGTCAACCTCCTACAAGACACGAACGGATTACACGAATCATATGTGAATCTATTTAAAAAATAAAAAAAATAAAAAATAATGAAAAGTGAACGCAAGTTTAGGCCACACGGAATGTTAAGAATATAAACCTTCAACATGACAATTCAGATAAAGAAAAAGAATCAAATATTTGCTGTCATAATATCTGTGATTATTTATATGCAATGTATTTTATGTAATTTAGGTTTAGTTAATGATGTGATTTCTGTTATTAAGTTTAGAAAAGGTAATTTCAATGTTTTCTGTGATTTATTAATTTAAGTAAAATATAAAATCTGATTTCTATTACAGCCTAATGAAGAGCCAAACTGGGCTCGAAATATAGCAAAAAATAACAACAAATTTTCTTTTGAATTACGCCGCTAAAATCCAAGAAAGATACCTTACTATTTACATCACCGGCGAAGAAACAAAACCCACTATATATATATATATATATATATATATATATATAACACTCTTGCCATGACTTTTCGTCATGTCTTTGTTTAATGTTGAAGTATCAAAATAAATTACTGTGCCAAACTTTGCTTACAGAGCATAGAAATTTTACAAGTTGATCGAGGACCTTTTTTTGTTTATTTATTGGTTTGTGGAAGTCTTATATCAAAAAATTACATAAGGTAAGTTGATATTATTAAAATTAAAACATACAAAAATAGATCCGCTGTCACAAATATTTCTTTTTCGGGGTGATTAGAAACAAAAGAAGCAATGCCGCGAGTCTATAAAAGAGAACTGGACGGAAAAGTTTACAAAAAAAACACGCCAGCTATACCTCTGGCAGCCACATCTGACGATGAGAGAGGCATGACATGTAGAAAAACAGCAAGAAAACACAACATCACCTCTTCCATACTTTTTCGCCACAAAAAAAAAAATACGTAAAGAAAATCGGTGGTCAAGCCGTTTTTATTCAAGTTGAGGAGTCGGAAATCTTGCTGCGACTTGTTCTCTGTAGTGAATGGGGTTATTATTTAAAAAATTAACGTTTAATCATTGTCCGAATTTCGTGTTTCTATTCACCCTGAATTTTAGGATCAAAATTTTTTCAAGAATTTCGAAGAAAAGACGAATATTACATCCCAAAATTTAGTAGGAAATTTTACTTATCACAAATGCACACACGAACTCATGTTTTTAAAGAAGCCAATTAGCAAAAAAGTGAAAAATATATTCTTATTGTGATTTATGAAGATCAAAAGTGTGCCTATTCACTCCATTTTACGGTACGGTGAACCTGAGACATTAACTATTATAGGGAAAACGTTTGCCAACTTTTTCCAAAATTTCCTTATTTTCCCGAAAAATTTTTATGGAAAAGTATAAGAACAAATGGGAAGAGGTTTTCCTTTTTCTTTTCTCATAGTGGTCGGTTATACGAATCAGAATCAACTATTGGTAAAATCGAAAAGAAATTGAAACATTACCAAAGACCCTTACGTATCAAAATAGATGTGACAAACAGAGTAGATGTAGCAAAAAAAAACAAATCTTGCAAAAAGACTCGAACGTATCTTCATATAGTAATAAGCAAACAATCCAACGTTTTATGTTCTTTTATAACTAGAGGAATTTCAAAGATCCATAGAAATTACCCAAGGTAATGTCAAAGGCCCTACCGAAGTACATCTCAGACCATTCAAATCTAGAAATGGTTATATCCAAGGATTGGGCCATTTTCCCCTAAAACCCTGAAACATGTGTTCCCCTAAAATTTTGTTCTATACAACTTTGCCTTTGGAAGCAACCTTCTACCTCTTCCAGTTCTAGAGATATGGGTCATCCCTCCCAATTCTAGAAGTGATCATATCCCAGGATTGGGGCAATTCTACCCAAAACCTTGAGAAACGTGTTCTCTAAAATTTTATTTTCTACAACTTTGCCTTTGGAAACAACTTCTTACTTTTACAGCTCTAGAGATATGGATTATCCCTCCCAATTCTAGAAGTGATCATATCCCAATTTTTACCCAAAACCCTGAAACACGCTGACCCTAAATTTCATTCTGTACAACTTTGCCTTTGACAGTGAATCTCCATATTGCATAGTTAAGGAAATAAACACGAAAAACTGTTTTCGTATATGGCCAAGAAACTCAATTTCGTTAATTCCATTGGTCCCGGTGCCCCGACCCCTGGCACGATTCTCAAAAAATTGTTTCCCAATTTTCTGACATCAAATCCTTTCATTTCACACCAATATGAGCAATTTCCGTCTATACTTGCTGAGATATTTGCGAAAAAGCTTCACCGACCCTCGAAAAACCATGTTTTTGGTCACTTCCTCGACCATATCTCCCGACCCACTTGATCGATTTGGCTCACCTTCGAACTTGAATCATGGGAGGCATATATCTTTCAGGGAAAGGGTGATCGGTTGAGCCGTTTGGAAATAAAAGTGGAGACGGACGGACGGACGGACATTTTCTTTATTGTTGATTCGTCATATTTAGACGATAATAAGTGCAACCCCCGGGGGGTGGCGCATTTCATTTATTCTATTTATTCCCAATTTTTTTTTGTTTTTTTTTTTGCGAAATATCTGAACCAAACACATCACAAGTTAGACAAATAAGTTCAAAAAAAGTTTTGCACAAATTATAAAGCATGTAAGCCATCTTGAGATTAAATTTTATTTTTTTTTATTAAAGAATAGCTGTTTCCACAGGATGCCGTGGAAACGCGCACGGGGGCCTCCGTCGGGCCCATTGTGCTCGCTATTGCTTTCCGTTATCTTGCGCTCACTCCGCGAATCTGCCTGTACTAGCGATGTAGTTCAGTATGTCTTTTGGATGTAAGCTTTTTATGAGGTCGTACATGATTACATACCCTCCTAAAAACTTACGCCTGGAAGTAATGTAAGCTGGGCAGTGACATAAGTAATGTTCAGCTGTGTCAGTGTGTTCACCATTATTATTAATTACTCGTTCAAATTCTTCGTCCTCGTCGCCTGTCAAAATTCCTCGAAACAATTCCTCTGTGTCCTCCTTTACCAACGACGCTTTTAATCGTTTCACTAAATCAATTTTCTCTTTGTATGAAATTGATAATTCACGAGTTCGAAGTATTTTACGTAGTTAAAGTAGAAAAAATTTGCACTTGATTCGATCTCACAAAATACAACCACGTTGTTCAGCTACTCTTTCCTATTGTTCGTATTGTTCCATCCACGTGTCCCCGATAAAAATTCTTCTAGAATGTTCCGTTCTTTTCCTTTACAGAGACTTTACTTAACACTTCGCAGCTTGATAGTTTTTAGTTCTTATCGAATTGCTTTTCCTTTACATAACTTAACACTTTGCTTGTCCTTCACACTTTACGGCTTATCGACTCTTTTCACTTTTCAACGCAACAACTTTGCCAATTACTTTTCCTTTACTTTATTTACTCAATGTCCTGGTCCACTACCTTGGACCCTCATGTAGAAACATGGAGAAATTAAAGACACGAATTGTCGGTAAAAATAAAATAATTTATTAGATTGCAAAGACGTGGGACTTTGGCGGTTTTTTAACTAGTTTTTAACTCGAAAATGCATTCGATATTCTTTTCCTAATCTTTATACCTGACAAACAAAATCATCTTTAATACAAGCATCGACATTTGGCTTTTGTGATTTGAACTCACCTTCGTCTTGTATTCAAAATTTAACATCCAACGGCATAAGCCGTTTAAAATGCTTCGAAGGCCTCTTGCAATTTTTAAAATTGAAAATCTCCATAAGAAACAATCAATACAATTGTAAGAAATTTTCCGAAGAGCTTCAGCTCTTTACCCTTTATGGTAAGTGCGCGTTATTTGAATAAAGCGTTACTTCTACTGTAATTAAGCATCATTCTGCTAACTAACTTCAACTATTCATTAGGAACTTCTACTTGTGTAAACAATTCGTTTCTATTTGTTTAAATAGATATACCAGCGTGATATACAGCTATATCGGAAAGTTATTCTATGCAATCGCAGACCACAATAAAAGCAGCACGTATTTAATTAACACCGTGGTACAATACCCCGTCTCGCTTTATTTTGTCAGACAAACGATTTAAACAAACAAACTTTTGAACAAATAATCAAATTAACATATGCAACTTTGACACCTGTACAGATAACGACCCATCAAAAACGAGACTCATTCAGAAAAATAGTCGTAATAATTCCTGATTGATTAAGTTAATTGAACCAGATACTCATATTTATGAACACTAGCTGATGTCAGACCAATATTATACGAGTCGGTAGACAGACGGTATTATCGCTTTTCAAAATATCGTCGGCTTGATTTACTTCTATTTTCCCATCGTAACTTGATAATTTCTATCTATGAATAGCATAAATCGTCAGTTATTGAGAATAATTAATGGGAAATTGTGATTTATATGGGCCCGACAAGTGGTTAACAGAAGCTTTTTATCGAGTACTTTAATCAATTTATCAATGAACATAATTTACAATTATCACAAATCCTTATGAAGTTCAACAAAGTTATTGCTCTTATTGCTCCATTTGAGCATTAAAATGTTTAACTCATTGCAAATTTTTTGTATGTTGATAAGCGATTCGTTCATGACGAATGACTGTTAGACAAATAACTTTAGCAACGTGATTTTCTACGAATGTGGAAAGTTCAATGATATGTTAAGTATAGATTGGCAGTCTTGGCAGTCAGTTTTTATAACTAAATATCATGTGAAAAATTTTCTATTTTTTGAAAAAAATTATCTCAGAAAAGACAATTTTCTTAGAAAAAAAATTTCTCAGAAAAAATTCCATTCAGAAAAAAAATTTTCTTCGAAAAAAAATTTTCTTCCTTCTCTCTTCTCCGAAAAAAAATTGTCTCGAAAAAAAAATGTCTCCCGAAAAAATTTTTTTTTCCTCAAAAAAAAATTTTTTTTCTCAAAAAAAAATTTTTCGCTCCACAAAAATTTTTTCTTCCAAAAAGAATTTTTCAACGAAAAAAAATTTTTTCTCTCCAAAAAAATTTTTGCCTTCGAAGAAATTTTTCTCCAAAAACATTTTTCCTTAAAAAAAAATTTCTCCGAAAAAATTTTTTTGTCCGAAACAAATTTTCTTTCCGAAAAAAATTGTTCTTCAACACCTTCGGCTACCATCGGAACACTTCTTATCACCTTCGGCTACCTTCGGAATACTTTGTGGCACCTTCTCCTGCCTTCGGAACACTTCGTGTCACCTTCGGCGCCCTTGAGAACACTTCGTGTCACCTTTGGTTACCTTGGGAACACTTCGTGTCACCTTCGGCTACCGTCGGAATACATCGTGTCACCTTCGGCTGCCTTCGGAACACTTCGTATAACTTTCGGCTACCTTCGGAACACTTCGTGTAACGTTCGGCAACCTTCGGAACACTTCGTGTAACTTTCGGTTACCTTCGGAACACTTCGTGTCACCTTCGGCTACCTTCGGAACACTTCGTGCCACCAATCCTTCTCACTGATTGATATAACTTTCCTGAAGAAACGAACTGTCTAGGTATTCTTATTCAGAATTTAGCAAAAAATCCAAGATGGTGTCACTTTGACAGTTGGCAGCCATTTTCATAAAATGCTAAAAATTTCTCCTGACCAAACTCTATAACTTTCTAGAAGAAACCATCTCTCTAAGTAGTGTCATTTCGGAGCTAAAATTTGAAAACTGAAAAAGCATAAACGATAATCCAAGATGGCGCCGCTATGACAGCTGCCAGCCATTTTATTAAGATACAAAAAAATTCTTCTGAAGAAACTCTATAACTTTCCCGAAGAAACCAACTCTCTAAGTATTGTCATTCCGAAGCTAAAATTCGAAAACCAAAAAAACCTAATTTATTGCTTGGCAAAATTCACGATGGCGCCGGTTTGACTGCTGGCAACCATTTTCTTAAGATCCCAAAAAATTCTACTGACTAAACTCTATAACTTTCTTGAAGAAACCAACTCTCTAGCTATTGCCACTCCGGAGCTAAAATTCGAAAACTCCGAGCATTTCCTAAATAACCCTTAAAATTGACCACTTTTCCACATGCCACGGCTTTTCCAGAATTTTCCCGGAAAAGCGGCCTATGAAATTTTTCATTTGGGGCCGAGACTGACATTCCCTGAAAATTTCAGGAAGATCGGCAGTCTAGTTCTCGAAATCAAAAATTATTAACAGATAGATAGAACACAGAGAGATAGAAACCGACAGATCAGAAAAAAAGTTTTCATAATGATGAGAAAAAAATCGGTTGGAAATTGGCTGAGATATCGAGGTTTGGAAATGACATTTTTGTACGGAGAAGAAATTTTTCATTCTCCATACAAAAATGTCATTTCCAAACCTCGATATCTCAGCCAATCTCCAACCGATTTTGATGAGTCTGGGCTCGTTGGAAAGCTGCTGCGAAGTAGTTTTTTTTAAATCATAAAAAGGGAGAGGGGGGCGAGGGGAAAAAACTCAAAATTTGAGTTTGTGGACTTCTTTTTTGGGGTGTGGGGACTGCGTCACGCCCTCCGCTACCGCTGCAGGCATGATTTTCATATTTAGTTCGGCTGATGGTTACGTAGGCCCAGTCTATATATTATTATGTCATTGGGAAAGCTGTAATTAATGGCGAGCTTACAGAGGAAAGTAGATCTTGATCGTCGCGCCGCTTTTCGTTCGATGACTGACGAATATGACGAATGGGGTTGAGAGGAAGAATGATAAACTCGTGGAGAAAATATACATTTGCTACAATTCGCTAATTAAGTTGTGAATTTCTACAGTTAAATACAAAGGTTTTTTGTTTTGATTTCGTTTATTTTTGATAGGCTCTGCGCAGGGCCGAACTGGCTACCAAACAGCCCATCGGGCGATGCTCTGGATCGGCCCGAAACAATGATTTCTGTGGTATAAGCGAGAAGTTTTTTGCCCATTTTTCTATTTGATAAGACTTAAACAGTGGGGGATGGTGATAAATTCTTAAGAGCTTTAACGTCGTACGTCGTCTTACATAGAATATGTTAAATACATAGTTTTTACCGCAGCAGACGCAATTTTTTAGGCGAACGGCCTTTCGTAGACAAGATGTTCAATAATGATTACAGCGGCGTAGGTGCAATTTTAAAATTGCGATCGCCCCTTCGACCAGCCTGGCTCTGCGTAAAGCCTTTTATAAGGATTTCGAACTGGAGAAAATTTTCTCCATGGGAGCCCAAGTTTTTCATTGAATGGGCCCCGGCCCCAAATTCTTAATAAGGGAGCCCAGTTTTTCGTGTTTATTCCTATTTTGTACGCGTTGTGAAAATCTGATAAAATAGAAGTAGTGAAATATGGTCATTCACGTTGACGAGAATTATCTTTATGATTTTCTTTCATGCTAGAAACATGAAATGCAGGCGTAGCAAGCGAGAAAAATTGTATTGAATAAAACGAACTATGCTAAAAATAGTGTCAAGCGCCTGCAAGCGAAGGTTTTTTTTTCAAATTGCAATATTTTGAGTATAAGATGAGGGAATCGCGAGCGCAGCGAGCGAAAAATATTGGCTGAGTGAGAAATAATAGGTGAGCCAATTTTCGTCGCTTTGAAATAATTTTAAGAATACACGAAATTGAGTTTGTGACTATAGAAGATTGTATTTTAATAAAGATTTCTTCCATAAAAAAATCGTGGGACTATTCCGGATCGCTGTAGGTGTCAGGCATGCCGAAACAAAAAATAAATTTAAAAATCGCTCAACTACTGAAAATTAAGAATCGTTGTAAAGCGCCGCAGGTGAAATTTTTTTTTGTAGAAAATGAGTTTTATTACTGTGGTGCACTGTGGTGGATTTTTAAAAAGTGGGGTGGATTGGGGTTGGACTGGGGTCGACTTTTCCTCCGAGTTTGTATGTTATAAAAGCTTCTGCTCGGCGTAACTCTATAATGGTTCGGTCGGCGTAACTCTATAATGGTTCGGAACAGGTAAGCTCTACCTGAAAACTAAAATCAGGTCGAAATCTGAATCATCCCTTTTTTACCTCATTTAAATGAACCTGAAACCTGAATCAATGCGAGATCATTACTCCGAGAAAAATCATATTTCAAGATTTTATTAGAACTTTCTGACATCTTGCAGAAGAATTTAGTTAATTAGGCTATAATCTACTTACAAATGTAGTTACTAGGGGTGTCCAAAAAATTAAAGTTGCAAAAAATTTGGGGCACCAACCGGAATATTACTCTACATATATCATTGAACAAAAAAGTATATGGAGTCCGCTCGATTCGAGGTGATTTAGGGGTAGCTCAATGACGAAGTGTGACCAAAAACGCGAAATACGTGAAAAATGCAGAGTTCTGAAAAAGTGTACGATATTGGTCGAAGATGAAGAGTTGTGTTAGAACAAAATTGGTTTAAACCCTTCAGAATAGTCCAGAGGTTGGAGTGTCTATGGTATGTTTGTGCCAGGAGGGCCCGTCAAAGAGGACATGTCAAGCTGAACTTTTGTACTCCGAGCCGCGGCCAATATTATAGATCATGAAAAAATTTCTTCTATGAAATATAAGGCATAGATACTACTTTAAAATCATATTTCGTCATTGAGCTACCCTTAAATCACCTTGGATCGAGCGGACTTCATATACTTTTTTGTTCAATGATA